>OU015490.1:65410935-65473435 GCA_907164885.2 Dolomedes plantarius
CAACAGAAAATGACACCATATCTATGCTCTCGAGAACACAAAGATGTTACCTTGTAAATAATTACGCGTAAGTAATTCTGTAGCGTCACGTAAAACCTCGGGGGACAACCCTTAGCAACAGAGAAATTCAAGAAAACATCTGTTGGGATTAAAAAATGATCAGTGTGTTCCCCATCGAATTTTACCATTCCTTTGTCTGTGGTCTTAAGCCGCACATCTCGTCTGTCCCGAAAGCTTGGGGAAATCTGTGTGGTAAAAATCATCGGCCAACTTTGTGCACTCATAAAGATGTCCTTTCGTGGCCATTATTCAGAGATTTTGACGCTATAGAAGCTATAAGTTTCACGTAACGACCCATCAGGACAGAGGCCTGCCATCGTTGAGCTAATCCCACTGTCCCTCTCTCGAAAACAAGCACTTCTGAGAAGACCCCCACATCGCAGCCAAGAAATTTTCAGCTAGATATACCGGGTGCGTCATAAATTCGTGCAAAATTTAAAAATTCGTAATAAAAGAAATAATGCTCTGAAAAATTTTCTGTTTGCGCGAATAGGATCAGAGGAACATTGGAATTTTTTTTCATGTAAAAAAAAAAGTTTCCGAAAGTAACCGAAAGAGGGCGTTTTTGCGTGACCACGTTAAGTCTGCATTGCAGGAAAGACATGCGTTACCTGTTGTCACCTTCATGCAGGATGGCGCCCCGCCCCACATTTCACGTGATATCAAGACGTTCCTGTTGGAATCTTTCACTGAAGACCGAGTTCTATAACTCGCGGTTGTAAGGTTCAGTGGCCCCCACGGTCACCAGACTTGACCCCGGCAAATTTTTAGTTGGGGGGATACTTAAAGTCTCATGTGTACCGGGACTTCCCAACCTCTTTTGAGGAACTGAAAAATGTCATTCGACAGACAGTCACTGCCATCGATGCTACAATCCGTTGTAATGGGCTTATTTACATGCCTCACTTGCCTATTACCGTGTGCTGGTAGTAATGTTGAACATCTGTTACTTTAAAATAAATACGCAGTCTCATGTTATTGTGATCTGTTTGATTTTTTGTTTGAGTTTGTCTGATTTGCATAAAACGTCTCAGTATGACGTGTGAGCGTCCTCTTTCGGTTACTTTTCGAAATTTTTTTTTTACATGGAAAAAAATCCAATGTCCCTCTGATCTTATTGGCGCAAAAAGAAAATTTTTCCGAGCATTGCTTCTTTTATTATGAATTTTTGAACTTTGCACGAATTTATGACGCACACGGTATATGAAGACCTTATGTTTTATGAAGAGAGTCTCGTTAAGATCTGGACCAGGAGCGGCTGTTCGAAAGTTTGCCTCCCAGAAACTAAACTAGTTGGGGAGAGAAGCCGCCATTAAAATCTTTGTACCAGACGTCTCGCTCCGCTGTAAACTGTTCAATTCAACATTTAACCTGCTAAGTTTTGTTCATATTAAATTTGTTATTGAAATTCTGGCCTATTTGTTTTAATCATCAGAACCACTCGGGCATCGTTTGCTATTTGCCACGCAAATCCTTCATAACGCATCAGACGCGCTATCAGGGTGTTACAATTCCGATGCTTTAATTATGAACAACACAAATCTATCGAAGTACCTCATCTAGCTGTCTCGAAATAAACTTTCATTTTCGGCGCAACATTAACACTAATATGCCGGCAATTGAAAATTCCAAAATGTAGCTAGTATATTTGCGGCGCATTCTTAAAAAGCTATTTACTTTATTTAAATTATTCTGTATGCTTTTGAACTGAATGACAACTATTTTTTATGTAATGACGCCAATAAATTGAAATGGCTAATAATGATGAGCTTAAATTAAAAAAAATATATATATTAAATACCCAGGCCAATTTAAAATATTTTTCAACTTTTCGTGGCGTTTTTTGTACGTAGCAAAATTGCCATAAGTGGCCGAACATTTGGCACATAGATTAATACCCTGAGAACCGGAGACACGAATGAATGTCCAATTGCATCGTTAAAGCACGTGCTTTTGTTTAGTCTTAACGAATTAATTTTTTTTCTCGCAATAAAAACTTTTTTTTGTAAATGTTTATTAAGGCCTTGTTCACATTGCTTCAGGCACGTAAGCAATAAAATATTTAACCAATCACAGTACACAACGGAATGATCACGTGATACATCAAACCAACCACAGGCCATGTCAACAATCTCGGTGCCAACGGTGGAACGCTACATTACACTCAGGAAGATATGTGAACAAGGCATTACATTTTATCCGAATAATAATTTTTAGCAAGATTTTTCATAAAAAAGCGTGAACATTTTGTACACTACTTCGGCAAAACACACATTTTCAACAAGTTTTCACTATATAAATATAAATTAAAAAAAAATTGACAAAACACGTTTCTTTCAAAAACAAAAATCGCAAAGTTAACGAAGGGTTCAACGGTTAGATCTGCATAAAACGGGCGGTCCTCAAAGTGTTGATGAGCAAAATATACCGCATACACGGTGTTACCTTGGATTTTCTTAAACTATGTGAGTAGGTCATAATGTCGGTGGGGACTTGACGGACGGTCTGGCATCTCAATAAATCATTGTATCCAACTCGCGTCTATGTTCTTGCATGCGAAAGAAAAAGTGGCTAAATAGTGAGAAACTCCAATTCAATGTATCGCATTACTTAAAATTGATATGCAAGCTGCACTAAACACATGTGACAGATTTCGATGTCTGTATGCACGCTGATAAATTTACATTGCGTCACGAGAAGGCAGAAATCAGAAGAAACCCGACACTCGTAATAAAAAACGGCAGCCGAGATGGAATCGGGAGGTCGCCGTGCTAACCACAAAGCCACAAATCTCGGGGAATCCCGAGCATCTAAATAATAAAAAGATTCCTTCCTAACCGAACGCATAAATATGATAGGCTGCAGGCCGTTCGCTCTTTAAGGGGGTAAGGGACACAAAATTCTATAAATGAAAAAGAGAAGATTAGTTTTTTTCTTGGTTTAAATCCTACTACAGAATTCTTAAATTAAAATGACGCAAACCGCGCGTTTCTACGATCATTACATTACCAGGTACAGCACTTTTCCGCTGCCCTGTCTGTGGTAACACTGCCGATGTTACTAAACGCCCTCTGGCCGGATAAATCCTAACTAGGAACTATTGAGGAGATGTGGTTCCTGTTCAACTAGCGGCTATTTTAGCGGCACTCGTACCATCTCCCACCCCTACAAACCAGAAGTAGGAACGTTTCCCGGTAAGATTTAACGTGCCTGTACCCGACTAAGACACGAGAGCAATCAGTGGAGCTTGTCGAGATTCGAACCGAACACCCTCAGCGACGAAACACGATGCCGTGTATCTGAGCGTAAGGTCCGTTTTTATCTCGGAATATCATTTTTCAAGATTTACTATTTTTAACAGGATGTATTGAAAATTCCTTCAAGTTAGCCGTATGAATTTTTGTACTGCGATGTCTATATTCATTAACACTTTATAAACGAGGCAATCTGCACGTCCTAACCTACGTGCCGCGGGTATTTTTTGGCGATTTCGCAAAGTCCGCCAGACACCACTTAGAAAAAAAAATCACATATGACGTGTAGCTGTCCACGGAATTCAATAAACTTCTTCGATTTATGCTTACCGTTATCAGCAGTTTTCATTTACTGGCATCATCGAGGGGGAAAAAATTAATGTAGTCTCTTCTAACGAAACTACCGCGGGTTATTAACGTGGGATTACTTATCGTTACTTACCTCTTTTTATGTATATATGTACGAGTATATATGTATATTTTATGTATATATGTATCGTATGTATGTGTGATGTATCTCTCTCTCTCTCTCTCTCTATAAATATATATATATATATATATATATATATATATATATATATATATATATATATATATATATATATATATATATATATATATACACTAATTATATATATTATATATATATATATATATATATATATATATATATATGTGTGTGTGTGTGTGTGTGTGTACACGTACTTATGTATACATATATTCATAAATCAAAATTTTGTCAAAATTTTGACGTATTTTGGTACTTTTATGTTTAACTGTTCATTGCTTGTCCAAGCGATACAGACTGGGTTTGGTACGCTGACAAATTTATAACTCGCGACGTGTACGGACGGACGGTTTTAGCGTCTCGAATTTCCCTTTCCAGAGGACCGTTATGAAGGAAGGAACATAAAAAAACAAACAGTGTTAACTCAACTTAAAAACGTAACAAAATAATTTAAAATAAAGTAAAGAACTGTTTAAGAATGCGTCGCACATAAGCGAGCTAGTTTCGGGTGCACGACATTGGTCCCACCCCTACTGATACGCACGGACAATACAAAAACGGAAATTTCCGTTATCCATTTGAATCTGAAAATTTAAGGCAATCTAGAAGCCCCTTTTTCTGCACAAAAGTTAAAATAGATTGCAAATAGAGCTAGTGATGAAGCAGAGGTATAAGAAATTAAACGTGCCATAAATCAATGCAATAATTCGAATCTGAAAAAAAAAATTTTAGTACGAAATTTTAAATTATTGAAATATTTTTTCAATTGTATTATGATCTTCATATAAATACATTTAACACAAAAAAGAGAGTTGTAAATAAAAATAAAATTTCCTATCCCGTTAACCATTATTTTGGTCGAAACTGTTATTATTTTAGGCCAGTTTCACAAAAACGTGATGTTTACAAGCGTCGCGGGAGTGCATTGTCTCGTAAAGCAAAATCGCAATCTGCATAAGTGGCCAGCTAGACGATGCGTGAAAAATCTCGTGTCACAGTGATTAAATCAAATGATACGTGTTACCCGTGGACGCCGGAAATGCGGGGGAGACGCTCTCTGGGGATTATTATCTGCATTTCCTCGTCTTCGAGATGGAAGTCGGTTTTTAGGGACTGTTACCCACGCTCAATTGTTTTCAGAGGCATCTTAAATGAAAACGCTACAATCGCGGGCAGTGAAAAATAACTGATATTCAGATAACTGTCTGTTGAATAGCATGAACTAGGCGTAAAAACTCTACAGTATATAATATATATCTTCCTTATCTTCCAAAACTTAAGGAAATTATACTTAAAGGCTTTGTTCACATTGCTTCAGGGGAGTAGCGTTCCTTCGTTGGCGCGATCGTTGTTATAACCTGCGATTGGTCTGACATATCACGTGGTCATTTCATTATGTTCTGTGATTCGTTAAAATTTGTATCGATGACTACGCTCCGGAAGAAATGCGAACAGCACCTTAGTCTATCCAGAAGTTTTGGATTAAGGTATCCCATCAAAAGAAAATTACGGTTACGTCATGGCAGGCAGGCCCTGATTTTCCATTAGGCCCGGGCCTAGGGGGCCCCCAAATGTTGGGGGGGGGGGGCCCAAAATTTTTATTTTAAAAGAATCTCAATTCAAATATTTTCTTTTAATTTTACCTTTTTAAAATATCCTTTCAAATCTGATTGATTGGTTCATCATATGTATGTTATAGTATATATAAGGGATTAATAAGTTTTTCTGGTTGCATTATATTGGTGTTTCAATGATGAAGTTAATATGCTATTTTGTTTTCTGTCATTTAATAATGTTCTAGGCTTCTACGCTTCAAATAGCCAATTCTTGGTAAAATGGTACTTTCACAATGATTCATGATTACATTTTGTGTGTCAATTTTGGAAATTTTAAGCGCCCCCATCAGTGTTAGGGGCCCCCCATCCCGAGTTGTGCCTATAGTCAAGAATTTTCTAAATCGGGCCCTGATGGCAGGTATAAAAATAGCGAAGCACTAGTGTAAGTCTTGAATACGTGTCCAGCCTGACAACGGATGGCCTGTTGACTGTATTCCTGTGGTGCACTATACCGGTTTAGTCATTACAATTAATTTTATTTGAGCCGTTTAAGATACAGCCACTAAATGAAACTCCGTTTACTGGCTGAACGTGTCAGCTCGTATATCTGGTCAATTAATTGATCCATAAATCAGCGTTTGCCTGTTGATCCATTCTCAGGGTGTTGGGGACTTCAGTCATGCTCCGGGGTCATTGGCTACCTTTCCGTGGCCTGATGAACAGTTCACCCCACTTTCAGTTAAAATGAAACGCAAAATTCGAATGAAAAAACAAAAACAAAAAACGAATCCCCTGCCGACCGAAAACGCCGAGGGAAGAAACAATGTCAGCTGCAGAAGGAGAGGGTAGCGTAATATATTTTCACTTTATTTTCATGAGTCACTCGGTCCATCGTTAGTCACATCCGTGAAAAGTTTGTAGCGTGTTATATCGGGATTTCCCAACACTTCCCGTTGCAAGGTCAAATGTAACGTGTCTCTAGACTATTTATTGTTATAGGTGTTCTTATTTCTGGGAGCAATAATAAATGAAAGAAATCGCAAGCTAGAATGAGTACGAAATATATTTAGTATTCACGAAGGTAGAAAAAAGTTTGAAAATTTCAGTAAGGATTACCAAATGATATCCTTGCAGTCGTCCTAATGTTCCTCGCCTTACATCCATCAAATTATTCCTCTGGGTCGTTACTTCATTTCATTTCATTTACTGGAGCAATCTAATTTTCTTGTATTTTAAACCCTTTTCGATGATGATTTCTAGATGATCTCCTTGCAATCCTGATATTTCCTCTGTTTACACCCATCTAATGTTTTCACTCAGTCATTACCGAATTACACTTCATTTATTGAATTAAGGTAGTCTAATTTTTCTTATCTTTAACTTTATTTCAGTAAGGATCACCAGATGGTCTCCTTGCAACTTTCCTGCTGTTACCCCACTTTACATCTAGCAAATTCTTCCCCTGACCAATTGCTGAATTACATTTTATTTATTGCATTAAAGTAATCTTAATTTCTCTAGTATTTAACTATCCTTATAACGCATCATCAGTTGGTCACAGTAGAATAGACTGATCAATAAAATTCCTTTTGCCACAATTACAGCGAACATGCATATGGACCCCAGTTAGTGTAGATAGCGCCTATTTAGTACTAGCGCTCTGTTTAACTTATCACTTCAGTTATTAACTTTGGAACACGTGCTAGGTAAAGAAAATCAAAGCATATTCCGTTGCATGAAAACGTAACTCGAGTAAAAAGTTCAGGGAAGTGATTGTGTTTACAAACACATGGCATTTGCATATACAGTATTAGCTCTGATCTCATGCCCTCGTTCACATCCTTTGTTTTCTTCCAACAATCCCCAGCTTACGCGGCGCGACCTTCACACTGACCTACCATCTGGGATTAAGAGACAAACACCTTGGCGACTGCGACAAATGCATCTCAGCCGCAGAGAATTCATTACATTAATCCCGTCTCTCACGCTATTAAGGTCATAATGATTTTCAAAGCGCTATCTCTCCGGGAAATGTCATTTTTTTTGGCCAAACACTGGTGAACTTGTCAGATATGTCGATCCTACCGCGTGCGTAATGTGCTTATCTGATTGCTCTTGAGTCCCACCGACTGAAGCAGCGATAAGACGGGGGGATTTTCTAGAAATTCCGACGCTATTTCTAATCAGACGGGTCTCCTATCTGCTAGAGAAGATTCAGAGTATTTCTTTTGCCAACAAAAGCTTCATATTTGAGAATATTCCACTGAAGTGTAGCTATGATGAGCAGGCAACAGAGTGAATGCACTTGGCGAACACCAATCCGAAAGTTGGCCATACGCCATTTTCATTAGCTGAGTGAAATCGGAAGATTCTCGCTTGTATAAAAACGGCGGAAAACGAAAGTAACTTTAGTGGCCTAAGCAGTTAAAAGAAAAAAGAATCGTTTATATCATTTTTAATTTTACTCTCCGGACACATACAATAAAAGTATGTCCTTAAAATACGTCTTTTTTTATCGCAAAGGTAGCGTGCATTCCACCAGTAGCGGAACTAGAACCTAAATCCAGGGAATAGTGTAATGAAAAACCACGGAAGTTCGAATGGCATTTAAAGTTCTACACTTGAATTATTAAACTATGATTTCTTCATTTAACTCCCGTTTATAAACGATAATTTTTCATTCGCCTCACGCCATAGGCTTTAGAGAAGTGATCTGCTTTCAGATAGTTGAGTATAATTTATAATTCCCAAATTACTTATGAATTTTTATGATAAAATGTGTTTAAATTTTACCGACTTTTACAGCAGTGTAACAGCTGTATATATACAACAAATGAGCTTTATTTTGTGGATCTACGTTCGATGAGTATCACCGAACGTAATACCGAAGTATCACGAAATATCTGTCTTTTACGCAAAGAATACATGCGACTCATTCCGGCAAACGGTAACACGTGATCGTCCGTTAGTTCTAAGTATGCAAAACTCGGGGAAAAATTGGGGAGTTTTTTTAAAGTAGAATTTAACAAAAATTATGGGAGTTTTAAGAGTTCTTAAAAAGTAAATTTCAGATTAAAGCCGTTATGTAAAGCACCGTAAGATCCTTGCAATCAAACTAATTTTCGATAGAATGAATTCGGCGTAAAGGCAGTAAACAAACGAGACATTGAAACCCCGCAATGAATCCTCCGCATTTCCGGTCGTGGGACGATTACAATTTCATGAAAGAACGAGCCTAACAGAGAAAACGCAGAGTAAATCGCTTGCAGCGCGAAGTTGAAGGTAAGAGGAAAAACGAAGTTAACGAGGATTCCAACGGTTTTGGGATATAATTGCTAATATTTCGTTTTCAGCACAGTCTATATCAATCATAAGAATAATTAACATGTGGCGCTAATTATATGCGCAAGATTTCCGCTGCATTGATCTTATTTAAATCATAATCGTCTGTATACACTTAGAAATTTTAGTGGCAACTGTTTACCTATTCAAACACATTTAATCGTTTCTATGGCGACGAGTTCTCCTATATTTATATTCGAGATAACATTACAGATAGAACCTCTCCCTTTTTTTCATATTAAATTTTTATTACTTGAAGAAAGAACAGTTTTCTTCATGTAATACTCAAGTAAAATACTCTATATAATTTTTTTGTACTTTATTCTATGGCTACCACTTTTCCAACTAAACTATGATTTAATTGTTTGTTTGTTTTGTCTAGGAAAATAAAAAAATGCTCTTTAGATTTTCTTATAATGAGTATTTCTGATTTAATTAAACAAGCTTCGGTTGAGATGTTTAATGTGATCTCCAAATACAAAACCAAACAAAAGAAATTGTACAATATAGAGGCATGAAAGACAGAAATGCCAAGCATGTTTAGAGAACTTCAGAGCAGCTGGGGGCAAGAAATTGACTCCTCAAAATAGTCTACTTTTCTCATCCTATATAAGACTGGGGAATTCTGAGTCGACTCTATAAACATAATCATCCCTTGTTTTGTTTTTTTATATTAAATACTTAAAAGTAATCAACACTGAAAAAAGTACACTAAATAAAGACACGAAGAACGAATGTTTCTCCTTGTATAAACATACTACAACTAAAATTATTTCATAATCACAAACTAAATTATCTTAATGACTTTGTATCGCTTGTATTAAACAGAATTATTGGGATTTGCGATTCGCCAGAATTTCTTTCATGCATGTTTCCCACTCAGAAAAATTTTCACATTAAATTAGCTTATGAATGAATGATAAAGAAATTTTCTGAATTAAAGTTTGGGACTTAGAAATCCTTTCTTCCTTGGCACTTGACAGGCGACATCCAATTTGAATAACCCCATACCTCTGTTTTCCAGGTATTGACCTCGAGGTCATTGCAAAAGTCTCTTCGGGGGAAAATCATTCATTATAAATTTAAAAATTTCCGTTTTTCGAGGTTTTAACAGAAAGTAAAACGTATAAGTAACGGATCACAGCCATACTATAGGGACTCCAAGAGTAAGTATTGACTTAACAACATACTGCTTTTGTAGTTTCTACTTTTTTTACCATGTTTTTATTTACTTACTTTCTTGTTTGTTTGTGCGTTTGTCCAGTACAAATCTTGCAATCGATTTTTAACTAACTTCCCGACTAGCTAGACATTTGAAACTTGTAGAATAGCTCAGAACACGATGACAATGCATTTTTTAAATACTTTTAGTCATCTTTAAGCAGATTTTTACCATGTTTTTATTATTTTCAGTTAATTTTGTTTTGTAGACTGGTGCAGCCATCTGTCGGACGGGGACGGGAACGAAAAGTTAAACGCAAGTTAACTTCCAATTAACTTCATTTTCTTTCAAGTTGATGGGATAATTCATGAAAAAAATTTTAAAAAAGTATTTGTTAATACATAGAATTGTCAAGTTTATGTGATTCAACAGAAAATTTAAAAACATGGTATATAAAAAGTTCTTTTTATCTTGTAATTATTATTTTTTATTTTTAACTACGCTTGCATTAGGTTCACTTAGACGTTTCAGCTCTCTCAACTATTTCCACAAAGTAGACCCTGCGGGTGCAGATATTTGCAGCGTGAGTGGGACTTACTGTCACGGGTGGAGCAGAACGTGAGCGCCTGTCATCGACATGCAGCCAAACCTCTATGTTGGATAATTAGTTGACTCCCGTCGCGAACTAATGGTAGCCCCATCCCCCCCCCCTCTCCCTTTGACTGTCGCAAAGAGGAATCAGATGAGGAAAAAACGGTACGGGATTCGTCATCAAACGGTTTTTGGAAAACAATGTATTAGAAAAGTCTGTCGATGTACACTGTTGAATATCGCGTAAAACTAGTTCCCTTTCCACCGTTTACACGAATCAGGATTAAAAAAAAGGATGAAATTATTCAGTCCTCAGTGGCGTAGCGAGAGGGGGGCAAGGGGGTCTATCATGCCCCGGGCGCCACTCGCAGAGGGGCGCCAAATGGTCCCAAAATAACTAATTCTATATATTATATTACTATATGTTTTTCGGGGGGGGGGGCGCCAAAAAGGTATTATGCCCCGTGCGCCAGTTATGCTCGCTACGTCACTGTCCGTCCTCTAGTTTTGTATTCAATAGCGTCAAAGTCGTACCTTTAGGCCGTCTGCACACGGAGCAACTCAAAAGAAACTGATAACTGACTCAAATCACAAACCAGCCCGTGATGAGTCGCCCGTGATGAGTCGTTACAAACCCGTCCGGACGGGTTTGTAACCAGTTGCGCCGTGTTCGTGGCTCCATTCAATTACATAGGTTGCGACTCATCACGGGCTGGTTTGTGATTTGAGTCAGTTATCAGTTTCTTTTGAGTTGCTCTGTGTGCAGACGGTCTAAGTTCTGCAGGTCTGCAACGTTTGTGTTTCAACGATGTCGCAACGGTGTGTGTTCCAAAAAATTTTCAATTTTGAAATAGAATGCCTGCAGCTTCGAGATTCGATATCATGGTTTCAAATTAAATTTAGGAATCTTAAGAATTAGAACTATTATGATATACTTTAATGAGACGGTATATGTTATTGTTAAAGTATGCCCTGTGTTAAAAAGGCTGTTTACGGTAAAAATTCGCAGTTATCATTGGTACCTATTATAACACTATTTAGCAACATAAAAATGACTTTTTTTTTACTCTTCGATGAATATGCTACTTGTATAGCTGATTTTCTAATGAAGTTTATTGGTGACTGTCTGGCAAAAGAAAACAGGAAGTTCATATTTAAGTAGACGGATGTTGTCTAGAAAATCTGTTTAGGAAGACTAGAGATTGTCTAGAAAACTTACTCTAATTATTTTAATTTAATGGGGTCCGGGACACATTTAAATTATATATATATATATATATATATATATATATATATGCTTTTTTGAAGATACAGATTGATTATTGATAAACAATTTGTGTTCTGATTTGAAAATGGTTGACTAAATATAGCAAAACAGTTATTTATGTAACAATAGATATATGTTTGCAATATATGCAACAAGTGGTTTCCTACTCACTAACAAGTGTTCCTAGGTGAAGATAAAGACTACAATTATAAAAGTACACAAAGACCATTTTAATAGTTTAAGGATCGAGTCGCGACCCACCTGTAAGCCCGTCTGCACACGGAGCAACTCAAAAGAAACTGATAACTGTCCCGTCCGACGGGTTTGTAACCAGTTGCGCCGTGTGCGTGGCTCCATTCAATTACATAGGTTGCGACTCATCACGGACTGGTTTGTGATTTGAGTCAGTTATCAGTTTCTTTTGAGTTGCTCCGTGTGCAGACGGGCTTCGAAGAAACTTTTGAATAATCTACCGCAAACGCGTTTCCAACTGAAAGTCTGTGATGGAAAAATGCGCTTCAAATGCTTGGAGGGTTAAAAAAAAGTGCATTTGATACGTAGTGGTAGGTATACGTTTGATACATTGTACACAGTCGAGTTCACTGATAACGGCTGCCCCTCTCGTTGACACGAGCTTGGCAAAATCACGTGAGAAGAAGCAGCAAGCTGCAGTCTTCACTGTCAAACGCTGTTTAAAACTGCAGTGCATCAGAGAGATCTACCATCACTCAGCCGAATTCACGTATTACGATTCCCTCTTTTCGCCGTTTACTCTAAGTTACAGTGTTCACTGTCAGATGCTCTCTAAACACGAATACATTAAATGGGTCAATACATAAAGTCAAATTCCCTTATAACGTGCGTTCGATAGTCAATATATAAATCCAAATTCGCTTATAACGTGCTTCAGATAGGTGAATTTATAAAGTCAAATCAGAATATGATGAGCATTAGATAGGTCAATGTTTAAGGTCAAATTCGCTTATAACGAGTTCTTTCTCCGCCGTTTACGCGAGCTAAGAAGAATGAGAAAAGAGAGAGAAGGAAACTTGCTGCTAGCACTCTCAAAAGGAGTTTAAAAAACAGTACATTAAGTGTTAGATAATTAAGCAATTGAAATCCGTATAAAGGTACACAAAGAGAAACAATTTATTTTCTCGTCGAAAATTAATAAATAAATAAAATAAAATAAAAAATAAATAAATTGTGTAAATAACTTACAAGTAAATATGAATACTTAAAAAAAAGAAGAAGAAGCATTAACAAAGAAATTTGAACTACCTTTTGAGGTGCTTAGAATTCTTACAATTTTTTTTCTATTATCTATATACAGTGGAATCTCGATCGATCGTTTTCGGATCCATCGTATTTCCGTATGTTTCCTTCATTTTATCCAGTCCCCACGATCATATTGCTTTGTTATGTGTTTCCGCATCTATCGTTTTCCCGCATTTATCGTTCATTTCAATCGGTCCCTTGAAAAACGATAGATCGAGATTCTACTGTATATAAAACAGTTCCGTAACTGACTGACAGATAACGCACAGACCAAAGCTCTGGACCTAAAGGGTTGAAATTTTGCATGACGATTCTTCTTATAGTGTAGGGGTGCACTAAGAAAGATTTTTGAAAAATTCTTCTCAGATTTTTTTTTATTATTAAATTATTAAGCTGCTTTTGTAACTTTTTTTAAAGTTTGCATTTAAAATAATAATCTGAGGGTTATAAAATTTATATCACGGGAAAGATCATAAAAATTCCTTTAAAATGAAATCTTTTTCGAATCTATACCTCCATTTTCTGATTTTCGATGAATTTTTAAAGATTAATTTTTAGAATTTAATTTATTAAAAGCTGATCACGAGGTTTCTTTTCTTTTTGTGATACTTAAAACTAATTTTGCGTCACGTGCATAACAACGGAATAAATTGACAAAAAAAATATTTTTTTTCTTTCTAATGCGGCAGAGGTTTGGACATATGAAAATACAGTAAAAGAAATGTTCCTGAAATTGTACTATATTAACTGTACTATATTCTTCAGTATGTTCTATTAGATTTAATTTGAATATTTTCTTCTACATTATTTTATCTATAAAAATATCCGTTACGATGTTTTTATTATATATATATATATATATATATATATATATATATATATGTGAGAGTGAGTTTGGCAACACAACTGAACTATTACTACAACTTCCACTCCTACTACTTCGGCGCGAAGGACTTTAAGCGGATGTGTTGTTCTGCAAGCTCCCGATGTTTAGCTCTTTTGATGCTTCTGTGTTTATTTTTTAATTTCATACTAAGTGTTAGTCCTGTCTTGTAAACATCGTCTAGTTTAATTAAATGTTCAAAATAATTAAGTCTAATGATTCACTTCTAAAGGAAGGAGTACTAACTCCTTCCTACATGGGTGCTCGGCCCTCGGACTCGAAAAATACCCCTAGCATGCTGAACTTAAAAAAAAAAAAAACTTTATTTTCTTTCGATGATACGACTTGATTTCGACTTGATTTCGACTGGATTACTGTTGTCTGTCATTTTGGATTTGGATATCGAAAGCGAAAGCCAAAGTGATGTGCCACGGACTCTGATGATACTCTGATGGGATGATGAGAACCAAAACCAGAATTGTAAGTAACTTGGATCATATTAAAATTATTTGATGCATACGTTGACGCTTGTTCAAGAAAATTTTGATGATTAAGGAAATTCTCAACTTATTGATGATTTAAGAAAACTGAAAGATATTTCAACGTTCTTTTGATGCAAGAATTTAATTGATGCTAAATTCACTTTTGATGGTCTTTGACGTTGAATTTATCACTTCTGTTTTCTTGAAGAGAATTCTATTTCGATGAAATTATTTGATGATTTGATGAAAATTTCGACATTTAACTTGAAGAATCTTGTTTCCTTGAACAAACCACAACATAATATATATTTTGAAAGATCGCGAATTGAATACTTTTGAAGATTATTATATTATTATTTTGATGCATAATTTTGACGAAGCGAATGTTTATTTGATGACAACTTTGCTTATTTGATGCGCTTTGATGTTGAACTTAATTCTGCTGTTTTCTTGCGAGAATATTTTTTATTTTGCAGAATGCTTTGATGCTTTCGATTTCACAATTTTGATACTTTCGATTTCCCAATTTTGATGCTTTTAACATTAGAACTTTAACTATTATTTTGATGCTGCATTTACATCCTCTATTTTCTTCAACAGTGATTTATTTTGAAGATTAATTTGATGAATATTTTGCTGAAGTAATATCTAACTTGATACATATCTAAATTTACGTCATCTGTTTTCTTCAACCAGAGAAATTATTTTGAAGAACTTATTATTTGATATTTGATGCTTATTTTAGTTCATAATTTTGTTTTCTTGAACAAAACCTGTTTTAAAGATTACTTATTTTGATGCATATTTTGAGAATCAATATTTTATTATTGAATTGGTATTTGAAAAAATTTCGATTTGAAATATTATTTTCTACTTTTGAATTTGAGTAACTACGTATTATAATTAGTGATTTTGGTTTTGAATATTTGTATATTTGTGTACTATAATTGTTTGAACCTAGTATATAGTTATGGCTACTCTCAACGATTACCCCAATATTGCAAAATCATTAAAAATTGGTAGTACGAATCAAATAAAGGTTCTACATCGTTTAATTTTTGGTACAGACGGCGACAGACAAAATCGTACCAGATTACGTAAATTTACAGGTTTTAAACAGCCATTCGTGTTGGAAGCAACGAAACAGAAAGTACTTAAAGAGTTTTCACTTAAAGACTTGATTTCTGCTGTCCTGAAGCCGAGCCAGAAATGGCCGGTTCTCTCATACACATAATTTTTAATGACATTATTAGCTACCAAAATGCTCAGGGAATCCTTACCAGTAATAATACTCCCTTCAGAATCATGGATCCTAGGTCGGAGAGACCAAGAAAATTTTTGATCAGGGGCCTGCCCGCCACTACTGACAGACAGGACATACACGACGCACTCACTAACATAGGCATTGTACCAATTAAAATTGCGTACCTCACTAACAAACAAACGAAAACTATTCTTCCTCTATTTATGATCTCTATTAAACCTTCTCCCAACATTGACAATCTCAACAATCTAACTAGTATCAATTATTTAAAAATCAGAATTACACCATTTAAAAATTCAGGTACGGCTCAATGCTACAACTGCCAGCGGTTCGGGCATGCGAGCACGACTTGTAATCTCACTCCTAAATGCCTCTTATGTGGCGACAAACATCAAGCTAGGATTTGTCCCATTAAGGGAAATCCACAGCTTTTTAGGTGCGCTAATTGTGGAGGTAACCACACTGCAAACTACTCAAAATGTTCCAGACACCCTAAAAATATATCTAAAGCTAAAAAAGATTCCAACACTAATAACTCAAACAGTAATACTAACACCAACTCCAGCAATTCCAAAAGAAACACCAACACATTCATTCCTGCCCCAATTCCTAGCACTTCAGCTTGGAATAAAAATTCCCTCCCCACTAACAATAGTAACCCTGCGGTTAATGTTGAAACCAACTCAATGACTCTTACTGAAACTCAAAATAACACTCCTAGTGCTTCGGAACTAGTCTATGCTAGGACCGCGCCTAGGAAAAAAATTGACATAGAAAAACCCATCTCTAAGTACAATGTTCAACCCAATCCTTCTAACGATAACCACACCACTAACAACGCTGGCCTCTCCGACTTTTCGGAAATCATAAAACTTGTAAGGGAATTTTCCCAAACCTACTCCATCTCTGATGTCTTACAGCTTCTCAGAAACATTGCCGCGGCTCTTAGAAAGCCTGACGACGACATAACTAAAATGCTTAATGTATTCAAAATTATTTGTGACTACTTCTGCCCCGATCCGGGTTCGAACCCAGCTCGGGGAGCTTCTGGCTAGTCCCCTCCTCCTGTTCTGTTTGCTTATATAGGTCTGCTTTTATGGGCTTCATGGAAAGCGCGTCCTCTTACTATTAACTTAAAATTTTCCCCTACACACTTAGCTGTAATATTAGTGTTGTTACTTAATTAAATTTTTTTTTTTACTAATTTAATTTTTTATTGCTTTTTGTTTTATTTTTTTTTTTTTTCTCTCTCCCCTTAACTACTTGTTTAGTTTATTTTTTTTTAACTTGCTAATTTCTCCCTCGCGTTAATTATAACTGTCTAGTAATTTTTTACTTGAGCACTGAAATAACTCGATTCTCGAGTGTCACTGATACTGTTAAAGAACTTCATGTTCGAAGTGTTACTGGAGTTACACTGTAACTCCCATCTTGCGCATGTCACCTTGAAGAAATTTATCGTGAAACTGGAGATAAATCCGTCAGGACCAGGCACTCCAGAAGTTCAAAAATACCATGACTTGATTTCTATTTGTAATCTACTTCATTTAGAATTTTCAACTGACCCAGACAAATGTGCCAATACCATTCTTATGAGTCTTAGTGATTTATCGTTATTAAAAGCAGAATTTTCTGATCTTTCGGAATGCGAAGTGAATGATGACTCACTTCCGGGTGCACGTTCATCCCAAACTAACAGTGTTATAGAGGAAAATAGATCTCCCTTTTCCCCCACCATTGACGCAAAAGAATCTTCGAATAAGCAAAATACACACATTTCCGTTGGTGAATCAGATCAAAATTCATTGCCTTCAGTTGAAACTGCGAATCTCTCTTTCCAGTTGTTTAGTCTGAAAGACGTTGTTGATTTAATAAAACCTTTCTCGTCTCGTGATAATTACAGTGTTGAGAATTTTATATCTGACGTTGAAGAACTTTTTTGTTTATATCAGATAAACCATCCAATTCACCAAATTACTTTTGTTAGAAAATGTTTAACTGGTCCCGCTCAAACTTTAATTAGGTCTATTCGTGGAATTACAAATTGGGAACAATTGAAGCACCATTTATTAGACGAATTTTCGGACAAAATTAACGGTATTCAGTTACATAAATTAATGGAATCTCGACGTATGAAACCGTTTGAAACCCTACAAGAATATTTCTTAGCTATGAGAGATTTGGCACACAAAGGTTCTCTCGATGACTCCTCTCTGTTTGAGTATGTCATAAACGGAATTCCTGATTCAACAAACAATAAAGTTATTCTTTACGGTTGTAAATCCGTCCCTGAATTTAAGGAAAAGTTGAAAATTTATGAACAAATCTTTAACAGATCACAAAATTTCAGACAAAATAATCAGAAAAAAATTGATGCTTCCTACCTCAATGTGAAAGTCGATAATACACGTAGCCCAAATACACAGCCAGTATGTTTTTCCTGTGGCTTGAGAGGTCACAAAAGCAACCAATGTTTGAATAAGTCACATGGTAAACAATGCTACGGATGTAAAAGTTTTGGTCATGTTCATGCTAATTGCCCTAAAAGTTATCGAAATTCTAAACCAAAACCTGATTCTCAAAAACCTATTTCTGATAAAACTGTAAATGCACTTTCTCCTGAAACTTCATCGAAAAATCCCATGCATGTTGACATTCAACTTGCAGGAATTCAATTGACAGCACTCTGTGACACTGGGTCACAGGCAACCCTCATCAATGAGAAAACCTATCGAAGAATTGGTTCGCCACCATTGCAGCCCACCAACATTCCCTTTTCAGGAATTGGCAAAAACCAAGTTCACAGCATCGGATTCTTTCAGGATTCCATCGAAATTCAAACCATTACTTTACCTGCTAAAATACATGTTCTAGAGGATGACTTGATTCCTTTTGATGTGATTATCGGAATCGACTTTTTACAGCAAACCCAATTTACATTTGATAAAGACGGTATTCGTTTATGCAAAACTCCTGAAAATAACACCTTCGTTAATATTGCTAATGTTTCTGAGGATCAAGCTTTTCCATTTGATCTTTCACACATTTTGAATTCTGAAACTCGTGAGGAAGTTCAAAATATCGTTACTTCCTACAAACCACATAAAGTTCAAGACACTGAAATTAAGATGACTATTTTATTACAAGATGAAATCCCTGTAGCTCAACGTTCTCGACGACTCCCTTTCGCGGAACAGAAAATTGTAGAAAGCCAAATTCAAGATTGGTTAAATGATGGAATTATTAAAGAAAGTTGCTCCGATTATGCCGCACCGATTGTTCTATGTAAGAAAAAAAGTGGAGATTATAGACTTTGTGTTGATTACCGCAAATTGAATAGAAAAATGATAAAAGATAAATTTCCCTTACCGCTCATCGAAGAAGCTTTAGACAAACTTGGAAAATCTCGGGTGTTCACTTCACTTGATCTCAAAAATGGTTTCTTTCATGTACCTATGGACCCTAATAGCACTAAATATACTTCTTTTGTGACTCATGAAGGACAATACGAATTTTTACGTGTCCCATTTGGCTTATGTAACAGTCCCAGTGTTTTCCAACGATATGTTTACACAGTTTTTAGAAATTTCATTCGCGACAATGTCCTTATTGTTTACATGGACGATCTTCTCATACCATCTAATGATGAAGTTGAAGGTCTACAAAAATTACGCCTAGTTCTCCAAACAGCTGCAGACTATGGCCTTGAATTGAACTTTAAAAAGTGTCAATTTTTACAGCGAAAGATAGAATTTCTTGGTTACATTATCGAAAATGGAGTAGGTAAACCCTCACCTACCAAGACACAAGCTGTTCAAAATTTCCCACAACCTCAAACCCCTAAACAAGTTCAAAGTTTTCTTGGATTAACAAGTTATTTCAGAAAGTTCATTCCAAATTATGCGCTGATTGCTAGACCATTAAGTGACCTCCTTCGGGATAATGTAGAATTTAATTTTGACTCTGAACAAATAGCAGCTTTTCAACAACTTAAAAACATTCTTTCACAAAACCCAGTTCTTCATGTTTTTCAACAGGGATACCCATTAGAACTCCACACTGATGCCAGCTCCTTAGGTTTTGGCGCTGTGCTCTTGCAACAATCCGATGATGGACAGTTTCATCCTATTCATTATTTTAGCCGTAAAACTACAGTTCAACAAGAAAAATATCATAGTTATGAACTGGAAGTTCTTGCCGTTATTGAAGCGCTAAAAAAATTTCGAAACTACTTGTTGGGAACAAAATTTAAAATTATCACCGATTGTGATGCTTTCCAAAAAACGATGCACAAAAAAGACCTACCAGCTAAAATTGCTCGATGGGCATTGATGTTAGAAGACTTTGATTATGAAGTTTGTCATCGACCCGGTAGACAGATGAAACATGTTGATGCTTTAAGTCGTAACCCCATTCTTGTAATTACCTCAAATGATATCACTCAAAAGGTGAAAAATGCCCAAGACCAGGATGAATTTATATCTCAAATTAAATCTATGCTTGAATCTACACCTTCTGATGAATTTTTTGTTAAAAACGGAATTCTTTATAAACTTCATCAGGATGCCGAACTTTTAGTAGTACCACAAATGATGCAGAAAGAAATAGTGCTAAACGCCCATTCACAAGGTCATTTTGCTTCACAAAAAACCGAATTAATTGTTTCTCGTGAATTTTTCATTCCTCAACTTAAGAAATTAGTTCAAGAAATTATTTCGAACTGTATTCCTTGCATTTTGTCCTCGCGAAAATCTGGAAAACACGAAGGATACCTTCACCCCATTCCAAAAGGTGATGCACCCCTTGAATGTTACCATTGCGACTTTTTAGGACCTTTACCATCGACAAAAAAATGTTATAAGTATCTTTTTACAGTAGTTGATGCCTTTTCCAAATTTGTATGGATCTATCCCGTGAAGTCCACCTCTACGAAAGATGCCTTAGACAAATTATCCTTGCAACAAACTACATTTGGCAACCCTTCAAAAATCATTACTGACAAAGGTAGCGCATTCACATCTTCAGAATTTCAAAGTTACTGCCAGGAACAGTCAATTGAACACATTTCAATAGCAACAGGTGTGCCACGTGGCAACGGTCAGGTTGAGCGTGTTCATGGCACAATTATTCCCGTTTTAACTAAGTTAGCTCTAGATGAACCTGACAAATGGTTTAAATATGTCCCAAGATTGCAACGTATCTTAAATAGTACCACCACACGCAGTACAAAATTCACACCCTTTCAACTTTTAATTGGTGTTAAAATGAAACAACAAGAGGATCTACAGATTAAAAATCTTCTTGACGAGGAACACCACCAAAGAATTCTTGATGACAAAGAAGAGTTACGTATCGAAGCTAAACGAAATATCCTCCGTTTACAGGAAGAAAACATACGACAATATAACAAACGGCGTAAACCGGCTTGTAAATACAAGATCGGTGACAAAGTGGCAATACAACGAACTCAATTTGGAACCGGATTAAAGCTCCGACCAAAGTTCTTCGGACCATATGAGATCACGAACATCAACCCCAACGATCGTTACGAAGTTCGAAAGTTAGGACATCACGATGGTCCAACCATAACATCAACTGCAGCGGACAAAATGAAACAGTGGTGCAGAAACTGAACACCAATACCACTGTGTTGAACACTGCTTGATTTTTTGAAATATTTTTCCTTTTTCTGCTCTTTTTTTTTTTTTATCTTTTCAGAATTATTGTTGACAACCCAGCCGCGGACGTCTGGAAAGTCAGAACGGCCGTGTGAGAGTGAGTTTGGCAACACAACTGAACTATTACTACAACTTCCACTCCTACTACTTCGGCGCGAAGGACTTTAAGCGGATGTGTTGTTCTGCAAGCTCCCGATGTTTAGCTCTTTTGATGCTTCTGTGTTTATTTTTTAATTTCATACTAAGTGTTAGTCCTGTCTTGTAAACATCGTCTAGTTTAATTAAATGTTCAAAATAATTAAGTCTAATGATTCACTTCTAAAGGAAGGAGTACTAACTCCTTCATACATATATATATATATATATATATATATATATATATATGGTATTAATTGCATACATTGACCGTTGTATTTATTATAAATGTATTTTTTTTTGGGGGGGGGGAATAATTGCATACATTGACCTTTGTATTTAATTTGAATGTACTCCGTAGCGAAGCACGGGTATTCAGCTAGTTATTTATATAACAAGTATGATTACTTACGATCCAATGATCAAGAGACTGGAGTGAATAACAGAAAAAAAAACACGGTACAGAGAGAGAGAAAGAAAAAGATTACTTTTGTTTTTTTCCCGCATTTGGATTTGTATTTATCCGCTACTATTAAAATTTCACGAGTCATCTGTCAACATCTTTCGAGACGTCAATAACCTCGCGTGTTTGTCACTCTTAATGACCAGCTACACAGAGACAGTTAAGTACTTCTTAAGTACTAGCTGTTAATTTTTTGCTAAAAGTAGACTCTCTCTTAAAGAGATCGTTGAAAGCGCTCAAGATCTCTCACAGTGCCTAGTTGTTGAGGGAACTTGATAAACCGTTTTTGCCTAATGTTAATTCACGGTTGTAAGATAACATTTTTGTTACATCTTAACATACGCACCGCGGTCTATTTTTGGCGAATTCGCGAAGTACACTAGACGCCTCTAATAATCCCATAACATTTAAAGTTTTCGTCGGAATTTCATAATTTTTTTAAATTACTTTCAATATTATCAACTATTTCAATCTGTTGGCATCATCGTATAAATACAGTAACCACCGCTTATAGTGATCAGTGGTTATAAGAATCAACCGTTTATAAGAATCAATATCGCGAAAACAAAATCAAATGTATTATTTCCATGTTAAAATTTTCGCTTTAAAGAATCAATCCACCGGTTTTAAGAATCAGTTTACACTCTTCGCTTTCCTTTCATTTTTCCAAAAAAGCCACTTAAACCCTCAAAAAGGTACGAAGTTCTTCCTTTATTTTTTTTAAAGGAAGAGTGATAAGATGGGATGGAATACAGTCGTAAAATGCATCCCTTTCTTTGTTAGACATAACATAATAGTTTCCCCTTAAACGCTTTAGCTAAACACTGTCCTATTAGCTTGACCCAGGGGCATCCTACCCGTACGGATCCGATTTCTTTTCTCCACTGACAAACAAAGACAGGGACTCTTTTTTCCCACCTCCCACATCCTGGTTGCGGCTTCCTGAACCCTGAAACACACAAAACTTCGGGGAAGTGTCCACTATCACTTAGGCAAACGTGACATTATTAGATTCAGCACGTTATCAAACCGTGAAACGTAAGCTAGAAAGTGAATCTTGGTCCTGAGACTAATGGTATTGAAAGAGATATAAACAGCCTCCTGAAAACTTCATTACGTCAAACTACCATACAAAAACTTTTTCTTGCACCCTTCCTGTAGTTGAAATGTTAAACTGTTAAGCAGGTATGTTGTAACAAATATTGGATTTTTTTCATCTCTTACTATAATCATGTGTATCTACTTATAGGTCTAGAAATTAAGTTGTATTTTTAAAATTATAAAAAAATTTTAATAAAAGATAATTAACTTAAATTAAAGAGTATTTTCTAGTAAATTATCTAATATATGTATATATAGGTGTATGTGTTCCTGTCCAGAAATCTAAATTTCGGCTATAAAAATCAACCGCTTATAAGAATCAAAATCAGTAATAACAAACGTGATTCTTATAAGCGGAAATCACTGTAATTATCTATGATGTCTAGTATATATGTGTGTTAGTGTGTAATATTATAATCTACACACTAACACTGTATATCGATATTACTTATATACACTATATGTAGATTATAATTTATATACCACTGTACACCTAATTCTGTTTTTGCTCGAACTCTTTTTACACAAATTTGATTTAACACGAATTCAAAACAAATTTTCATTTTCTTTTTACACGAGTCATTTTGATTTAACACGAGCGGTCCAATCCAATTTCTCAATTTATTTATTTAAATTTTTTTGCCTAAATTCTAAGAAAACAAAATTTTATTTGTGGCGTATTATTTCTGGCGATAGTGTATCCAGTTCTGTTTTGATTCAAGAATTCAGTCCGCAAAAACATTTTCTTCTTTTATTCTATCACATATAACTTATTTACATATATTTACAACTGCGAAATGTTACTCCAGTCGTGCGCAAGCGTATGCGCCGTTTATTGTCAGAGAGTGAAAATGAAATAAAAAAATTTTATGTGTAAAAGTTTTTTTTTTTTGTTTTGTTAATGAAGAATTTTTTTCATTTTCATTACATGTTATTGTATGTGTATTTTGTTAGAATAAAATAATAAGTTTAAAAGGAATATTTTCATATGGTATTTTAAAATTATTTTCACTGATTTTTTAGATCCTTAACCAATCTTCTTTTCTTCCATAGATACAATATCTTATTTTACACGAATTTTTTTACACGTATTCTTCAGGAACGTATCTATCGTGTAAAAACAGAATTAGGTGTATATAAATTATAATCTATATGGAGTGAAACTTCTCTAGCCGGCTAACCCTCTAAACGGAAATATTTTGTTAAGAACCATTCAAAGACTTTATTCAGAAAGTTTATTAACGTACGATTGCTTATCGTTGCTTACCTCTTTTGTATGTATGTATATATATATATATATATATATATATATATATATATATATATATATATATATATATATATATATATATATATATATATACATACACACACACACATATATATAAGTCAAAATTTTGAAGCATTTTGGTACTTTCCTGTTTATCTGTTTACTGCTTGTCCAAGCGATATAGACTGGGTCTGGCACGCTGCCAAAGTTATAACTCGCAAGGTACGGACGGACGGACGGTTTTAGCGTCCGAAATTTTCCTTTCCGGAGGACCGTTATGGAGGAACGTAATCCTACGTTAAAACAACAACTTAGATTTAAGCCCATGACATGATCTTAATAAGCACAAACGAAGTAAAAATGGAACTTTCCGTTCCCCGCAGACACGCGTTGATAGAGTAAACAAGGAAGATTACGTCGCTCGCATATGGTCCTAAAAGATAAGTCTTTATGGGTGAAGAACTGAATGTTTAGCAAACTACACTGATTACGGCGCCTTCACTTTTCGGGTCTACGTTTGAACACTGTAAATAATTAGTCAAGTTTAAAAACTGGCTATCATATCCATAGGCGTAGTGTGCTTTTAACTTTTTTTTTTGGGGGGGGGGTTGGCATGTATTGATTTTAGTTAGGGTCCTCCTCTGCGTATTAACTGCCGGGCGGTCCTTAAAATATGAAATTTTATGATTTTTTTATTAATTGATTAACAATAGAACTGATTTTTGAGTAGTATTCAAAAGTTATAGAATGAGAAAAATAAATATAATATAAATAAAATGAGGAAAAAAACATAGCATCGGATTTTTGTTATGGACTATATCATTGTTAAAAACTATGTGAAGGCTACAGACATAAATGGAATCTTCAATTTCACAGTTTGAAAAAGCGGGAAAAAAAAAACAATTTTCTTAAAAGTTTTCTATACAACTTACCCCCCCCCCCTCCCCCGACGCTTTACGCCTATGATCACATCTGAAAAATGCGTCTGAAACTTAAATGAACTTAAATTGAATTTTCTTGGAAAATATACAGTGAAAGATGACTTTATTGCGACTGAAAAGTGCAATATATATTGCAATTACCATGCTACAGAGAATAATTATATTCCGACAAGTTGCTTTCATACATTTATTTACTCATACCTACATACGTGCATAATTCATTATATACTAAATTTTTATAGCTCTTAAAAAATTTAGCTAATATTAAACACATTTAATCATACATTATAATAAATGACGTTAAAAACAATGAACCCGTTACGATTTTTTTCCAGGAGTGACGTCACTTATTGCATTGTGGTCCGTGAGATTGTGGGAAATTTTTAGCTTCTTTGAATTTTCTCACAACCTCCTGAAAACACTCTCAACTCCTCATACCGCAATGGGTCCACGATATAAAAAAATATTCCCATTGCTTTACTCTGTTATTGAAAGCCTGACGTCATGTGTCGGTGAGTTCAGAAGTCATATGGACTTCTTTTTTTTATAACATCTTCGGTCATTGATTATTTATTTATCTTTTCCACAAACAACTGATAACATAATCAGCACAATTATTTCTTTGATCTTCAAATGTGAACCAGAACGGCGAACTCTTATCCAGCAAGTGTTATAATTTACGCAAAATTCAAAGACCAAAGTTATTCGTTTTTTCTTTTTTTAATAATTGTAAATACCATCACGATAATTTCATCGATATCGAATAATAAACACGAAACGGAAGAATATCGTAAGAGGCATAACTCACTGGCGCGCTAACGGAATTTCGTATTATGCAACTAGGTAGTGTCGAAACACAAATCAGTTTGAAAAACAAAACAAAAACGAAACAAAAAAACAACAGAAAACAAGGCGAAGTTGTTAATGCGATGTGATCAGCTGCGCCATTTCATTCATACCTATTCATGTGTCGAGGGATATTAATGTCTGTTAGATAAATACCAAGCGTTTGACGCGGTTATTTAAAAAAATTAATGCCTAGCCAATGGATAGGTATGAATAGCATTTTACCAGATGTCAAACCAATTACGCAAACAATGTTACAAACAGAGATAATAATAATGATCTCGATTTTAAAGCAGTTCACGAATTCAAAACACTTTAGAAAAACAACTTGAAAGGCAAAGAATAAATAACTTACTAGAACGACCTTCAACGATATGTATAATCAGGTAGCTAAAACTGTTATTGAGAAATTAACTCTTCATCTATCTCTTTTACTTATTCTTCGATGAAACGTATGAGACTTTTTGAGGGAAGTCCGACGAAAGGAGAGTAAAAAAGAATAGTCGTATGTAAGAATAAAACTACTGAGTTTTTAAGCGAAGCCGTTCCACGAAAAGTTAATAGATGTGAATATTCGTCCCCACGCTAAGGTTGGCGGTGAAAATTAACTAAACGACCAGGTTGGCGTAGATAATTAAAAACTAGTGAAAAAATTTATTCAAATTTACATGTCTTAGAATTCCAATCGTTGGCGGTTTTGTTGGCCATAATTATTCTTGCAATATAATGATATTTAACAACAGCTAACAAAATTTCGTGATTGTAGGCGTAACATTCCATTGTGCTCAAGAAGACTGAAAAATTATTTTACAGAGAAGAAAAAATTCTAATTTATATAAAACAAAATTCTACTAATTTATACTTAAAACTATGCTAAGCCATACAGTATTATTAATTAATGCTAATTTTAAGGGAACCAGCAATGAGTTACGTTATTTGCATGGAGTATTCTTTAAATTCTTTGAAAAATAAATATAGGAAATTACACGTCTCCCTCAGACCATCCAATTATGAAGAATTCAAATCCTCTTGAATATTTCACAGATATTAAAAGTTAATTTTGAAATAATTCGATTATACATTCCAATGCAATCGTATTTTTCATTATTAACCACTGGAGATAATTATTTAATATTATTTTGACATTAACTTCCCTGCAATCATAATAGTAAAGTTTTAATGATAATATTTTTTCTCTCCACAGTTTACAGCCAGATAAAGTCACGTTACCAAGTTAGCAGCATTTTTCTGGATATCAACAGTATCGTGCCAACAAAAGATATTGCTTTCAGCTGATAGATGGCAGCAATGTGATATGACATGATAGAACCCATTTCCGACTAAATTTAAAGTTGATTAACATTATAGGATTTATGGGACGCCGTTCTGGTGTTTGTATTTTGAGTTTTCGTGTTTTACAGATAAACAACACATGTAAACGTAGAAATAAAAGTTCATAGATCTGAAGAATAAGTCAAAAATAAAGACTTCAGGACCATGCATCGGGAATAAATATCAGGTAATGTACAAAGGAATGGAAACAAAAGTTAATTTTTATTAACATAAGAAAGTATACCAAATTTCATTTAAGAATGTTTCCAAATGATATTAATATAATCAAGTCACTTAATAAGAAATTCAAATTTCTTAATCCCGCTATAATAATAGGCATATTAGATATAGAAGAATATATTTTTTTATGTGTAGTTTTTAAACAGGAAAAAAAATCGAGGTTCGAAATTTCAAAAATCTGTAAGAAGTGGAGAATTGAAACCAATCTGTAGTTTTATGGCTGAATCAGCAATATGCCTAGATTTTTAGTGTTTTTTTATTATTTCTGAACAAAGATACAAGAACGATAATACGGACGTCCTTGACAAGCGGATAACGATCCTGGAAAATTCGACAGGTCATTTTCAAAACCAACAACCAAGCTCTGAATAAATGAAGAAATACAGACAAATATTTTCCCCGTGCGGTTACAAAGAGGAAAATGGAAAAGCAGCTGTTTCTGCACAAACAAACAATTAGCTAATGAGAGGGACACGACCTGCTTTGAATATTAAGTACTTGTCGAAAGTTTTGTTACAAAAATGAAAATCCCATTTCAAAATTTATAGCTTTATTAATCAGTGATCTTGGGGTGTGCGAAAATGTATACATACAAAAGTGACGTCATAGTGACGTAAATTTGTAATGTATCTGTAAATTTGTAATGTATCTATATATCCTGCTTGACTCATACACAACTATTACAATCTCGCCAAATACACGCCACGGTATCCTTTTGTAGAAGGTTTACTGTCTTCAAAAAAATTAATCTATGAATTTCACACAACTGTCATTAGTTCTTTGGAAGAATACTCATTTAAATTCAAATTTGACATAATGAAGAGACATTTACCATTAATACCTCTTTCCAATGAGCTCTAAAAACTTTATGAAATATGGATCTTTTTATAAAAGGAACTAATTAAGAAAATTTTAGAATAGAAGAGAACACTTCTATAAACTATATAGAAATGGCGACCTCATTTAGCGAAAATTGGGCAACAAAATGTCTGGGATTTCTAAGAATAACAAATATAAGTCACGATGACGTATGATTTTTGTGTACTCTTAAAATTTTCGCATGCCCTGCCGAATAATTTAGGCAAAGATTATGCACGAGGAGTAATAAGAAGTAGAAATAGGTGAGTATCATTGGGGGAAGACATTAATTAAGTGAAGTAGTTTAAGTAGTTAAGTACTCTAAACTTTAATTATTAAACGTACTTTTTCTAAATGTACACTACAGAGGAGATTCCGTCTTTTCAAATGACCCATCACATGTGCTTTACAGAATTCTACAACTCTTAAAACTGTTACAGATCCTACACACAAGAAAATATATCTAGGGCTTGCTCTAGATTAAGTCATAAGGACCGGCCTAGGGTACCAACATCGCCCTAAAAATGTAATAGTTCAAAAAATCATAATTGTTCTTTGCTACGATTTTCAATAATTATTATACTTAAAAATATATAAGTTGTGTCTTTATATTTATGATTTTTATCTTTGTTTTTGTAAAATTATTATATTTATTATTAATATATGTCTATTTTATAAGTATAATTTAAAATTTTTTTCACGGGATTTTTTTGGCTCGTTTTCGAATAATTTATTTTTGTTATATACCTTATGTTAATAAGAGTTTGTAAATTTAATCTTATGTAAATTTTTTTTAAATATGTTCTGTTACGACAAGCCCCTTTTGTAAAATGTATAAAAATTTATAAATAAAAACAAATAATTATCAATCGCTGAAAACCAAACTGGCCTAAGGGTTCCACAAGTTGGCCCTGGAAAATATCGAACGTAAAAATTTGCACTGATATTCACTGACGAGTTTTCAATATGCACAGAAAATAAAAGGAAAGATAAATAAAGGATACCGCAGAGATTTTTCACCTCCTTGCGTGCGTATAACAGGTATGAAAGAAAATCAAATTAGTCCGAGTTTGTATTCCGTCAACTATTCTTTCAAGCTCCCCGCGCAGACGACACGCACTTGTATTTTGCTACATCGAATCTGGCAACTTGCATGCCGCCGAATATTTGCGGTGATTTTGCGGAGAGGAGAGAGAAGCTACATCCTTTTAATGATCCGTTATCGGTTCGAGAAATCGTTCGTGAGTCAGCCTGTCCGAAGAATCTTTTGGAGACGGGTTTCACAAAGTCTCCTCTCAACAAGTAGCGTTTCTTGAGCTACTTTTTTTCTTTTTCTGTGTATGTGTGTGTGCACTTAACTTGCTTCGTGTCCAAAGGGTCTTTCGCAGAGGTCAATCACATCATAATGGATTGGCAGCTTCAGGGGATCGCTTCTGAAATTCTTTTTTTAAGAGGGAATATTATATTTTTTTTATTATCACCTCGCCGTTTCTATGGTAATGTGGAACAGACGATTTTTTGGAGATTTTTGACAGCTTTGTCCGAGAGTTTAAAATGTCACGTGACAGATAAGTTTTAAAAAATTACAAACAAAATAAAGGGAAAAAATCCAGGTCTCCGTATCCAAGAACTTATTAAAGAAATTTGAGAAATATACTTTAAAATTACAGATTTCGATACAAAGAGAGTAATTAATTTAACTTAATTTTAAGAGTGAGTAATTCAATTTATTTTAAGTGGCCTTACAAATATTTTTTTTGTTTATTCCCAAAAAATCTCGCCGATTATTTGGGGCAATATTTAAAATATCCCCCAAAAATCTCGCCCCTGGTCGATTTAACGGCACCCTATATTGCCGCGGCACACCAGTTGGAAATCACTCGTCTATAGAACTACCTAAACAAGTGTTATTCTCGATTAGCAAAGTTTCCTCGACAAGTTTTTGTGTCAGATATGAGTGTTTGTTTCCGAGTTTCAAAAGAAAAAAAAATCTTTTTCAGAAATTAAGCTGGTTTAAGATTTCTAATTATTCTCCTTCCCAGAATTTAAGAATTATTACTAATAGTAATTAACTGAACAGACTCTCACTACATTTAATTTTATGACTCGGAAGCAGTGTAAAACCTTGGCGTAACACTTTTCATACGTATGACTAACGATGGAATGACAAATAAGAACAGAGTGGAAACGTTCCACTCTGTTCAATGTCACCAAGACATCGCTACATTATTTGTTTTTATTTCAAATTTTAGCAAACTTTCAAAAAGCAGATTCGGCTATTTTAACAAAAAGGCCACTTATTTACCAGCTGAGACAATGAGTCAATACATCGAATTTGATTGGCTGTTACATTTTAGCCCAACTCAGAGAAACGCAATTAAGCAATATACGTTAAGGAAAAACTGAAAAATTTTTTTTAATTAAATATTAACTACATTAAAACCCTTATGTGAGTACGGTAAGCAAAATTTTACTTTAAAAAAAATCGTAATCCCCCCCCCCCTCAAACGTGTGTTTATGTAATCAATTTGCATATAAAAATACTTAATTTAAATTTTTGTTTTTAAAAATTTAGAATTTAAATATATTTAGTTTTTGATACACCTGCTGAACCAATAGCTGTATTTAAATGGTTTTTTTCACATTCGTTCGTAGGAAGGATTTCAAGATAATTTGTCAGCAGGATCTATGAAAATTTTGTACATAAAATTTTAAATTATTTTAAATGGGAAAAAAACGTTATTTTTTTTAGGGAAAATTCTTCATAATTTTTACACTAAATCATAAATATTCACGACACTTTAATGAAAATAGAAGAAAGGAAATCTGTGCGAAAATTTCCACAGATACTAAGCAAGGAATTTCTGGTTATGAGATGGCCAATCAAAAAAAATTTATTTATCCCTAGATAAACAGGCTTATAAAACAGACGTTCAGCAGGGAACGACAGTTCAGCATAGAAATTTTGACTCTGGCGAAGTAATGAATGTTTCTTAATGTTAATTATAACTAGTAAAAATTAAATTATTCAACAGAAAAAGATACTGAAAAACAGGAAGAATTCCTGTTTTTTTAATATATTTTTCTGTTGAATAATTTAATTTTTACTAGCTATAATTGTCTGTGTTTATCACTATGAGGATTTGCTGCAACTGCGCAATCTTTTATTGAAAAGTTTTAAAGTTGTTCAACGCTAGTGCAGTTTCAGTTAATTTCGTTTAGCTGTATATATCTTCATGTTTTTTAATTTCTTATTTAACAGCGATTTAACAGCGGTAAACCAGCGATTATACTGGATTACAATACGACAAAAGCAGGAGTTGATGTAGTAAATCAAATGTGCAACCATTTCACGGTATTCCGCATATTACGAAGATGGACAATATCATTGTTTTTTAGGGTTTTGGACATAATAGGAATCGATTCGCAAGTTGTCCTTAGATCCATTAAAACGGAAGTTTTGAAATAAGGCGATTGTATCTGCATTCTTTGGCCTTTAATTATAAATATATCTCGATATTATAAACATTTTATATCTTGTCATAAGACGCAGAATTATTATTTTCAATTTGAAAAATAAAAGTTCATTACGAAAGGAATAATCAAGATTGAAAGAACCGTTGCACTTTGTGCCACGCGCGCCTGCTGGTGTTCCAAAAATTGGCGCGCCCGCTGAAGGGTTAAATTAAACATTTAGTTGGAAGTAAATGCATTTCAGTGTTTTTTCATAATGTCTTAAATGGCCTTTTTAAGGAAAATATGCAGGAAAGGGGCGCCGCAGGATACGTGGAAACCAGTGTAGGGGGTCATGAATCGAAAGAAGTTGAGAAACACTGCTACAGTATGTTGTTGTTTGTAATGCTCCTGGACGGAATTATTCCAGACCAGGTCCATATAAGCTAGCGGGAGGAGGGGGTGCGACCCGGTTTATAATGGCACCACAAGTGTCGGAGTCCGATTTAGCCAGGTGCCACCTCAATTTTGATCCTGTACAACCCAGGGGCGATATCTGGGGGATCGTACCCTCACCCACTCTTTTTGACCTCATAGAGGATTTTCCGGGCTACGTACCCATATCCGGCCTAGATACGGAGGTATTTAATGGTCATTGTCGGTATTCGATCCGAGCGCTCACATCACCGAAAGCCAACGCGCTACCACTAGGCTACCTTGAGCCCATTTACATTATGTATGAAGCAAGAAAATAAAAATGTTTTTTTAATCAGAATTTCGTGTCCCAAGTCGACAAATATTGGAAACAATTCTCTCCATAGGTTAACACTGAGCTACGCGAAGTCCAATGTAGCCTAAAGCGAAACAAAACACTTATAAATCTCAGTATAAGATAGGATTCAACGGCGGTTTAACGGCCACCATAAATATCTGGCATGGGAGATATATTCCCTTCTTAACTCTGGTAACGGGCAACGTCTCTGCGAAAACGGTCAAAAATGACCCGATTCTCGGTTGAACATGCACCCAAACGAGGATAGGAAAGGTCAGATGAGAGTTTTCTGACGCAAGATGCAGGAAGAGATGGTAAGAGAGGATGGCCACGGGGAGCTAAAATGCATTTAACTTTTATGTAAATAAATGTGTACCATACAGGTAGATGCCATTCCCGCTAGTAAATATGTTTTAAAAATTCAAATCGTGGGTAATTTTTAAATGGTAATAATTCAAGGGGAGTATATATATATAAAAAAAAAGTAGCCGAGGTGAGCTTGTAGTGGAAAGGACAAAAGTTTATCTATTACATACAGCATATAGATTATTCAATGTCCGTGGGGTGTTGTTTTTCACGAAATGAACTGAACTTCGGATAATTCATTTCATCTTTTAAGAATAGAGATGGAATGCCAAAGTATCACATACAAGTAAAATCAACATTGATCCCATCACTTCATTTGCTATGGTATTTTGCTTAGTAATAACGCTACTGCAAGAACACTTTACTACTTTTCGGCTATTTAAAGTTCACCAATACCAACATACCTTGCCAACAACAACAACAGCAAAAAAACCAAAACAACAACAACAAAAAAAAACAGAATAAACTTTTTTTAGAAGAAAAAGTGAAAATTTCTGTTAACTTTCATTATTATAAACTCGAATTCTGTTAAAAACAACTTTAGTGAAAAAGAGAAAATCATTGCATACTTTCTTTCTAGTAGTACAAGTGACAATTTTGAATAATTCGAATTTTCTTATTATTTATAAACATCTCTCAACTATTTTAATTAGCATGGTTAATCGGGAGTTCAGTGTCATCGAACAACTGCGTGTTATGTTTATTTGTCTTAAAATCTATAATTTAAAATAAAAATGACAATTTCTTTTGAACTGTATTTGTTGTTTGTCCGTAGAGACAACTTCGCCTAATATATGATGACCTGACGAAGGATTATATCTGTAAGGGCCTGTTCACATAGGAGTCCGTTGCGTTACGGAAAAGATGACGTTGAGAAGAAAATAAACCAATCATATGCCTCCAAACGATTAGCAATGAAATTTTTAACGCCTATGATTGGTTTATTTTCGTCTCAACATCATCTTTTCCTTAACGCAACGCAACGGACTCCTATGTGAACAGGCCTTTAGTCCTTAACTAGTTCCATTTTTCAGCTCTATGGTGGATTTTAGGCAGCTGATTGTGTATTGATTGAAAGGAGCAAGTGCGAGTGAGTACCATAAGTTATATTTACGTTATGTTTTTTACTGACCCCCTTTCCCGCATACACTTCATAATTTATGAAAGGAATTATTCGATCAAAATAGACAGATGCAAAAATAACTTATCTAGTCAGAGCCTTAAACCAAAATTTTGTTTTTATTACATGATCACAAGCCTTGTATAGAAGCTGAAAACACTGCGATTTCATGCGTAAATCTTGCAATCTACTGAAGACAGAATTTACCCTGGGCATTACAGTCATACCACTGACAGCTAAAAGTTCGGTTTGGGGCAGAAATGAACAATGCTTTTATCATATTTTAAAATAAATTTTAAAAATTAGAGAGGGGGATAGGTCATGTGTGTTGCCCGATCAAAATTAGTAAACATAGTAAAAAAGAACCCCCACACGCGGTAACAGTCTTCCCGTACAAGTAAAGCTAAGTCTTCGTAGGCAATGTGCCAATTTCTTGGCATGAGCAATATAACTTAAGTGACGATGAAATTTCATAACATTCTACAAATACCGATATATATCCAAAGATGCAAAAAAACTTTTTTGTCGTGAGAAAAGCACTCGGAATAAATCTAATTGTATACATATATGTATCAGAAACAAAAAGTGAAACACGCCAATTTTTTAGCGTATCCTGTACATGTGATAAAATTTAGCCATTAAATAATTATACCCATGGATATTTCAGACATTATAAAAACAAAACATCCTCAGAAAGCGAGGTGCATCTATTGGCTTAATGTAAATCCTACAATAGGCTAATAGAAACAAACACCTGCAAAGTAAAAATGGCAAATATAACGCGTGAGAAAATAGCTCACTCAGAGAACAAGCCTTCAACTTGAAGTACTCCCTTCAGATATAGAAAAAAAAAACAACATAACGAGGCTCAAAATTAGATACCTCTTAAGAGGTAAACCTGTTTTTAAAATCAAAAGTCATTTTCTGAAAACACAACTGCAACGAATAGGTCATTAATCACAAAACTTTAATAACTGGCAGATTTTATCTGCATGTCAAACAAAACACCACATACAAAACGCCCAAGAGATCCAGCAATTATCTAATTTTCTTCATTAACTGAACGATAAAGGATACACAACAGCTGCCAACAAGAGAGGGGAAACAACACCGGATTAATAATAATTCTTTATCTCAGTCGAAAGTTTGTTTTGATACACTTCATCGTAATCATTTACCGCCGTGGAATACATGACTCACACACATCGGATGAGTCATGCGACCATGGAATTATTCTGGGAGTAGCTTCGGTCACAAGTGTCAACAAAGGCTGCTTTGAACTTCCTCACCTTCCTTCCCTACCCACCCACACATGGAGGCACGAGAGTGAGAGTGTATGTTTCTTTCAAATTTAGTTAATAATTATTTATCAGGCGTCTCAGCGCCATTTCCCACGTGTAAACTGTTATTGATGATAAAGTTTTTTTCGCACAGTTTTTTTTAAAGAACGCTTCTTAAGTAATGCCAAGCAAACTGAAGTGGAAAGAGACAGATTTGATGCCATTTTTTTACTACTTGATGAAAGAATTGGAGATGTTAGCCTCACGCTGAGGCTCGGCGTGTTTTTTTTAGAGGCTATTTTCAGCTGCACTGCCGTCGGCTAGGCGCGCTTTCTGAAATTATTCAAGGCGATTTTTATACGGGAAATCATCTGTTTCTCGCATAATATAATTTTACAGGCGGCAGAAATTTTGAGATAAACTAACTGGAACAAAATAACGCAAACGCAAAATTCGTATTATATCGACTGTTTACACAAATAGGAATGTCAAAAAGACTATTTCTACGACACAGAGAGTCTCGTTAGTTGTAGAAAGTAGAATGGTCTGTTGCAGTAAAAGAAAAGAACCCTTGCCAAAACAGATGATTTCGAGTTCGAATTTTGGCTCAGGATGCATCAGGATGAAATATTCGCCAAGTATTCAAATCCGTGTCACATTTAGTAGAAAGTTTCGATTTTTCAAAATATTTTCTGGGAATACTTTTTAGGAGTTTTATGGGATCTTGGAATATAAATGAAATTTACGAAGTTTTCAAGAATTTTTCCCCCAAGGAGAATTTTTAAAAATATTTCAACCTTCGATGCAAGTCGGACACTGATTCATTCTTGACGATTCTTTGCTACAACAGAGATGAATGATTCAATATTCAATTATCGTGCATATTTAATGTTTGTCAAAAGAAAAGACGTTTTATGCATTCGATAATTACTATCAAAATATCTTTTGTATTTGTTATATTGCTGGGTGGTTTTAGCGATTAAAAGTATTAAATATTAAAGGTTAAAATTTCCCAGGTTCTTTTACTAATTACCCAGCATGTAAACACTGTAGAGAAGATTAGACACAACTTAAATGTTTATATAAATGATGAGGACCAATATTTAAAAATTAACAACAAATATTTATTACACACATAAACAATTAAATTACAGTATTAAAATGATTATTCAAATAACTACATGAATAATAAATAGTGAGCTAAAATGATTAATATTCTTTCAAATAACAAATTGGGTCCTCACCGGATAAACACGTAAAGGTATGTATCATTTACGGGATTTCAATTTCAATTTAAATCTTAAAATAGTACTGCCAACATCAACAGAATAGTAGAGACTGACTTACCCCAAATCGGCGTTGCTACGGATCGCTCATGGTTGTAGGTAAAGGGGCAGGGTGGACTCGAGAGTCCACCACAGGGCCAGCCCGCAGGCTATTCGCCCTCTGCACACCTCTATATCCTCTGCACACACTCTCTCTAACTCTCTGAGAACTTTCTCTCTGTATCCCTCTGTATCATTTCTACCCCTTAATATTCATCTCAACTTTTTTGCATATATCTTTCCACCTTCCAATCACAATATTTTCTTCTCCATATAAACTCCACCTACGTCTTAAAACCTTTTTATAGTGGCTATAATATTTTCTTTATTAAATTTCACAAATCTCATTGGGTCTACTTTCCTCACGTTTTCCCCTTTTCCTTTCTACATTTTTCTTATATTTTATTTTCTAACACCTGGTCAGTTTTATAACATTTTTTCCTTACCATGGTCCGACAATACTGCTACTGTTGCGTAAATTCCACTATAATCCTTTCAATTCTTATTCCTTATTCTAAAGGGGCTTTTTCGACTGACCCTCGTCCAACGCAACTCTTTTATCATGGGGCCTTTTAACTAGCCGCGATTCTAGCTTACTACTGGGCCTTTCTTATGGGGCTAATTCATCGGTTACTAAGTCAAAGGACACCGCGCTATTCTGCAACGTTTTCCCCTCTTTACCATAAATATATTTTTATTGCGTACCTTTCCCTTTTCTAACAATCTTTTAAACTTATGTAAAAGGCCTTTTCTTATGCTGACCCTTTTCTTAATTCTTATTCCCCTTCACAACGCTTCACAATGGATAAAAGAATCTTGAAATGGCTTGCAGCTTTTAACAAGATCTCCGAAAGCCTTTTGCTGGCTTAAAGAGCCAGCAATATTGCTGGATCCATCTATATTTATATTAACTGTTCTCATCCGGTAAAATATAGATTGATAGATAGATACTATGGTAGGTGTGAACGTATCCACAAGAAAACAGACGTTTAATTGCTGGCTCGTCAAGTCCAGCAAGGGTTTCTCGGCGATTTTAGCAGCTGCAAGCCATTGTAGGACTGCTTTATGCATTGTGAAACGTTTTGAAAAGGTTAAGAAATAAGTTAAAAGGAGTCTTAGCCATAAAATTTGACACGGAGAGGTAGGTTAGAGAAAGCCGGTTGTAGTGGTCAACACGAGAAAGGGATTTTATGCTATGGAAAGAGGAAGTGTTTAGGAATAAAAATATTTATGGTGAAGAGGGGAAAACGTTGGAGAATAGCGCGGTTTCCTTTGAATAAATAACCGATGAGTTAAAAAGGCCCGATCTCATAAATAGTAGAGCGGTGAAAAGAGTTGCGTAGAGGCGAGGGTCAGTCGAAAAAGCCCCTTAGAATATGGAATATAAGAATTACTGGAATTTGCGAAACAGTGAGTATTGTTGAGTCAGACAGGTTAGAGAGGGGAGATTTAAGAAAAATAAAATATAAAGAAAAATGAAGGAAGGAACGGGATGCAGAAAATAAGAGAATTTATGTCCAATGAGATTTTATGAATTTAATAAAAGAAAATGTTATAGCCACTAGGATAAAGTTTTAAGATGTAGGTGGAGTTTAGATGGAGAAGAAAATATTATGATTGGAAGGTAGAGAGGGATAGGAAAAATTGAGATTGGTATTAAGAGGGGGACTTGGATTTTTAGAGATATAGGAGATTATGCTGGCTCTTTAAGCCAGCAAAAGGTTTCTCGGAGATTTGTTAAAAGCTGCAAGCCATTCCAAGATTCTTTTATCCATTGTGATGCGTTGTGAAAGGGAATAAGAATTAAGAAAAGGGTCAGCTATAAAAATTGTATACGCAGAGGAAGGGTAGATTGAGGCGGCTGTAGTGGTCAGCATAAGAAAAGGCCTTTTACATAAGTTTAAAAGATTGTTAGAAAGGAAATGTACGCAATAAAAATATATTTATGGTAGAGAGGGGAAGGTTTGGAAATAGCCGCCGCTCCCATATAAAGGCCCCCATAAGAAAGGCTCAGTAGTAAAATTAGATCGCGGTTAGTCAAAAGCCCCATGATAAAAGATTTGCGTTGGACGAGGGTCAGTCGAAAAAAGCCTTTTAGAATAAGGAATAGGAATTGAAAGGATTATAGTGAAATTTACGCAACAGTAGCAGTATTGTCGGATCATGGTCAGGAAAAGATGTTATAAAACTGACCAGGTGTTAGAAAATAAAATATAAGAAAAATGTAGGAAGGAAAAGGGGAAAATGTGAGGAAAGTAGAGACCCAATGAGGTTTGTCAAATTTAATAAAGAAAATATTATAGCCACTAGAAAAAGGTTTTAAGACGTAGGTGGAGTTTATATGGAGAAGAAAATATTGTGATTGGAAGGTGGAAAGATATATGCAAAAAAGTTGAGATGAATATTAAGGGATAGAAATGATACAGAGAGAGTGCAGAGAGAGGATATAGAGGTGTGCAGAGGGCGAATAGCCTGCGGGCTTGCCCTGTGGTGGACTCTCGAGTCCACCCTGCCCCTTTACCTACAACCATGATGCTTAGCGAGCCGATTTTGGGGTAAGTCAGTCTTTGCAATTATGTTGCTATTGACAGTACTATTTTAAGATTTAAATTTAAGTTAAATATCCCTTAAATGATACATACCTTTACATGTTAATCCGGTGAGGACCCAATTTGTTATTTGAAAGAATATTAATCATTTTAGCACATTATTTATTATTCATGCAGTTATGAAAAGAAGAATCATTTTAATACTGTATAATTAAATTGTTTATGTGTGTAATAAATATTTGTTGTTAATTTGTAAATATTGGTCCTCATCATTTATAAAAGCATTAAGTTGTGTCTATCTTTTCTACTGTGTTTACATGCTGGGGTTAAAACGAACCTGGGTAATTATTAATGGGTAATCAGTAATGAAACCCTGCTAATATTTTAACTTTTAATATTTAATACTTTTAAACGGTATTTCCACCCAGCAATTAGACCTTTTTTTCAGATAGAAGGGATTCGCAGAGATAAAAGAGCCCACGGGCTCGCTCTGTGGCGGGGACTTTCGAGCCGCCCTGCGATTACGTTGTCAGCTCTTTAGCAAAGCCGACTTTGGGGTAAGTCAGTCTTTACTTTTCTGTTGAAGGACAGTACTTGAATTTTTAAGATTAAATTTAAAGTTAATATCACATAAATGATTCCTATTATGGTGAAGGCCCAAGTTAGTACTTAAAGAATATTAATCATTTCAACACATTATTAATTATGCATGTGGTTATGAGAACAGTAATAATTTTAATACTGTATAACTTAATTGTTTATTTGTTGTAATAAAGGTTTTTTATTAATTTGTAAATATTGGTCCTCATCATTTAAAACATTTAGTTGTCTCTCTTTTTCTACAGAGTTTACACGCTGGGTAAACGAACCTGGGTAACTTTAAGCATCTAGATGCTGTTAATTTTAATAATTAAAATCTTTAATCGTAAAATTATTTAGATTTCTTTAATCTAAAAATTAAACGGCAGAAAACCCATTTTTCCACACAGCATAATTACATTTAACCACACCAAAAAAACTAACATTAAATTCAAGTAACACATTCTTTTCTGACTCTAAAAATCGCTTATGGAAACGGTTCTTTGTTTTTTAAAAACAAGAATGTTGCCCCAGATGTTTTACAAAAGTTTGCCTCTTTTCGTTAAATCGATAAACCGTTGAGTTCAATTTCAGAAACGTCACAGTGCTCTAAATATGAAGATCAAGTCTTTTCAGTTCACAATATAGTATACTAAATAAACACTTGAATCGAATTTCAGTTATTTCAAATACTTCCGTCTTGGTGAGGGAAGAAAAAGTTTTAAAACAAAAAGGAAAATGTTAATTAGAACTGATAAAATATAAAACATTAGAAAACTAAACATGACGGAAACACCGCGTAACAGTGGATAACGGGCAGACGACAACTACCAAAATCAAGACCATACACGGAAAAACGCGATATGAAAAGAAAGGAGAAAACGAGAAATAAAATTCGCAAAAAAAAGATCAATAGAGAACGATTAATAAAAATGAACACAATATAAAATACAATAATATAAAATATAAACTAAAATAAAAATAAACAAGTTTAAGAAAATTGTCAAACACAGGAATATTAATCTTCTACAGATCTAGCTTCCATTTAAAACACGATTAAATATGTCACCCAAGTCAGACACATTCCAAGACTATTACACACAAGCGAATGGAATAGAAATCCACAAATATTCGCCATTCCGAACTCAGAGCGTTCGACGGGAACAAGGACAACTGGGAGGGGTACGAAATCAAAACCGAAAAAAAAACCTCATCTGCTTTTCACCTCTTCCAGCAAAGCTACGGGAAGGGCGAAAAAAAATTGGGCAGGGAAAAAGTAAACAAAAGAATCCCGAAACATAAACAGAGACACGTGGAATCCATCCCGTGACGTCACAGAAAGTAGGCCGAGGAACGGCGACTGTGGGATGGAAGGTCATAAAAAAAAGAGGTGATGCCTGACGGGAGAGAGAGAGAGCCTTGGCCCTTGAATCGAGTGGAAGGGGTATGGGAAGGAAAATAGTCGTAAAAGCCGGCTGAATGGGTGCTTTGAACTGGAATTTTTAACGTTCGCTCGCGGCGGAGGTTTCGAAAAATATTGTATTCAGAGGATGGCGAGTTATGCTAGCATTACGCGATAAATATGCGGAAAAGCAGTTCTTGCGAATTATTATAATTTAAAATTTTTATAAGTATTGTAGTTGAGCTGGATCCGTCGGTTGCAGTTTAAAATTACGGATAGCACCAAAACAAGGCCGCATCGAGAGTTTTTGGACCCTAGGTATACAAATGGTAGTTGGGCTATTTCTTACATAAACAAGAATAAGGGTGATATTTGATTTTTTTTTTTTTTTTAAATCACAGGTTTTGAAGTTGCGTTAATCTATATGGTTAGTTGATGCCCTTTCTTATCTATCCTAATTAAAAGTGAAACTTTAAAGCAACTAATAATTTTAGTTCTTATTTTTTTTCCTATTTTATTTAAAGTTTGAGCTAAATTTAAATTATTAGTAAAACTTATACGAATTAGCTTAACTATTTGTTCAACTCTTTGTTTTAACTCGCAGACTTAACAACGATTTTATTTTTATTCTTATCACACTCTTAATTCTATTTACACGTTCTAAATCCCATTATAAAAGAAATATTGTGAAAAAGTAGACTTATAGGCAGGTATATATACTTCTGAACCATCTTTGATTTTTACTACGATTTTTCAAATTAAGATGAAAAACAAAACAAAAAAAACTACATACTGAATGAAATAAATTCTCTAAACCTTTAAAACGACTTGTTTAGGTACGTTCAGTGCAAAACCAATTATTTGCACTGAAATTAATTTTCTAGCATAGAAACTTTACATTCTCGTAAGAACTTTCCCTTTACAAGCCATGCATTTTTTCAGCATCTGATTTATAACGTTATATATATTAACAGAAGATTACTGTTCTGTGATATGAACAGAAAAAAAAATCAGATTTAAAGTGAGAATTTTCTTTCCAGCAAACAATTCGAGGCATATTTTTTAAACAATAAAAATTATTATTTAAAAATTATTGTGTAATTTGGGCGATTACTGATCCCACTAAGGGACTTAGAGATTTAACGTGCATGTACCCGACTTCGGCACGACGGCATTGAGTGGAGCTCTTTGTGAATCGAACCGAGCGCGCTTAGTGCTGCATCCCAATGCGAAGACACTAGGCTACCCCGGGAAATATCACTAGAAGGACCCTGTAACCGTCTAGTAATGGTAGCAGCTAGTTTTCAGGGAAGTTCTTATACGGTAAAAGTTCTGTTTCTACTCGTGTGTTTTACCTAATAAGTGAGGTACTATAACGTCACGTAAAATTGGAGTATTTTTCCCACGAGCCCTCCCACAGCTGAGTGTTTATCGAAATATCCTTTTGGAGTTCCCAGCGATTTCGAAACACGTGTGAAAATTCCTCGCCTGAAAGTTAATCCACCGGCATATCGGTTACTGTAAGAATACGGTTGAACACCGGACGAAAGCCTCATTATCGTACAGCACCACCTGTAAATTTGTCTTTTTGGAATAATATCTTAGAGAGTTTGACACTATAGTGATCGTAAAGTTTGCCTAAATATTCGACGATAAGAAGAACTATCACCAGCTAATCCGCCGGCCCCCACTCTGGAAAACCGACGCATTTCTAGGAATTCGGATGGAAGCCGACAAAGAAAAGGGCTACGAAATAAAGAGAGAGATTTGGAGTTTTTCGAGAGATCCCCATGTAACAGCCAGACGAGACAGTAGCATGTTTTTTAAGCTCCTGTGGGAGGGAGGCTAATCAGGTCTCCGAGTGTACTGTTAAATTAATCTGCACTTAAGTTAAAATTCATTTGATTATGCTGTACTAGTTTAAATTTAATTTTGTTTTGTTTTCATTGTTATTAAATTCTTGTTAAGTTTTTTGTTAACCTCTGGTCTCATCATTTTTAAAAGTGGACTCCGTTTTTCTTGGCCACGATTTTATTAACTTTAAAAAGCCTCAGAGGAAAGCGTATGATGCCATAGTAAATACAATTTACAACCCTGTATAAATGACTCATCGAGGGTTTAATTGCCGGTATATCGGATGCTTCAAATTCATTTGCCTCTTCAATGTCATGCTTCTTAGACGTTTCATTTTCCATTCAGGGCATCCCTTTCCTGTATCTCCCCCCCCCCTTAATGCACTGCCTCTTTAACGATGGTCCACGGGCCACAGGTGGTCCAGGAAGTAGTCCGCGAAGTCAGCATTGATAAAACAAAAATTGCGGTCGTTTCAAAACGACATCAAATTTAACAATTTCATAAAATTGCTAACACATTTTAGTTTCACATATTTTGTTCAAATTTTAAAAAAAAATTCCGTTTTGTTTTCCGTTTCCTGATTCTTTTCAAGTAAGCAATAATGCCTGTTCTGTTTAAAAATCCCTAATACATTTCTGTCACGCGGAGTCGCGGCCATTTTATAGATAGTACAGCCAATGCGAGCTGAAAAATCTCCTTCATATTTTAGTTTTCATAGGCTTTTACGTTTCTTATTGAGTTTACATTTACATTATGTTCGTAATTTAGATTGTTTGGAACTGTTTTTGAAAATCACAGTTTTCTATCGCAAACAGTTTGTTCATTCAGAAAATTAGACACTTTTTGCTTCAACGAGTTTGTCGGGAGAGGAGGGTCTCGTATGAATTATTATTATATTATTATTAGTCTTTGACAGGTGGCTCCTGATCAACAAAAGGTTAAGAACCACTGTTTTAAGGGGACAAGGGACCTTCAAACAACATTAAAAAAAAATTCCATATTTTATTCTATAAACAGAATGTTAATACATAATATTCATTTCTACTACACTCAAGACACTTAATTCACAAATAAGTATTTAAAAAAAAAAATTAAAATCTGTTTTTCAAAAAATTCTTCAAAAATGCAAGAAATTCTTCAAAATGCTCCCCACGCAATCATTTTCTTCTACTGTCTTCCAAATTTCTCAGGATCGTTAATTGAAGTGTTTGCCACAAAACTATGCAAAATTCTTTGAAACCACAAATATTTTTCATAATTATAGGCCATGAAGTAAAGCAAAAATATGCAAAAATTAAAAAATATATAAATAAATAACAGGGAGACTAAAAATATAATTACACCTATACCTCGCTAGACGGCCGCTCTTTAGACGGCATTTCGCCATAACGGCCTTATTTAACTATGGCACTTTTTCGATTTACGGCCCACAGTGTTTCGTTATACGGCCACAACAGCGGAAAGTGATGATGGCAGCATATTATAGCTTAGTGATTCTTCAAGTTAATGTTCGTCATCACATAAAAACAGTTTTTAAACATTTTATTTTATGTTTTTTATTATATGTATACATATGTGCATATGATTTCTTTTGTTTTTTGTTTATAGGTTTATTTTTTGAATTTCTGTTTATTATTACATTGTTTTGTACTTTTATTTTATGTAAGCATTTTTATAGGAAATAAAAAGAATAAAATGCTTTATGAACTAAAAACTACATTACTTATAAAAAATTGGAACAGATCCAATCAAATTTGTATGGGTTTCTATCAAAATAATTGATTGGTTATACGGCTTTTCGCTTTACGGCCAACTTTTACGGAACCTATCTAGGCCGTAAAGCGAAATATGGGTGTACTTATAGCTTTATATATTCATAAAAAAATGCACAATTATGTTTACTTATATACTGTAAACTTATATTAAAAAAATTAAGGTTTTTAAAATAATTTGGAATGCAGACGAGGCATTTTTGAAATTTTTTTTGAAAAATAGGCATTATTCTGCCAAAAACCCTTAATTTTGAATAATATGGGTCTTCAATGTAGTAAAAAATATGCAAATTATTCTAATTTTGTATATACAGTTAAAAAATGATAGTTAAAAAATTCCAGATTGAAGGTCCTTTGTCCCCTTAATGCAATCTTTAATCACCCCTTCCATCGTTCCAGATTTCGAATATTTGCGAGTGACGTAGTGGGAGGGCTCGTCTAAGTGACTCGTTGTTCCACTGCCCAATCAAACGTTACGCAACCTCAAAGAGCCTCTCCCATTATTCGACTCGGAAGGATTGTGTTCTGGTAAAATACGAATTCCTCCCGATAAGATTCGTTAAACGCGTGCCTGCGTATTCATACGTCACTATTTGCGAAACCATAACGCCGCCTCATTACCTCGTTCTTACGTCACATGTCACCAACCTCAACTCGTTAACAAACCGCGGTTTATATATCGATAGAATCGCGGGCGTAGGAGAGTCGGAGAGAGTTTTTTTCTCTACTGCCTCTTTCTAACTTTCTTTCTTTCTAACATTAAACGGAAACGGGGTTTCGGGGTATTTAATTAGCCCGGCTTTGTTGCTGATTGGGTGGCCGCCCTCTAAAAAGCGTGGACTTTTGTTCGTGCGGGGAAAAAAATGGCTTGTTTGTTTGTATGGATGCAGATTCATTTAATCTGTGATATGAGTCGTGTAGGATCAAAACTAGCAAATCTCCATTTTTTTTTCAAAATTTAGTTAAGGCTGCTGTGTACTAACCCTGTTGGATTCGCTCACCTCAATGTTGGCTTATGGAGAAAATGTGTCGAAGGATTGCCGACTGATTGAAATTTTTTAAAAAAATTGTACTCCGTAATAGAGAAAGAAATTTTACACCCGGGGACATTTTTTTTAATGCCAGTAATATTTTAAAATTTAAATTATTCTGGGAAAAATCTGGTAAAGTGTGTTTTTTTAAACACTCCTAAATTCCTTATTCAATGGCCACTGCTCTGAACTGCCATATTTTGTTCAGAGCAAATTCAAGACTCCATAAAGCCACTGTTATGAAAGAAACCTCTTTTCGATTGCCATCCCTCAAAACGGACACCTTTTTTTAACGTAGGATTACGTTCCTCAATAACGGTACTACGGAGAGAAAAAAATTGTCCTGCGTCGCGAGTTACAATTTTGGCAGCGCGCCAAACCCAATAGCAGTAAACATTTAAACAGAAAAGTACCAAAACGCGCCCCCCCCCCAAAAAAAAAAAGTAAGCAAACGATAAGTAATCCCACGTTAATTAACCCGCAGTAGTGGTAGTTTTGTTAGAGGAGACTATCTGAAATATTTTTTCCGAAACCATTACTGATATATTCTAAAATTGAATGCTTATAAAATTTTGGGGCCCGTACACACGAAGAGATTCGCCAGCCCTGCTCCAGACCAGGCCCTGATTTTCCATTAGGCTCAATAGGCCCCTGAATGTTAGGGGGCCCCCCAAAATTTTTATTTTAAAAGAAAAAAAGGAAAAAATTTTCAATTCAAATTTTTTTTTATTTTACCTTTTTTAATAGCAATTTTTTTTATATATCCTTTCAAATTTGATTGATTGGTTCATCATATGTATAGTTATATGTATAGTTCATCATATGTATGCTTATAGTGTATATAAGGGATTAATAAGTTTTTCTGGTTGCATTGTATTGGTGTTTTAATGAAATTAAAACGTTGTATTGCTTTTTGTTATTTGATTATGTTCTGTGTTTCTATGCTTCAAATAGCCAATTCTTGGTAAAATGGTACTTTCACAATGATTCATGATTATTTTTTTTGTGTGTCAATTTTGGAAATTTTAAGTTCACGTCAGTGTTAGGGGGCCCCCATCCCGAGTTCTGCCTATAGTCAAGAATTTTCTAAATCGGGCTCTGTGATATATTCTAAAATTGAATGCTTATAAAATTTTGGGGCCCGTACACACGAAGAGATTCGCCAACCTTGCTCCAGACCGGCGTTAAATTTATTGTGTGCCATTTCACCTCTCGCCACTCCGAGATTCCCAAAATTATATTTGGCTTCCAAGTTGCTTTATTACTCTCGAGGACGCATTTATATCACGAACAAGCCGTGGAAGTCAACGCTGTGTTCTTTCCCACCTCCTCTTGTTGTTGTTTGTTGGGAGATAATATTTATCTTTATGACAGGATAAAGCGGGTAAAGAATGCCGGGTAATGGATCCCGCAGGGACGCGATACCGTTTTGGGTTCCTTCGTAACTGCGTCCGCGAAATCGACGCCTTTTTTTAAGTGCTTATTTGATACCGTATCACGTTGCTGCTCGCTAAATCCAACCTCAACCGGGAAATGTATGTTTGTTTGTTTGTTGCAAAAAGTTTAACATCTAGATTAGATAATTAGAATTATTTCAGGTACTTTGTTCGTTCGTTCGTTCTTGTGTTTTCAAGGCATATTGAATTTTTCATTATCTGGTTCGACATAATTAAATAATCGTTCTAGGTCAGATATCGTTTCTGTCAGGTCTCGTGGATTTTGTTCAGCTACGGCTCCTCCGAAGCGGAACCGACTTCACTAAAAGGAACAGTCTGGCGTGAAACAGTCGCCTGTTAATTCAACATACCTCCCCCCCCCCCCATTCGATGCAAACGATGATTCCTACGGAGTGGGCGTTCCGACAAAAAAATAAACGGAGGCGGGGTGCTGCGACCCAAGGAGGTAGCAAACAAGTCGTACTGAACACCGGATGCCAACGAACGGAGTAGGGGTGAGGGAACACTTCCCTTCCGGACTGGGCGAAAAGAGGGACAAAGCGGATCGTCTGCGATTATGCCAGGACGAATCGTAGCATCCTCCCGGAGACAGACATTTGGGCACGCAACGCGGGACATCTTCGACCGCTGTTGTCTCTTTATCGACAAACTCTGATAGGAGATTGTTTTCATTTCAAATGGCATCCCCGTGGCCTGGTCATTTACAGATAATTGCACCATTAGACTGATTAGTGTTTGTTCATTTTATCTTGTTATCAGAGGCGTCCTAACCCCTCGGTTTACAGCAGTTGCTGTTGATCAGAAATCACCTGTCAATATGAAATTCGTCTTGAATCATCACCTTCAGTGCCGGATTTCTGCCTCGGCCTAGAGGCCCCGGTGGCTTTACATTAGCTCAAAAGCCTAGCTTGCCTTATCAAAAAGATTTTCGAAAATATTATAATAAATATTTTTACTAAATTTTGCCTACATTTTTACTACATTTTGTACATAAAGGGTCTGTTCACATAGGAGTCCGTTGCGTTGCGTTAAGGAAAAGATGACGTTGAGACGAAAATAAACCAATCATAGGCCTCCAAACGATTAGCAATGAAATTTTTAACGCCTATGATTGGTTTATTTTCGTCTCAACGTCATCTTTCCCTTAACGCTACGCAACGGACTCCTATGTGAACAGGCCCAAAGTCAGAAATAATGCAGTCAATTGACTATGATGACGTCATTCGTTCTTTTGCACAGAAGAAAGTTCGTCGTATGATTCTGTAAATTTTATAGAATAACGTAACTATAGTAGCATAGACTGTATTATTCTGATGTTTATTAAAGTCATTAAAGTCGATTAAAAATTATATGTTCTGTACTAGTGCATTTAATTTGCTAAATTTCCAAAATAGCTTCGAGATGGTGGGGGGGGGGGGGGCCCAAATGTCAAGTGCCTCGGGGCCCTGGGTCTCTAAGTCCGGGCCTGATCACCTTACCAACCCTTCTGGAGACAAACTGTTTGTGATAAACAAGTGTAAAAAAAAGTTACAAATTAAATTATTGACAGTGACAAATTTGACATAAAAGTACCGTATTTTTCAGACCATAAGACGCACCTCAAATTTCAGGGAGGACTTTTAGGAAAGAATATATTGTATTTTGTTAGCTATATAAAGATACTTTCCTTTTCTTTCTTAATAAAGATAAAATAAAATAAAAAACTAAATTTTATATATATATATATATATATATCTAAATACATACACACACACGTTTAAACTGCATATATATATATATATATATATACATACACACACACACACAGGTGGTTATCAAAATAATGGAAACACCTATCAATATTAGTAGTGTTTATGAATGTGCTTCGTATTCCTTAAAAAACGAGTCTGACCACCAGTATTTTTTAAATATAATATAGTGCATGTATTATTCTACTATCAGGTAGCAGTAATGAAGCTAAGGGCATCGTTCTTTTGGGGGGAAACATAGCAAAATGTCAAATCTTGCAGACCTTGAGAAAAGGGCAAATTGTTGGAGCACGTTTAAATTGAGGTATCTGTTACTGCAACTCCCAGGCTAATGGGGGGTTTTCGAGCTATGGTATCGAAAGTCATGATAGCATATAGAGTGCACGGAAAAACATCCTTTGCCAAACAGAATAGTGGACGAAAGGGAGAGAGAGATGAGTGAAAGAGACGAACGAGGTATTGAAGCGGATTGTGACATGAAGAAAGGAAACAACTGCAACTAAAATGACCGAAGAGCTCAATCTGCATCTGCATGTTCCGGTATCAACCATTAGAGGTTAAAGGGAACTTCACAAACAAAGCATTTACGGAAGAGTAGCAATTCCCAAGTCACTTGTAATAGATGTCAATACAAAATATCGTCCACAATGGTGCCACGAACACAAATACTGGTCGGGAAATATGTCGAAAAACGGCATTTGGTCCGATGAATCATTGTTCACTTGTTCCTCGCAACAGGACATGCGTATGTCTGGAGAACACCTACACAAGCGTAAGATTCTGGCTGTCTCATCTCAACTGTCAATCATGGAGGTAGATCTATCAGGGTTTAGGACGGCATCTCATGGTTTACTTCATGCCCTATTGTAACCCTAAAAGAGAGATTGAATGGGAAGGAATGTCAAAATTTTAGCTTACCAGGTCCGTCCTATGGTGCAAGCATTGTTTCTTGCAGGAGATGGCGTTCTCTGGTATGATAATCCCCCTATACATACAGCTAAATCTATCAAGTATTGGTTTGAAGAGCATGAAAAAGAAGTCAAATATCTTATATAGTCGGGGGGATTGCACAGGGCAAGATATCATCCAACCACCGTGATCTGTATAAGCGGATAGAGCCAGGTATCGATATCTACCACAGCATCTCTACAGAAACTTTCATTATTTTTCCCTGAAGAATGGTATAATATATTCTTAACCAATATTTAATAAAATGGAATTGGAATTGGACTTGTATAATCCAATTCCAAGGTGAATCAGGTGGTATTGCATAACAAAGGTGCTCCTGCGCCATATTAATAAAGGTTTTCTTGGTGTTTCCATTATTTTGATAACCACCTGTATATATATATATATATATATATATATATATATATATATATATATATATATATATATATATATATATACACACATATATATATATATATATATACACACATACATATATATATACACACATACACATATTATATAAATAATTGCTGACTTATGTGTATGGTAAGAAAAGTATTAATTTACCAAACTGATAAATTTTAATGGGTAAAATATAAAAAGGGAATTTTAAGTCCTTGTGGTCCTTAAAGCTTTGTGGTCCTTAAGGCTTCTGACGATTCCATAAATGAAAATTCAAGGAGTTACATCAATAATACTTTCCGGAATTATGTTTAGAGAACTAGTCATGTTACCAAGTATCTGGTTGTTATTACTCCCCTACATCGCAACTTCGACCAGAAATGATTCACGGCAAATGAATAAAACTGTCCCGGAAAAAAAATAAACAGTCTGCATCCGGAACCGCAATTCCGGAAATTACGTTGCCACGTCCCGGTGACAAACTTACTGAAGTTCGGTCCCCACCAGCAAAAATTCAAACCGCGTGACACAGGAGGGCTTTATGAGACGTAAGCATGGTACCATTATATGAGAGGAAAAGTTCCGGATGAATTCATGGAGCTAAATTTTCACTTTGATATTAAGAGAGAGAGCAAAGTAGCTTCTGAAAAATGAGTCCATGATTATTTGCCGATACCAGAACACAGGTGATTATTATAAATCGAGGGAGGGTGTAGAAATATGTACAGTGAAACTTCTCTAACCGGCCTCCTCTCTAAACGGACATACTTTGTTCAGAACCGATTAAAGACACCACTGAGTCAGTGTTGTGGGAGACACCTTCTTTTTCGACGGCTACCCCTCAAAACGTCCAATTTTTTTCCAGAACCATTACTGGCCGCCATAGAAGAATTTCACTGTATATTCCGGAACCATTACTGGCTGCCATGGAGGAATTTCACTGTCTATTCCTGAACCTTTTTGGTGGAAAAAGGGTATACACAGACTAATGGCCGCAATAGAGGAATTTCACTGTATATTCCGGAATCATTACTGGCCGCCATGGAGGAATTTCACTGTATATTCCGGAACCTTTTTGGCGGAAAAAGGAAATATACAGATTAATGGGCGCCATAGAGGAATTTCACTGTATATTCCGGAATCATTACTGGCCGCCATAGAGGAGTTTCACTGTATATAAAATTAACGCTGCTCTTCACGCATTAATACACATCCAATTTGAGAGTTGGTGAGGTTTGTAATAATTGGCAGCTGATAGCTATTTTTGTATCACCATCATATTTTAGAAATGAATGAGTGAAACTTGGGAGCCGAGTTCAGCATGCTTATATACGCTTGGTAACATTCTCGATTGTTCTAGAAGTGGGAAATTTCAGAGCTCGAAAACCACACCACCTTGGTGAAATCTGATTCGTTCTTCAACCCCCCTCCCCCCATAAAAAAAGACCCCATATTTGTCACTAAGCTGTCAAATTACGCCAAAAAAATCACTTATTTAAATATAACAGTAAATAATCGGAATTTAACACAAGATAAACATAAATTAAGGAGAGAAAAAAATACTAACAAAATTTTTAGATACATCTACAGCTATTTAAACTTTCCATTTGTGTTGAGGCGTAGGTAATTTCCATTGAAACGAGCGTTTGCCATGACCATCAATATGTCGCCAAGGACAAAAGTTAGAAAAAGTTGGCATATATTTAACGGATCCTGTTTTTAGTTCACGGTCACCTTTCTGTGGCAATCATCAGAGTACGGCGTACATAAAATTATTGGTGGCATGGAACGAGGGATATTCGTAAAAATCTCTGAAGATTTACATAAAAATGTGGTACATAAAGAAATATTTGCAAATTAGGTTGTATTGAGTGTTTTGTTTGTTTGTTTGTTGTTGTTGTTCATCTTTTGGCCGGTAGTTGATGTCTCATCCGTGGGATAAATGGTGCGCGGAATTTAACTGTAACCAAAAAATGGTCTAGCATGATCTTATCCTTATTTTTTCTGATATTCTGAAGATCTTTAATAAGCACACACACACACATATATATATATATATATACACACACAAGGCCCGATTTAGAAAATTCTTGACTATAGGTGCAACTCGGGATGGGGGCCCCCTAACATTGATGAAGGCTAAGATTTCCAAAATTGACACACACACACACACACACAAAATAATAATAATCATGAATCATTGTGAAAGTACCATTTAACCAAGAATTGGCTATTTGAAGCGTAGAAGCCTAGAACATTATCAAATAACAAAAAGCAATACAACATATTAACTTCTTCATTAAAACACCAATACAATGCAACCAGAAAAACTAATTAATCCCTTATATACACTATAACATACATATGATGAACCTATCAATCAAATTTGAAAGGATATAAAAAAAATCGCTATAAAAAAAGGTAAAATTAAAAAAAAATTTGAATTGGGAATTTTTTTGTAAATAAAATTTTTTGGCGGGCCCCCGACATTTGGGGGCTCCTAGGCCCTGGGCTACTGGGCCTAATGAAAAATTAGGGCCTGCATATACAATATATATATATATATACATATATACATTCTTAATATCCATACACGTAAAGCCATTAAATTTTCGAGTTTAATGACATGTTTTGAAGAACGTCAACGAAAAATAAAACTAACGCCTTTCATGACTTTTCATTTCCATATTCGTTAGTACGAAAGTGTTTCCGTCCTGACTTGTACGAAAATTGCATATCCAAACAACACCACACACACAAAAAAGTCAACACTGGGTTCACCCCCCAACCCCCCCTTTTTTTGCAGGGACATTTAACGGTAAGGGAATGCATATTCCTACAACAAACACATGACGAAACTCAAAAAGAGATTTTCGCGTATTTCGAGGATCTTTTACGCAATGAAAACTTTCCCCTCGAATTTTATTTTTTCAAGGATTCTGTGCTCATAAACAACTCAGGCGAGGAGACAATTATTAAAGTGAAAGTGACTTGCTGAATACATCAAGACATATGCGTGATCGAATTCGTACATAATTTTTAAAATCACTTTAGAATCTTTTTTTTTTTTTTAAAGTTTCTGAAATTTCAATTCTTGTACAGTAAAACTTCGTTTATCCGGACTAACTCGAACCATAGGCAATCCGGACAATCGAAAATTCGGATAATGCGGGTAATATGGGTAATTAGGCAAAACAAAATCCTTAACTAAGCAAACTTACCGTTTCTTAGATCAAAAACGTTTTTTTGTAACAAAATTACATAGTACTGTTTACAAGACATTACAAATATAAAAATAACTTTTCACTTCATTTCTTAACAAAGAATTGGTAAGTCTAGTAAAGCTTTCTTAAACTCAATAAAAAGGATTTTATTACCATAAATTATTGTACAATACCATAATTTATTGTACCATAATTTATTGTACAAGCAAATATTTGGCGTACTTGAAGTTACGTTCTTGCTATCATAGTTAAAAATTGTTATCTAGTGGAAACATTAAATAATAATAATTACAAGATAAAAAGAACTTTTTATATACCATGTTTTTAAATTTTCTGTTGAATCATATAAAATTGACAATTCTATGTATTAATAAATACTTTAAAAAATGTTTTTGATGAATTATTCCATCAACTTGAAAGAAAATGAAGTTAATTGGAAGTTAACTTGCGTTTCACTTTTCGTTCCCGTCCCTATCGATAGATGGCTGCACCAGTCTACAAAGCAAAATTAACTGAAAATGGAATTCAATTCTGCTTAAAGATGGCTAAAAGTATTAAAATAAGGCATTGTCATCGTGTTCTGAGCTATTCGAAAAGTTTCAAATGTCTAGCTAGTCGGGAAGTTCGTTAAAAATCGACTGCAAGATTTGTACTGGACAAACACACACACAAAAATATAAGAATGAGTGGAACGCTATGACCATTAGGTGTCTTGGGCAGAATATAATTTTGGGGTGCCCTTCATACCATAAAAATGTGACAATTGTAAAAGGGGTATAGTTATCAACATCGAAACTGTCTACATAAATATATTTTGACGATAAGCAATTATTTAATATCTTTCAGATATATTTGTATATAAAAACGAACAATATATTTCAATTAATATTTTAACATTCTTACACAACAAGAATAATATATATATATTGAGCGTAATTATTAAAATTGCCATAACAGGATTTAATTCAAAATGCTTAAAAAAAAATTCACAAACCGACTTTTCTGGTGTAACTTTTTGAAATTTGTCCATAATTTCGTAAGAATTAATTGTACTTGCAGTTTATAGACGGGCTGAATGCGTCAATTTTTTTTTTTTTTTTTTTTTGGGGGGGGGGGGGGGTTATTTACCTTTACGAAAAACATTTTAAAAATGTCTAACATTTACTAGTTGCTCTCCTAGCTTTCTCTCTCTCTCTCTCTCTGTCGACTTGTTTAATATTCTTTAATTTATATCGCAATAAGTACTTTAACAACTAGTGTACAGACAAAATTTTCTGGGCCCCAAACAGTAGTTAAAAAAAAAAATATGAAATCCAATTTTAAACTTTTTTTTTCAATTCCTTATGCCAAACATAACAACATGAAATCACCGCGAGGTTCAATTTTACTTTTCCATTCGCAAAACAAAATATTTAAATATCTGCTTTACATGCTACCAGTCATAAAAATGAAATACCTAAATTAAAAATCACTCTGTTACGCACTTAAATAATATCTGGACTTACCGAATCCCGTTTGGCGCGCTAGTTCGATCTGTAAAAACATCCGATAATCCCAAAGCTCAGCGGAAATTAGCAGCACAATCCACTCACACCCCTCGAACGCTCAATCGCCTTCTGTGACATTTCCGGCGACGGCATTCGACAGACTCTCGAGAAATGTCATGAATGGGGGGAAAAAATAAAAAAATAATCACAGGCATGCGGTGCTGCCATCTATACGCAGCTATAGGAAAGTGGGCGATAAACAGGAAAAGGGAATGAATCTGTCAGGATTTAGGAGCCCTTTAGCTATTTTAGTATTCTGGTGATTTATTTGTTTACGGGAATAATGAATGGGGTGGCGAGAGGTGCATGTTCCATTATGATGACGATTTGTTTTCAGCTTTTGGAATCATTCGTACAGACCTTAATGATGCTGTGTAGGAGCGAATGCAATGGGATTCGCTCAGCTCAGTGTTAACTGTGTTTTAAACGCACATCATTTACTTTGGTGGACGAAGACTGCTGGGTGAATTTTTTTGGGGATCAACAAAGATTATGATAGTCAAAGATCAAATTAAAAATGATCTATTTAAATGCATTTTTTTGAAGCGGAGAATCTACATAAACAGCCTACCCATAATAGACATTACATTTTATTTCGCTTAGTCTGATGCCTTTAGGGCAACCCCAATATTCAAAATTTCCAGAAAACAGTCAAAATTAGGAGTAAGTAAGTAGATCTTGCTCAAAACAAAGCTCAAGTTCTCCTTTTAATTTCACTGTAATTAATTTTGCTAATTTAGTATTCGTATGATTAATTTCATAAATTCTCTCTCTTCTACACTAGGAGTCAATTCTAAGATACAGAGGTAACATACTTTAATGTACTGAGACAACGTATACAAAAATGCAAAGGTATCGGAAGAGGTGAATAATGCCCCGCTTCTGAAATCTATGATGGTGAACTTTTTGACAAGGAAAATGAAGTGAAAATGATGTAATTGACAAGGCAAATGAGTACTATCCCCCACATGTCAATGACGATGCGCAGCACAGGACAGGGTCAATCCGAATAGGGAAAAATAAAGCCGGAACATAAATTATGTAAATATTAACAAAACAGGTACATATTGATTATGTACCAGTCAAAATGACTGGTACATAGGCAATAGACTTGTGACAGATTCAGAAGTGAAATAATTTAATATACCGAGAAAAGTTATATACAAAAACTCATAGGTATCGGAGGAGATGAATAACGCCCAGCTTCTGAAATCTATGATGATGAACTTTTTGACAGGGCAAATGAATAAGAAAAACCAGATGTCAATCTGACTAAGGAAAAATATGGCTAGAACATAATTTATATAAACACTAACTTGACTGGTGCATAATCAATAGACCTAATCTATGAAGGTAAATTATTTGCCAGGGAAGATGAGTCATTAGATGGTGAAAATTATGTATTTGACAGGGAAGATGAACACGGGTCCCCAGATGCTAGCGGCGAAGGACAGAACAGTGACAACATGAGTAAGGAAAATTACAGCTAGAACACAAATTATGTAAATATTAACATCACTGGTACATATTAAGTACCAGTCATTTTGACCGGTACATAGTCAATAGAACTGTGACAGATACAGAGGTAACGTACTTAAATATACCGAGACAAGTTATAGAAAAACTCAACGGTATCGAAAGAGATAAACAACGCTCCGCTTCCGTTATCTATGATGGTGAACTTTTTGACAGGGAAGATGAGTCATTAGATCGTGGAAATGACCTATTTGACAGGGAAGATGAATACGAGCCCCCAGATGCTAAAAGGCAAAGGTCAAAGCAATATCATTTCGAGTAAAGAAAAATATAGCTAGAATATAAATTATGAAATAATAACAAGACTGGTACATACTGATTGTGTACCATTTTGACTGGTGCATAATTAATAGACCTACAACAATTTAAAAGAAATAACTTCGAATGTCGTTGGAAAAATTTTAAATTGTATTAAAACATTATATATCTGTGGCTTGGTACAAGAAGTGCCTAAGTCAGTTTTTTACAAGATGACTTTGTTTGCTTAGGTCTCTTAAAAAAATATTATTTTCAATGTAAGAAGTACTCAAGTCTGTACAATGGTTTAGAAAACACTTTTAAAGCATCGGACAGACTTGGGTACTTCTTACATTGAAAATAATATTTTTTTAAAGAGACGTAAGCAAACAAAGTCATCTTGGAAAAATCTGACTTAGGCACTTCTTGTACCGAGCCACAGATATATATGTGTGTGTGTGTGTGTGTGCGTGCTTTAATTAATTAGTAATCAGTTGCTGAGTTTAAGTACCGAAAAATTGAAAAAAAAAAAGTCTCGCATTTAACTGAATGATAGACCAGCAACTTTGAACTTTCTTACTAGAGGCAAAATTAAAATTGGACAAGTTGTCAACTTGGAATATTTCCCCCCTAGGGTACAAACAGTTAATTGAGGAAAATAAGTTCTTTGAAAGTACATACCGCTAGTTTCAGTTTAAAAAACAAACAAACGAAAAACTAATAACAAATATTAAGATATCTTAAAAATCGATTGAAATTTCTTAAGTCCGAATAAGCATTTAATATGCTTACTTTTTAGAATCCCCATCGACTAACGGGACTTAAAGAATGCAAATAGCATTCTAAATTAATCTAAGTTGCCCGTATGTCTATTTCTGGACAAATATCCCCATTTAGCAAGTAGTAATAAATGCTATTTCAGAAGCTTAAGTAAAATATTTTTTTAAATAAATTTTTTTTCTCCATAAATTAGCTAACACGAATAACAACATACATTCTAGCGTCGAGTTAACAACTAAACTCGACGCTATATACCACACATCTTTTAAATATCTTTCTAAATTTATTTAGAACTGGATATTCAGGAAAGATCGGTATTCTAGAAGTTTAAGTGCTTTCTTGTGTGAGATGTATTCTTTTGTAATTCAAAACACACGATCTGTGTAATATGCAGAACACATTCTTTCCCCTTCGAAAGTAAGCAGAATACGAATGCACTTGCATATGGGTATGGAAATTTTATTCCACTGACGCCATTAAAGAGCAAAAAATCTGCAGTTACGGTTATTGAATACGTACCAAGGAAAGCGGACATGGGAAAGTGTCGCTCAAAAAGACAGGAAACTTCAGATTTAGGATCCGACGCGTATGTTTAACGTTCATTGGTCACAATGGAATATTTTTTTTTCGTTGATAATATGATGGGACAGAGACCTTATGAGATATAAATCTGTTAAGAACTTTATCCTTTATTTTGGTTCTAATTCAAGGGTGTAAAAAAAATGGCTCCAAACTTTTTACATATTCGAAACAGTTCCATATACTTGTCTCTAATTCAGTAAAGTAAAAAATGGTTCCAGCGACATATTTGAAAGAATACGGTATACCTATGTATGTAATTAAAAAAAAATTTAAAAAAACGGCTCAGAACTGCGACATATTTGAAAGAAGGCAACGTACCGGTCTCTAATTCAGTAAAGTTTAATAAAAAGACTCAAAACAACGAAATATGCGAAAGAAAGCGATATACCAATGTCTCTGATCTAATAAAGTATAAAACTGCTCAAAACAGTGACATAATTGAAAGAATACGATAAACCTGTCTCTAATTAAGTATGTTACGACGACATTCCTCCTCTCTTGCGTTTAGTATTGTGTTGTGTTTAGCAGAAGGAAGCAGCCCGCGCTGCAGTAAAAACAGGACTCTGGGAGCACAAAATACCACGTGGAAGTCGTTTTCAAGACTTTATTATAACATATTCATAGACAGGGCCCGACTTAGCCTAATTGGGGCCCGGGGCAAAAACTTCTTTGGGGGCCCCCCTCTGCTTCACTACTTTAGTAATGAAGAACTTAATACTTAATACTAAACTTTCTATTCCATTTGGGGGCCCCCGTCTGATGTAGGGGCCCGGGGCAACTGCCCCGTATGCCCCTGCCTTAGTCAGGCTCTGTTCATAGAGCGAAGCGACATCTCTCGCCAGTCAAAAAGTGGGCATCTCAAACTAACAACTCACAACTCTACTAACTCTTTTGGCTGTCTTCAGCCCTTCTCAAGTAGGAGTTTCCAGAAAATATGTGCTTCCGGAAAACCGCCAACAAAACAAAACTTGCCAAGAAAAGGTGGCCAACACCCATACCCCTAGTGACTGGAACATAATGATCAGAAGTGTTGATCCAGCCGAGATAGTAACCAGTCCCCCAAAAACCTCCATCCACCAGTGGGGGACCTCCAGAAAGATTAATGATGGCCGGGACTCCAAAGACGGCAGCTGATGTTCCCGACCGGTGGCGATTGCATCTCATTCACCACACAACGCGACAAAGCCCTTTCCGAAAATGGAAGAGAGGGTGGCGGCCGGGAGCAGGGACTGGAAAGGCATATATACCCCTTTCTACAACAGACAAAAGTCGTCACAACAAATACAGTATAAATTGGAACAAAATAGCGACAAATTAGAATGAATACGATATATCTATGATGTGAGTGAGATAAGACAGAGTTAAATATATTTGACGAAATTATGGGCCAAGGGTTTATGAGCCATCATTATTCTTTATTGTATATCACTCATAATACATTCCTCATTAACCTAAATTTCGGCGAAAGATGGTGGATTTATAACACGTTACATTGATGCCAGCTGCCCGAATGAAAGAAGTTGGTCGGGCGCGTTTCTGTGATCATCTACTACGCGGGGGTGAATTAGAAAGAGACCTACAGTTTAAAGTGATTCCCTGACGGATACAAACAACCATAACATACATATGCTAAAAGCGGGACTCGAACCCCCAAACTCCAGTGCCCCAAATGCCAGCGCCCATACCGTTTGACTGTCGTCCGACTTGAATGAAAGTGGAATATACTGCTTATGCAAGCAGGGATGTAAGCAGGGAAATTACTTATCCAGGATGAGTTAATTCCTATTCTTGAATTACTAGTAACACGAATAAATTAAAATATTTAATTATATGAGGCGTTGAAAGGCAAGGTGGTGTAAGTCACATTTTCAACTTTTTTCATTTGGGGTCAAATATGTAACCTCCATGTTCAATTTATGGTGGAATTGTAAATAGTTATTATTTGCAATATTGTAATAATTGTTATAAATTTTAATTTGTTCAATTTATGGTGGAATTTTTTGTAGTTTTGGCAGTTAAACTCTTTTGACTTACACCACTTGACTTACTGACTTACACCACTTTGCCTTTCACCGCCTCATATATATATATATATATATATATATATATATATATATATATATATAGATAGATATATTGTAAATAGTTGTATATATTTCTAAACCTTTGTAAATATTCTTTATTTCTTCTTAATTTATGTTTATTTTGTGTTAAATACTGTTTATTAGCAGTCACTATTAGCTTTCAGTATGCAACCCTTTTGACAACTGTTTTGGCTTCCGGAGAACCAATCAGATTTCACCTGGGGGGGGCGTAGCTATCCAGTTCTGTAATTTTCCCATTTCTAGAACAATCGATAATGTCGCCCTGGGTATAAAAGCACGCCGAACTCGTCTCCAAAAGTTCATTCCTTCATTTATATGTTGAAACTCAGCTGCTCGGTGTGACCTGTGAGCCTGTTTGTGTGCCTGTGTGAGTTATTGTGTCCAATCTGCAGTCTTTTTGACCGAACTTTGCTGCAGTTCTAAGACACTGTTTGTCATATTTGTGACCCGTTTGAGACTCAAAAGAAAATAAACTTGTCTCACGGTTATCTGGAGTCATCATTCACGAATATAATCTTTATATATAAAACAGTTTCGTAACTGACTGATTGACATATAACGCACAGACCAAACCGCTGGACCTAAAGGGCTGACATTTTGCATGGCGATTCTTCTTATAGTGTAGGGGTGCACTAAGAAAGATTTTTGAAAAATTCTTCTTAGATTTTTTAAAATTAAATTTTTAAGCTGTTTTTGTAACATTTTTTAAGTTTGCATTCAAAATAATAATTTGAGGGTTATAAAATTTATATCACGAGAAAGATCCTAAAAATTCCTTTAAAATGAAATCTTTTTCGAATCTTTACCTCCATTTTCTGATTTTTGGTGAATTTTAAAAGATTAAATTTTAGAATTTAATTTATTAAGTACTGATCACGTGGTTTCTTTTTCTGGTACTTTAAATTAATTTATCATCATGTGCATAACAACGAAATAGACAAAAAAAATTTTTTTTTTTTTTACTTGCTGATCCGGCAGACGATTGGACACTATCCAAAAAAATATTAACATACAGTAAAAGAAGTGTTCCTCAAACTGTACTATATTAGCTGCACTATATTCTTTAGTATGTTCTATTAGATTTAATTTGAATATTTTCTTCTACATTATTTTGTCTATAAAAATATCCCTTACGATTTTTTTTATAAATATATATATTTTTTTTTTTACATCAATGACACATAGTGATCGTGGTATTTATTATATATATATATATATATATATATATATATAGGTATTAATTGCATACATTGACCGTTGTATTTAATTTGAATGTACTCCGTAGCGAAGTACGGGTTTTCAGCTAGTACAGTATATAACTAATATAATTATTTCCAGTGGTCTACAGGAATTTAGACTCTTCTAAGACATTACTCACGAATGAACAAACAAACAAACAACGGCTGATGAAGCGATTAAGGAAAAAAAAAATACCCCGTAACATTGGAAACGAAAAACAGCCGGTGTCGTGACCTTGCATAATTCCCCCAAACCCATCCCTTCATTTACATGCAGAGTCAAACGGGACTTATTCTCCAATCCGTTCTTAACCCAATAAAAGAACGCGAGACCCACTTGCGAGATGGGCAACGAAAGTACTTAATTCATTTACAAAAGCACTTCCAGAAAAAGCGATGCCCCGAACTGTCCATGCCGTGGCGTTCTCACACTCCGCATCCACATGCGCGCCCACTGGAGGTGCGGACGTCTTCTTCTTCCGCGGGTGGGCGGAGCGGTGTGAACGACACTCGGAGCAGGGCCCTACCTAGGGCCAGGGGTCGGGGGCCAGAGGCCGAGGGGCCCCCAGTCGTGTCACGTAAGGAGATTATTTACGGCGACTCGGGAACGGATGTCTTCCGCGAATTGTTTGGGACGAACAGGTTTCGAGTCGGACCGCTCGTTGCTGTCCCGAGT
>OU015490.1:65478435-65962813 GCA_907164885.2 Dolomedes plantarius
AATTACGGTTCCAAGTTCTTTTCTTCGCGAGAAAAAATGGCGGGAAAACGGATCTTTCTTTGAATAGATTAAAATTTGCTCTTCTTCTCGCTGGTTGAAGGTAATTGCACGAGGCCCAAAATTCCGAAATGCGACTTTAAATATCTCAGCAGCTCCAGACGTACGCAATTCCAATCTCATAAGCTGTCTCGTGCAAATCAAAATTCAGGGTTTGAGCACCTTTGCACTGCCGCTCAATTCGTTAAGCGTCTGACAGCAGGAACTGGCAGGGCGGCACCCTCCTATCGCCGCTGACCTCTACGTCCCCCTTTTTTTTTTTTTACACTTTTCTGTTTTCGTACACACTAGGAAACACCTGCGATACTTTCGATTTCGTTTTTACGCGATGAAGCAGCTCTTTCAATGACTTACTCCGAAAGCAGCGATGTGTGGTGCTGCCATCTATCGGAAAGTTATGGAAGCGATTTGATTCATTCTCTAATCCAGAGGAGGTACTCAAACTGCGGCCCACAAAGCTTGAATGTGCGGCTCGAGACACTCACTCGAGATTGGGAGTGTATTTTCCCTAAGATTCCCTTGATTTAGTGTAAGAGATTGTATTTACACTAGAGACTTTTACAAAATCCATATAGAGGGTGTTGTATCGGTTTTAGACCCCTAGAATTTTTTTTATTTGTATAAAATAAGATAGCATGGTTACCGAAAAAAGTTCTTTCATAACAAAAGATGCAACTTTTTTTTAAGTTAAAGAATAAAATTAAATGGAAGAATCAATCCCTCACGCATATTCATTATCCTCTTTAAATCGGGAAAGTCCAAAAATTTAAGAAACATCCTCTTAGAACATATATAATACATTATTATAAATCAAAAAACGTATATTAAACACATATTTATAAAAAATACAGGAATTTCATAACATTTCTGCAAAGAATAAGTAACTATATTAATATGTTTATAAAATAGAACATATTTATAAAAGTTGTATGAGAGCTATTTAATTCTCGAGCCCGGGTGAATATTCATATTGTTTCCTAAATGATTAGAAACAATATGACGGCTAAACCCGGATGACAGCAACTTCAGTTTCTGTTTCAACGTGAGTTTACAAAACATTGATCTATATATTTAGCAGTTAAATACCATTGCCTCACTCACTTAATCCTGTATCTTTGGAACCATAAGTCCAAGGAAACTGAAATTCTGCATGGTGGTTCCCCTTAGACCCTAGGTGCTTACTTAGAAATCTTTTTAAAAAAATTCAAGCGTTAAGGGGATTAAAACCCCCAAAATAAAACACTGACTGATAACTGCATTTCTTAGACCATAAGGTCTAGGAGACTGAAATTCTGCAAGGTTGTCCTCTAAGGCCCTGGGTGCCATAGGCATAACGTCGGGGGGGGGGGGGGGGGTACATCCCCCTCCAACTTAACTTGAAATAAATTAAAACGTTAATAGAAGTTCAGTTAAAATCGGAAAATTGTAGAAAAATTTTAAGAAAGTTCGTTTTTTTCCCGCTTTTTCAAACTGTGAAAGTGAAGATTCCGATTATGTCTTTAACCTTAACATAGATTTTAAAAATGATATGATCCATAACAGAAATTCGATGCTATATATTTTTTCTCATTTTATTTATATTATATTTATTTTTCTCCTTGTATGACTTTTGAATACTACTCAAACATCAGTTCTATTGTTATTTAATTTTGAAAAATAATATTTCCTATTTTAAGGACCGCCAGGCGGTCAATGTGCGGAGGAGGGCTCTAACGGAATTAAATTCCATTTTTTCCGATTTCCCCTTTAGAACGGGAAATTTCATACTCCTTTTGTAAAAACGGCTATTAAGGGGTTATATATATATATATATATATATATATATATATATATATATATATATATATATATATATATATATATATATATATATATATATATATATATATATATATATATATATACACACACACACACACACACACACACACACACACACACACATATATATATATATTCATTCTTGGGCCCGTATTCTTGGGATACATGCTCTCCCCGGTAATGAAAAGGTTAAATAATAGTATTACGTCGCCTGTAACGACGTAAATTACAGAAGACAAAATTACAGAATTTATAAAGCATTTTGGTGTTTATAAGTAGAATATTCAATTTATATTGAAGAATTCATACTGATTTTTAATAATATCCAATTGTATCTGTTTATCGATACTTGGTGAAGAACCAAGAAATGCAACCGAGAAATATTTAGGCGACTTTGTGCGGCGAAACAGTACGCATTGTATAAGATCCCTTCCATCTATACTACACGCAACTGCAATTTAGAAGACTCATCCCAATTTTCGAAGTGAAACTTCTTTCGCAAGTTTGCTTGGGCGAGGCAAAAGGTGCAACACTTCCGGATTTAAGGAGTGGAAGGACGGGGGAAACATCCAAAGTCTGTCTCATTTTTGTTTTAAAAAGTAACTAACTAAATATTCGTGTTTCACTACGGAATACATTAGTATCCTCAATTATGAAATTTGGTTCATTTAATTGAAATTAGCTTTAGTTGAAATTAGCTGAGTGAGTGGGTGGTATTTGGCTTTTATATACAGTAAAACTTCTCTGTGGCTTTTATATACAGAACTTCTCTGCGGCATCCAGTCATGGTTTCGAAAAGTAGTGGCTGTTTCGAGGGGCAGCCGTTGAATAGGGCTGGACCTCTATACGGCGGACAGTAATGGTTCCAAAAGAAAAGTTGTTGTCGAAGTTCTACTGTATATAGTTTAACAAAATTCACCCCGTGTTCTAATGTCGCGTGCTGGGCACATAAAATGTATTCTCATAATGCGAGTATTGATTAGCTCCAGATCTTATGTTCGCGGTTAATGGCATAATACATTTGTCTACATCACAATTATAAACAAAGCTGAAGAGATCCCGTGTTTTCACTTTTACGAGGTTGGAATATTCTTTTAATTTACTTACAGCTGAATTGTACCATAATTATTTAGCTCCAGGCGTCAAAGGTTTCTTGTTGAATTCTTTATATGCATTTGTCTACATCTAAAGTGTTGATAAATGAAATTGATCTAAACTTGTGTTTGGTAGTAACTTATAACATGTAAAAAGGATTTCGACCGAAATATTTTTATGTATGTTTCGCACAGAGTAAATATAATTCAGTTGATGAGTCAATTCTTTCAATAGAATAAACAAGCCAAAAAAAGAAAGTATTTGGCGCCAAACAACTATAAATTGTAAAAGAACCTTTAAAAAAATTGATGCGTGCATGTGTTGGGGCAAGCAAGGAAACAGAGAATTGGCCTTTATCATACATTTATTTGACAATACTAAAAATTCTTTTACAGTGAAATTAATAATAGAATAAGGTTCCCCTTCATATTATTTAATACACGAGGAATCAGAAGCAGAGACAAACTATTCAGTCAAAGCAATTATTTCTAGGATCTTTCGGGAGGAACTTACTACTGTTGAAGAATACAGCGATAAAGGATTTCGTTGACAGGTGCCCACATCAGGTCATGTTCAGCATCATCAAGTCAGATTCCAGGAACTTCCGCTAGACTCCGAGACAGCTCAATCGGCACTCTATATCGTCCAAGCTCCAGGGAATAGCCAGCGAAATCTGTTGACCTCCTCTCGTTTTTTTTCTTCTTGGAGGGGCTGTTGTCCGTTTACCGGGGCCATTTTGGCCCTCCCCCTTTTCTCTCATTGGACAGTGGGCTGCCTTTTTCTTAGCAGTTCTTGCCCCAATTGGTCCCTTATTTCACTGCTCATGTCCACCGTCTACCAAGTACCCCTCCACCATAATTTTCGTTTGGGATACCACTTTGACCATTATTTGAAAGTTTTATTGTGGGCCATTAAATAACGTCACCATCTGTCTTGCAACATTTGAAGTCTTTTAATCGCTATCAATGGACCCACAGACAGCTTTTCTTTTTACACCACCTTAGTGTTCAAGTCTTTATTTATTTATTTTTTGTTATAAGAGTTTTATTATTGACAGTCTCTCGACCACACACCGCGGTGAATTATAACATTCGGCGCTTCTACAACAACAGTCGGAGAAGTGAAAACAGTTCCTCGCCATCCACGCCAAGCTACTGCGCCAAGCAAGAAACGATCACGTGACTAGCACCGAAACGATCGCTCCGCCATTCAGAAACGTTTAAATCTCGTGCGTTCGCATTTTTTTTCTTTCTTTTAATGTTTGCTTCTAATTATTTAACGGACTGAAAGTTAAATATTTCACGCTTAATGACAGCTTATAGCGGTGAAAAAAAAAAAGCTAGTCTTTTCTCTTTCAATGTTTTTTTTCTTCTCTCCTGTCAATAGATGTGGGCGAAAGGGCAGTTGCTCCCCTCTCTCAAAAATATTCGTTTTAATCCCCACCCTCATCAGGTACGTTAAAAAAATACTACCGCCCCTGGAAATAAAAAAAGGAAAACCCATTTTCATTTTTTTACTAGAATGGCATCACACCCATGTGGTTAAATAAATAATACGTCCTTGCCGTTAAGGGACGGTTTACTCAGAACTCTTCGATTTCCGCGAGTGGCAACGGTGCACGCGCGATCGTGATGCGGATCATTCAGTACGATGCTCAAAGGAACACTTTTTAGATACGAAACGATCTGGTTTAAATAAAATAAAAGAAATGAAATAAAAAATATAATTCCGGGAAAGTCAATACCGCAGACGATACTGCGGAAAGTGCAATAATAAGGGGAACAATTTTAGCTCAAGGTGGAATTTAGGGAAATTCCAAAAGGGGGAAGATTTTAAAGCATAAACGAGAATTAAGTCGGTGCACAGTTAACATTTTTCGGACTTCACGTTATTGAATCAATATTTTTCAATTACGCTAGACACCATTAAAAGTAGCATAATATTTGAAATTGCTGCCGGAACTGAATAAAACTTTTTAATTTTAAGTCGTCCTTTATCAGCCATTTCAATTTACTGTTATGGTTGCATAAAAAAAGTTTTAATTCAACTTAAAAAGCATACCAAAATAACTTAAATAAACAACGCTTAAAACTTCTTCCATATCAGATACAGTAGTGGAAATTGATTTATGAAAACACGGTTTTTTAACAAAAACTTCTTTGATATTCATTAAAAATGAATGAAATTTCATAAATTATACACGCTATGTATAACAAATGATTTACAAAAATAAAATTTCATACTCAATAATAAACTAAAAAAATAAGGTCGAAAATTAGATTTTCGTAACATACAAACATGGAAATTAATTTTATGAAGTATCACATTTCATTGGCTATTCTGAAGTAATGTGAAAAATTTGCATTAGACAAAGTAACGTGAAATGCGCAGTAGACATAAAAATCGTTATATATTGGAAGTAATACGCTTCAGTCATATTTTTCACGATGGGTAAACGAAAGGTATCTGAGGACGAAAGAGCCACAATCGATGCATATCTAGAATGTGAAAAATCTGTTCCGGAAATTAGTAAATTAATTAAAAGCTCAGTTGGTGTGATATATAACTATAGAAAAGATCCAGGAAATTATGGCAAAAATTTTAATAAAAAAATTTCAGGTAGTCTATTTTAACGAAACTACCACGGGGTATTAACGTAGGAATACTTATAGTTGCTTACCTCTTTTGTATGCATATAAGTATGTTTGTGCTATGTATATATGTATCTATATATATGTATGTACATATATATATATATATATATATATATATATATATATATATATATATATGTATATGTCAAAATTCTGACGCATTTTGGTACTTTTCTGGTTAACTGTTTACTGCTTGCCCAAGTGATACGGACTGGGTTTGGCACGCTCCCAAAATTATAACTCGCGACGACGGACGGTTTTAGCGTCTGAAATTTTATGAAGGAACGTAATCCTACGTTAAAGAGGTAATCCACGTTTAACTAAGAGTGAGAACGGGGATTTTTCAACTTGCATCAAAAACTGGCCACAATTCAAAGCAGATTTGTGCAGATCTATTTGTATGTTACGAAAATCTAATATTTTACCTTATGTTTATGCTTATTATTATGTATGAAATTTTATTTTTGTAAATCATTTGTTACACATAGCATTATAATGCATGAAATTTCTTTCATTTTTAATGAATATTAAAGAAGTTTTTGTTAAAAAAAAACCGTGTTTTTATAAATCAATTTCCACTAGTGTAATAACCTCTTTTTGTTTTTGACTCTTCTAAGTACGTAGACATCGCCAAATGGCTCTTAACGCTGTTTACCTTGGCCAACCTCGTTATATAGTTTCTCACAGTTCCAAATTAAATCACATTTTCTTCATTCTTCAATGTGCCGAGACGCATTTTATTTATAAGTTTCAGCTTTAAAAAACATGCTTTGATACCACGTGATCATTACAATGAGTTTCAAATTAGATCTAAAAGATAAAATTTTTTTGCGGGTACCCCATAAACACTCTACTTGGGAAAAAAATAAACAAAAACAAACAAACCCCAATCAAAATTGCTCCAATGTAATGGAGATTTAAACATGTAGTAAACGGTCCGGCAAAAGAATACAAGAGAAATTCGGATTCCTTCCGATTTAAAAAAGAAAACAAAGATGTCAAGTTATGAAAGACTCGTTCGGTTGGCTCCGATTAAACGGAAACTAAATATCGTCCAAGGCTGAACATAAACAAAGCAATGGGAATCGGTAATGCCGAAACAAAACCTCATTTTTCATGCATTCTTATGTTCAATGGAACATGATTCAGATGAATGGGAGAAACAAAAAATTATGCCCATTGTAATTTCTCCCTTTGTATCTCGGAAGCTATCTGTTTTTTTTTTCTTCTTTCGTAGCCTCCACGGACAATTAAAAACTGTTGCCACTTTCGGCGAAGTTCAAAAGGCGTTTTTTTCCCCGATCGTCTGCAGTGTAATCGTCATTTACCTTGAAAGTAATTATGTATGAATTTCTGATTGAGAATTTACAAGATTAAGTAATAGGTATCAAAGAATGTACTAGAAATTAGCATTCAAACCACGATGGGCGGAAGTCGGAATGTGAATTGCTTCTTCGGTCATAACTTTTAATGAAAATTCTGCTACGCTTCTTTCCGTTTTTGCCAATTACTTCTAGAAATATAATCATTAGGTCTAAAAAGTCTAAGTAATATGAAAGTCGGAAACACGTGAAATTCTTTCCCTTTTTACCAATTACTTCCCAAAATGGGCTTCTTCGATCTAATGATTATAAGTAATATGAAAGTCGGAAACACGTGAAATTCTTCCCCTTTCAGCCAATTACTTCCAAAAATGGGCTTCTTCAACCTAAAGATTATAAGTAATATGAAAGTCAGAAACACATGAAACCCTTTCCCTTTTAGCCAATTACTTTCCAAAATGGGCTTCTTCGACCTAAAGATTATAAGAAATATGAAAGTCAGAAACACATGAAACCCTTTCCCTTTTAGCCAATTACTTCCCAAAATGGGCTTCTTCGACCTAAAGATTATAAGAAATAAGAAAAGCGGAAACACGTGAAATTCTTCCCCTTTTAGCCAATTACTTCCAAAAATGGGCTTCTTCTACCTAAAGATTGTAAGTAATAAGAAAGTCGGAAACGCATGAAATTCTTTCTCTTTTAGCCAATTACTTCCAAAAATGGTCTTCTTCGACCTAAAAATTATAAGTAACATGAAAGTCAGAAACACATGAAATTCTTTTTTTTTTTTTTTTTTAAGTGGCTATTTTGAGGGGTGGCCGTGGAAAAAGGGATAAAATAACATTTGCTCTTTATTTCCTATTACTTCCAAAAATGGGGGCTTCTTCAACCTAAAGATTATAATATGAAAGTCAGAAACACATGGAATTCTTTCCCTTTTTGCCAATTCCAAAAATGGGCTTCTTCAACCTAAAGATTATAATATGAAAGTCAGAAACACATGGAATTCTTTCCCTTTTTGCCAATTCCAAAAATGGGCTTCTTCGACCTAAAGATTATAAGTAATATGAAAAATCGGAAACAAATGAAATTCTTTCTCTTTTTGCCGATTACTTCCAGAAATCGGCTTCTTCGACCTAAAGTGTATAAGCAACGTGAACACTCGAAAACATTTGGATTGATCCTACCAAATTTTCCATAAAGTGCAAGCCTGAGCAGTAAATGTCCGAGGCAGAATTTTTGTTTTTTTTAGGCGAGAAAAAAGTAGAAAAAAAAATTGCTGAAAATCTGTACCGTTTATATTTCTGGTGAAGAAACATAACACGTATGTTTCGTGTTGTAGTTTTAAACCTCCGCCATTTTCGTATCGTCTCCAGTAGCCTTTAATTTAACGATATATGAGTATCGCAAGAGAAAACGGGAGAGTACTTACGACATCCCTGACAGTCCTGAGGAAGAGCGAGGTGGGTCCCAAGAAGTGCGCCTCGAAGTGCTCCTGCCCCACGGCCTGGCAGCGCTGCAGGGCCTGCTCCGTCAGCTGCCTCCTCACCGACGCGAACGGACGGTACAGCGACGCCAAGTAGCGCTCCGTCAGGGCGTCCACCACGCTGGACTTCTGCAGAGAAAAAGGGACTTGTGATGAACTTGTAAAGAGACAAATATTCCGATGCGTATTCAAACTTCTATAATGTATCTATCACATTAAAATTTCAATAAAAAGGGAATAATTATGCTATCAGCATATCATGGACTGTGAATGTCGTGTCTAAATTAAATTTTATTATCGTTAGAATACAAATCGCTGTTGCCACAGAAAACAAAACAAACCTTTTAAACATAGGGAAAAAAACACCATGGACTTGACAGTATCTTTAAGGAATAATATAATTGTTACAACCTGAAATAAACTTCATTTACGTCGTTTGTTTACCAATGCACAGCACTTGACAGTGAAGACCTTTGATCTTTAAACACGAGAATCGTTGGTTGCTTTCAACAGGATTAAAGCAACAACACAATCCCCTGGTGCCGCCTCAGTTTGGACCGAGAACCCCCAGGGGCGATATCTTGGAGATTGTACCTTACCCCACCCTCTCTGACATCGTAGGACACACACACACACACACACACACACACACACACACATATATATCGTATGATCCGACCTCGTATACACAGTGAAGAGAAAAAAAGAACTGGTACAGACGTGCATATGCAATTAACGGAGATATGCAACCAATCTGCGTAACGCGATGCGATTGGCAGCGCCTATATAAGACAACAGGTGCCTGGCGAAGCTGTTAGATCGGTTCCTTATGCTACAATGGGCAGGTTATCAGGATTTATGTAGCTTTGAACGTGGTCTTATAGTCGACGAGTGATAGGATATATGTAGCATCTCCGAGGTAGCAATGCAATTTGGATTTTCGCGTACGACCATTTCACGAGTGTACCGTGATATTAGGTATCCGGTAAAACACCAAATCTCCGACAGCGGTGCGGCCGGAAAAAGACCTTGAAAGAACGGGATCGTCGACGACTTACGAGAATCCTTAAACGAGATAGACGTGCAACACTTCCCCAAATTGCTGCGGATTTCAATGCTGGGGCATCAACAAGTGTCAGCGTGCGAATTGGCGAATTGTTCAACGGGCCGTCATTGATATGTGCTTTCGGAGCTTCAGGCCCACTCGTGTACCGATGTTGAACGGCACGAAGCTTTACGTCTCGCCTGGGGCCGCCAAACTGTTGATGAGTGGAAACACGTTGCCTGGTCTGACGAGTTCCGTTTCAAATTGTATCGGGCACAACCAAATATTGTTACTAACAAATATTGTTACTATCAAATATTGTTACTAACTTTCATTATAACTATATTTTCTCTCTTAAGCTAGCTTTATAATTAGATATCTGAGACAAAAATTAATGCGCATGGAGCATTTTTAAATAGAGTAATTAACAAACTGATTTTAATTAATACCTTAATTAATTACATTCTGATTTTTTTTAAAAATTTAGAATTTCCATCTCTAAACAACACTGTATAAGTGTACAAAATTTGATAGCAATTGGTTAATAAATAAAAAAAAAAAGTTTTTCATAGTCCATTGTCGCCAGGAAAAAAAAACCATGATGAAAGCGAGTAAAACAACATTTAGGTGAAAATCGTTTGAACTCAATAACTATCAAAACGACAAGAGGATGTATCAATCTTGACTGCAGGGCGACGGTAGTTTCGAAATCGGTGTTTGGCAACCAAAAAGCGACCCGGCCCCACACTTAACAGATCTTCAATGAAATCACGATGTTTTTTTTTTTTTTCCTGCCTTCCATTTCAAGACGCATTCGCAATCGGCGAGCGGTATTCCGATGTACGTGTAACCACAGAAAAAAACAGCGTCTTTATTAAGCATGCACGAACACATGCACCTGTCCCTCGAATTTCGTGACGTCACGCAGAACAAAAGAACGAATTATTAATTGACACGTTGCAAAAGTGTAATAAGGCTGAGCAGCGTGACTGCGCATCGCCTGGATTCACCTGTTGCCATTCCAATAAAGTGAACTTTGGCCCCGAAATTTCGAAGGCGCAAAAGATGTTGCCAGACTGGTAAATGCGGAAAAGCTTTTTGCGGATACGACTTAGAAAGCATGATTTATTCGTATTAGAAAAAAAAAATACGCACTGATGAACTACTTTTCGTCGTCGGCTGCATTTTGGAGTAGGAAGAAAGACCGAACCTTGGGAAGTCATTTTATAGTCCATAGCCTTTGAAGTTGCGTTTTATTTACGAGAAATATATAAGTGACAAAGTTTTTATTTTGTTTTTTGTAAAACCATAGCCCCGTAACTTTTAGGGATCAGGGTTGGGATGTGTAAGTTACTTATTGGTATAAAACTAATTTATTTTAAAACACTTGTGTGTGCATCTACTCTCCCTCTCTTTCTCTCTTGCAGCGAAACTTCTCCAGTAGACAACCACTCAAAACGTCCCTATTTTTTTTAAAACCGATTGAAGACTCCATAGAGCCGCCAATGTTATGGAAGAAACCTTTTCTGGATGGCCACCCCTCAAAACAGCCACTTTTTTCGGAATCATGACTGACAGCAACAGAGAAGTTTCAGCAGCGATTTGTTTTAGCAGCGAAATTTGAATTACTAAAGAAAGTCACTTGTAGAAGGCACTGACGACCCGAAATAAAATGAACAGGATAGCAGTACGCTCCATTCATTTATTCTTGCTATGAAAATTGTTCAACATGACCTCCAGAACATTGTACGACATAACAAAGGTGAATATTAACAGCTAGACCAACAACGCTCGATCGAGTAATGATAACATTCTGAAAACGAATGAGAAATCCTCGTGTATCACTGTCTTTTATTGCAAGATTGATTAGCATAATTCTGCTGAATCTCTCGTATGTAAACGCCATCTACCGGTAACTTTTTAATTAAATTTTTTTGTTGTTCCTCCTTAAAAAATCAGACTTTCTTGTGAGCATTTTCTTGCAAACCGTACTTCTTTACCATAAATTCTTCCATTTTTATAAATTTTTAAAGTTTTAACGAACTTTTGGCTCACCCTGTATATATATAGTTAAAATCTCTTTTTTTTTTATAGCATTCAATTTTTCCGAAAATCATTATTCCTTTCACCTACACAAAAAATTAATAGATATAATGGGAAGTGGGGTGTTAACCGGGGTTGAAACACCATACGCAGTCAGAGTGCCCCCTCAGTGTATTATATATATATATACAGGGTGTCCCATAAATAACGTCTAAACTCTGCACAGCCAGATTCCTCGTTGGGAATACATAAAAAATGCCCAAAGAACTGTACCTGTACGACCCATAGTTTTCGAGAAAAATACGAAAAACAAAGTATGACGTCACATCCGGTGCAAGGGAAAAAACACTTTATTTGACACATCAACAGCAGTATATACAAATATTTATAAAGGCAGATGTTCAAAGTGTCCGCCGTGCATATCGAGGCAGGGTATGCGGTCTTCAAACATCGTGACGACTGTGTGTCGGACAGACGCTTCCAGTATTTCGCAGTCCGTCGTCCAGCCTGCGGATGACTTTGGTATCGGGAGGTTGGCGTGACGGATATCGACGGACATACTCCCTAACAGTTCGTAAGGAATTTCAATTACATTGGCCGTAGATCAAATACATGTCGCAATATTCACGATCGGAATACATGATCACCATGCAAATACCGGTAGATGAAATAAATGCTCGGCGAACATTTTGAACATTATCGTCGGAAGAGATATGCAAATACTGCTGTTGATGTGTCAGATAGTATTTTTTTTCCTTTCACCGGATGTGACGTCATACTTTGTTTTTCGTATTTTTCTCGAAAACTATGGGTCGTACAGGTACAGTTCTTTGTGCATTTTTTATGTATTCCCAACGAGGAATCTGGCTGTGCAGAGTTTGGGCGGTATTTATGGGACACCCTGTGTGTATATATATATATATATATATATATATATATATATATATATATATATATACACACACACACACACACACACACATTGTATCGCAAAAATTCCCGCATGAGTTCCCGCATGTGTTTCTCAATGCATTCAGCTGGGGCCGAGAAAAGACGAAAATACGTAATTTAAAAAAATATTCGTTTTCAATACACTCGGCTGGGGTCATCATAAATCGATGTTTAACGGAGACTTTAATATTTTCCCTATGCACTCGGCTGGGACCACAAGAAAAAAAAAAGAAGAAAAAAAATCGACGCACAAACGAGAGATGATACCGTATTCTGGGTCTCGCGTCACCATCAGGCCAACGACACACTCGACCCGAAAACGAGCAGTTTATCAAAAAAAGGTACTTGAAGTGCGCCTCGACTGCTCTTCGGACATAAATCCGTACGAAAAGCAAAGATTTCGGTAACCGGAGGACTCTTAACAATCTGGGAAAATCCGCATGCGGCGACCGAGAAGGGCCGATTAACGTCACAGCCAGCAAGAGAAACGGCCCCGTAAATCGCAGGAATCTGAAACCACCACTTAGGCACTATCCGAGGGGACAGCTGCTACCGACACGGCGAAAATGGGATGTAGCTACTTAAAACAATCTTCGTCGCTTATTCCCCCCATTAAGAAATCCGACGTGGGAGACCCAGGGAACGTTTCCCGTGACGTGGACGTGGCTTCGTTTTCCATCCCGAGTTAATTTATGTCTGCGTAGTTAGGAGGGAAACTAGGGACATCTCCATCTTCCGCGGCGGTTTTTGCCAGAACAGGATGACGGGTATGTTTCGTACCGGAAGGTTTCGAGCGGAATTGCTTGAATTTGTTTTTATGGTTGCTGTCAGTGGCATTATTGCCAGCGTCATCGTCCTTAATTAAGCAGACAAAATTGGTCTAAGGGGGTCCCCGGGACACATTTTAATTTATTTTATTTTATTTATTGAGTTAAAATTTTGAATTTTTTTTGTGATGGTTAACCATATAATTTGTAAATAAAATCACACAATAAAATTTGTGAAAAAGTTTTTAAAAAATATTAAATTTTAAAATTTTTAATAAAAGTGGGGCAATTTAAAATCGTTATAACTCGAAATATTATTTGTCGAATTTCAAAATTTTTCATTTAATTAAACAGAAATATATAAGTTTTAATTCTGATTCAGCATTTTTTGAAATATTAATTTTTAAAAAAATTAAAAATATTTAGATTAAAATTTATAAAAAAAATGATGTAACTGATTTTTAAAAAATCATATTTTCAAAAGTAAATATTTTTTTTCAAATTTTCTGAATCAAAATTAAAGTAAAATAGTTGAAAAAGACATGTTACAATTTTCAACCATTTATCTTTAACGGTTCTTGACTTATAACAATTTAAAGACGAGAAATGGGGAAAAAACCCATCATGCAGAAAAACACACTTACAGGTTTAAACAACGATTGGCTACTATTAGAATGTTGCAAAGAAAAAAAATTATTTCTCCTGTTCTAATTAATATATAAACATGATTTAAACGTCATTTTAAGCGTAAAAGAACAAAGAAATTTTTAATGCAATAATTTTTTTTTCGAAAATTTGAACAATTTTGTGTCCTGGACCCCCCTAAAAGAGAATATGGTCCCCTCATTACTAGTGGTTTTGCATTTTCTTTTACTCTAGAGCAGTGGTTCTTAACCTTCTGTTGATCCGGGATCACTTGACAAAAAAAAATTCGTCGGGGGCCATCTTCAAACCAATCCTTTAAGAGGGAAAACATGGATTTCATTTTCTGAATAAACAAACTATCTGTCATAAACAACTTTAATAAAATACGAGGGATGGAACTTTAATAATAGTAACACTGTTGTAGGGTCTTCACGCAGCTGAACTCCCCAAAGCAGCTTACACCACACGTACGACCCATATCTGCCTTACCTCAGAGCGAATGCGCTCTCCCCACAAACATCACACGCCTGCACAGTGACAGGGTGAACACAGCCAAGTATTAGTTACCGGTCTATCGTACGAAATAAGTTGTTGCATCGTACTGATGCAAGGAAAAGGCTTGTGCGCACACTGTGGCTGTTGTGATTGCTCGCTGGGGCTGGGAAGTGCTCTACCATCCCCCATGTTCCCCCGGACTGAAGTTCCTATGACTTTGATCTCATCCCTAATATGACGGAAACGTTCCGTGGATTCCACCAGAGATTCTGCAGGCTGTAGACCACTCCAATCGAAGGATCAACAGATCGGGTGCTGCTAACGGCAATCCTGCAGCTTCCAGAATGTTGGCAACGGGTGCCAAACAATGCTAAGTTATTACTTGGAAGGGCTATAAAAGTTTCCCCCCTGTATCTCTCCTGTATACTTTGTATATACCTGGTTGCCACTATTAAGGTTCCATCGTATGTGAGTGACAGATAAACCTAAAGATTGTATAAAAAATTCAATGTAACAGTAGACTTTATAGTAAATGTAAAAAGTTCATGAAAACTGAATAATTACAAGATAAAAAGAACTTTTTATACACCATGTTTTTAAGTTTTCTGTTGAATCATATAAACTTGACAATTCTATGTATAAATAAATACTTAAAAAATTTTTTTTGATGAATTATCCCATGAACTTGAAAGAAAATGAAGTTTATTGGAAGTTAACTTGCAATTAACTTTTCGTCCCCGTCCCTGCCGATAGATGGCTGCACCAGTCTACAAAACAAAATTAACTGAAAAAGGATTGAATTCTTCTTAAAGATGGCTAAAAGTATTAAAAGAATGCATTGTCATCGTGTTCTGAGCTATGCTAAAAGTTTCAAATGTCTAGCTAGTCGGGAAGTTAGTTAAAAATCGATTGCAAGATTTGTACTGGACAAACACACACACAAACAAATAAGAAAGCGAGTTAATAAAAACATGGTAAAAATGAATGAGATTTTTGAGCTTGCATTTGCTTTACTAGCAGTAAAATCCTTGGTTTAATATTGCTCAAAGCTGAAATAAGTTAGGTATTTTTAAGAAGAACTGGGATTTTTCTTTTCATACTCGAAACGTCAGGAACTTTTCAAATTCGAATAACAACAACAACAACAACAAATCCTTCTTCCCAATTTTAAAAAATTGCTAAATTTCCAGACGTCTTGAAACGATTAAATCACTTTTTGACTTCGCGAACCACTTCTTAGGTTCTACTGAACCACCGATTAAGGGCCAATGACCTATAGGAGTAATGTTCCCATCATAAATTAGAGAGCAAATTCGCTTTGTGGATAGGTCAATGTCTCCAGGACAACAGTACCTGCCGCGTTAAAAAAAAAAATCAGCATATACGTCAAAATCAGTTTAGCGACCAAAGTGCCCTATGATCCTAGGAATCCTTACGGGGATCACAAATGCTACGAGGGAATGAGGAAAAGCCTGATTTTCAATGATTTACTAGATTTTTAACGATGGGAAACGCAGGAGCCTCCTACAGCGTGGCAGATGAGTGGGTGACGGGTGTGCGAGCCTTAAAAGAGAAAACATTATCATTGTTAATCGCGTGGGAGTAGGCACACTACGCGCGTGTTTGTGTGGGTGAAAGTGCTGTTTGTTGTGGGTTGCAACACTGTAATCAAACTCTTAAAGACGCAGGACAACACCCATGCCTCTACCAGGATGTCACTAGAGTATATCGTCGGTATACGCTGCGGAAAGTGACCAGGTCAAAAAAATAAATAAATAAATGATGAGTTAAGAAGACCCAGCAGTTTAGAAATGTCATTATTTTATTAAACATATTTGCCCAAGTCAAAATTATCACGACTAAAAGTTTAGTTTGAAATTACCGCTAAGTGAGGACTGCCCGACTGTAAAGCTTTGGACCGTAACAAAATAAGCGAAGTATATGCAGGTAGAGGCATTAGTAGTAGAAATTCCTCAATGTGTAATCCTGACAACTTATCTCGGCTAAAAGTTAGGGTTGAAATTTACCGTTAAGTAAGGACTGACCAGCTGTAAAGCTTTGGACCGTAATAAAATAAACGAAGTATTATATATAGGTAGAGGCATTAGTAGTAGAAATTCCTCAAGGTGTAATCCTGACAACTTATCACGACAAAAATTTAGGGTTGAAATTTACTGCTAAGTGAGGACTGCCCGACTACGAAAGCTTTTAGCTGTAACAAAAAACTAACATATATACGAAGAGGTATTTGCAACAAAAAATCTCTAGCATAACCGCGACAACTTTCCACAGCTAAAAGTTTAGTCTGAAATTAAGTGCTAAGCGATGACTGTGCAACTGCGACAGCTTTTGATCGCAACGAATTGAACCAAGTATGAACTCGTATAAGGAGAGGCATTAGCAACAAAAACTCCTCAACATAACCCTGTCAACTTACCACGACTTAAGGCTGCTGTGTACTAACCCTATTGGATCAGCTCACATCAATGTTAACCTATGCAGAAAATGTGTATACTATTTATACCTACATAAATGCTGATAATCCAACGAAAATGGTATTTTCAGATAGCCCGAACTTTTCTGCACCTTGCAACAGGATTCATTGTATAAATTTAGTCCCCCAAAGGAATTGATGATGAGCGTTTAAAATACACTATACCAGATTTTCTCCCAAATAATTTAAATTTAAAGAAATTATTTGCATTTATTTTTTTAAATGAAATATGCCCCAAGGTGTAAAATTTCTTTCTCTATTACGAAGTACAATTTCAAAAAAAAAAAAAAAAAATCTTTCAATCCAAGTCGGCAATCCTTGGACACATTTTCTTCACGGGTTAACATTGAGGTGAGCGAATCCGATAGGTTTAGTATACAGCAGCGTTAAAATTTAGTTTGAAATTTTAAGGAGAAGTAATCACTGACCAACTCTAAAAAACCTTTGGCCATAACAAAATAGCAACAAATCTATATATATATATATATATAACAGTTCCGTAACTGACTGACTGATTGACTGACTGACATACAACGTACAAACCAAACCGCTGGACCTAAAGGGCTGAAATTTTGCATGACTATTCTTCTTATGGTGTAAGGGTGCCCTAAGAGAGATTTTTAGAAAATTCTTCTTAGATTTTTTAAAATTAAATTTTTAAGCTGTTTTAGTAACTTTTTTTCAGTTTGCATTTAAAATAATAATCTGCGGGTTATAAAATTTATACGAGAAAGATCATAAAGATGCCTTTAAAATGAAATATTTTTCGAATCTTTACCTCCATTTTCTGATTTTTGGTGAATTTTTAAAGATTAATTTTTAGAATTTAATTTATTAAATGCTGATCACGTGATTTCTTTTTCTGGTATTTTAAATAAATTTATCGTCACGTGATAACAACGAAATAGACAAAAAAAATTTTTTTTTCCTTGATAATGCGGCAGACGATTGGACATTATCCAAAAAAATATTAAAATACAGTAAAAGATATCTTCCTCAAACTATACATTAACTGTACCATATTCTTTAGTATGTCCTATTAGATTTAACTTGAATATTTTCTTCTACATTATTTTGTCTTTAAAAATATCCCTTACGATTTTTATATATATATATATATATATATATATATATATTTACATCAATTGTATACATTGATCGTCGTATTTATTATAAATATATTGTATTTTTGGCTTTAATTGCACACATTGACCATTGTATTTAATTTGAATGTACTCCAACAAATGAATTGAATCCCAATTTGAATGTATATGTGTATATATATATATATATATATATATATATATATATATATATATATATATATATATAACCATAGGCAACAGATATGGAATAATGAGAAAGTGTCGAGAGAGTTAAGTTCCACACAATAGGTGACACGCGGTTACCTGTCACCAATGGCCATACGCCACGCCAGCCAGTGACATCCATAACGATGTCACAGAAGTAAAAGTAAAGGATTTACGGGCAGAAATTTCCATTCGCAATCGGTTCATTAGCGGGGACCCCCATTGTTCGACGCAAAGCTCGTTATCGACTCGGTTCCGAGTCTTTACGCGACACATCAAGTGTTGCGCAAAGCCTCGGTTCACAATGGGCTCTAAAAAACAACAAACAAACATCTGCGCGGACTTAAAAGGAGAAAGTCGATAATTGTTTATCGACTCGCAAAATACACATTACGGTCATAAGAGGGATCGGATTTGAGACGAGGAAACAGTTTCGATTATGCCCCCGATAGAGGTTACGAAAGAGGCCGATTTCTCTGTGTTCGGTGCCAGGTCGTGAGTAATATTTTTAACAGTGAATTGCTGTAATAAAGATGAAATAAGGCTAATGCGGACGACCAGGACTAATCATTAAACTCTGTTGGTTTGATTAGATAGAAAATATTTACTTCAATTGCTATTATCGAATAAGAACACATTATAAATAACCGTAAATTAAGTTCCAGGAGCTTAAGGCTCGTGGGTAGTAGCCCTATTGGATTCTCTTATCTCAGTGTTAAACCTACGGAGAAAAATTTTCGAATGACTGTAGACTTGGATTTCGAAATTTTTATAACGTAGGATTGCGTTCCTCCATAAAGGTCCTCCGGAAAGGAAAATCTCAGACGCTAAAACCGTCCGTCCGTACCTCGCGAGTTATAATTTGGGCAGCGACCCAAACCCAGTCTGTATCGCTTGGACAAGCAGTAAACAGTTAAACAGAAAAGTACCAAAATGCGACAAAATTTTGACATATATATATATATATATATATATATATATATATACATACGTACATATATACATCATACATATATACATACAAGAGGTAAGAAACGAAAAGTAATCCTACGTTAATAACCCGCGGTAGTTTCGTTAGAAGAGAATACAGTCAAACCCCATTATAGTGAACCCGGTATATAACGAACTGACTGATATAACGAACAAAAATATTGGTTCCATCGTTTTCCTATTATACGTAATTTAATTTTTATTGTGTCAGTTTAATGTAATCGATTTTAGTCGATTTAATTCATTAATGATCATTTTTAATAGATTTTATCATTTTTTAATACATCATTATTGAACACACATTGTAACTAATGAATTATGCATTTTGTGACCTCTAGCATTTTTCTTAACGGTTCGGATATAGCGAACCACCGGATAAAGCGAACAAAACCTTTGGTCCCTTGAAGTTCGTTATAACGGGGCTCGACTGTACCTGAATTAAAATTAAAAATTTTTTTTTGTTGTACTCAGTTAAAAGAGAGACAGAAAATATTTCACTCTGCTATCTTATTCATTTTAGAAATATCGTCATCCAAAAGAAATAATGTGTGTTTAAAACACTGTATGCTACATTTCCCCCCCTGAATAATTCAAATTTAAAAATATTATTTGCGTTCTTTCTGTATTACGGAGTACAAATTGAAAAAAAAATTTTCAATCCAAGTCGTCAATCATTGTAAAAATTTTCTCCGTAGGTTAACACCGAACTGAGCGAATCAGTAGGGCTATTACCCAGAAGTCTTCCTTTACAGTTATTTAGAGAAAATATCTTAAGGGTTTTCTATTCCCTGACTCATTTCTCTACCTTTGGCGATATTTTTCTTATTAAATAACTATCATATCATTCTACGATATGATAAGGACTGCTTGTGGTTGTTCAGGGTTTAGTGAACACTCGCTGATGGTTTTGGTGAGTAAATTTGGACAAAACTGGACTATTTCAGACATCGAAACCAGTGGGGTATTTGGATATCTATCCATTAGTAGCTAGAAACTAGAAAGACACGTTTAAAATTAAAGTGGGTCCCAACTTATTATCGATAAGTAAATTTGGATCAACGAGTTAGGTCTTTGCAACAGGGGACGTAGACAAAACTTGCTGTAATTTTAGACCTATTATTCCATGACAATAGTACATAAAATTATCTTTCACAATACAGCAAGTATTATAGTTGAAGTTTGGTTGGTTGGGAGCGATGAGGCCAAATTTGATACACGGCTAATTTATTAACTTAATCGATAACCCGGTGCTAATTAATTAGTTCTTCTGACTAAAATGTTAGAAGTGTCAATTAAATTGTACGGGGCGTAATTAATTCATACTTGAGGGCTAATTAATTAATAACCCCATGATAAAATTATATACTTCTAACTAGAAAGAGGTATCAATTAATTAGTACGGGACCTAATTATTTGATACTTGGGGCAAATTAACTTAACCCCGTACTAAATTATTAATACTTTTAACTAGAAAGTTAGAAGTATTGATTAATTAGTACGAAGCCTTATTAATTGATGCCTCGAATTTTCATTTTAATTTAAAATGAAAGTTAGAATTTTTGCAACTTAACGTAACTCGCCAATAGAAAAACAACGTTAGCAGATAATTTTTTGCAAAGATGTTTGAAAATTTGTAAAAAAAAAAAAGAAAAAACTTAAATTTTCCATAGTAATTCAAATATAGAATGAAATAATCTTGTTTGAAAAAGGTTCTAAAAGCTGATTTTAAATTACCCAATAATTTCCTTTACAATGTACACAAATGTTTTAAATATACAAAAACTTAATATTCTTTTCGTAAAAAGCGGCATTTCGCAAAGTTTACCCTCCCCCACAGAAAAAAGAAATCAATTACAAATAACTATACTTTGAAAGATATATAACAGCTTTCCTTACTGGGTGCTGATGCAGTCGAGATAACTGAAAACACCTATTTCAAGCAGAACATAAACCACTCACCTTCCTCTGAAGTGGACAGCGTAATGATTCTTAAGCACAGATCTCATCACTTCGAATACCTCCTTATATCCACAAAGAGTTCATAACCACGAATTTTTCCTCAGAAATTCGCTTGATTCTCCGAAATTTTCTCCATTACGACTGTAAAAAACACATATTCCAGCGACTTACGCCAATCCACGTAGCCAACAAACCACAAACATCGACTTCCATATTAACGTAGGTCCTCCGCTCACTGACTGTATGGTCACAGTCGCTAATTTGGCATAAAATTAAAGTTAGCTCACCCACGTCGAGCGCATACGAGAGTCGGCTTGTACAATAACGCTGCCCCTCGTCAGCTTGTATAGAGCCATCAGTGCATGAAACAGAGCGGAGACCGCGCCGTGCAAACGGGGAAGGTATTATTTTCCCCGACAATGAGGTATTTATTTTCATCGAATATGCAGAAAAATTTTCATTTTTCTCGTCAAAAGCCTGTACTTTCCCCGTGGCCCAGAAATGCTGGATTGTCTATCGTACACCCAAAAAAATCGCCGCCAGGAAGAAGTAAAGCTGTTGAGCAAAACTCAAATTAATCGACTTGACTCGGAGGAATTGTGACTAACTTGCGACTAAACCCCGCTTTGGGGAAAATAGTTGTGTCGGTAATGAAGGAATGCAGAGATGGACGAAGCACGAAAATTATACCTTGTCAAAAGGATTGCTTTCGCCAGTCGAAACTGTCAAAAGTCTTGGTCGTAAAAATCTCGTATAGTAAAATTATTACGACTTTGTTGTCTTTAAAGAATAATATTTGTTTTCAAGAAAAAGGGATTCATTTAGCTAAGCTTAGCTGGGGAAGTATCGACTACGTCTATTTGAATTCATATGAAATTTCTCATACGGGGAAATAAAGTTTCCCGCTGTTCAAATAACCAATAGTTACAAGATAAAAAGAACTTTTTATATACCACGTTTTTAAATTTTCTGTTGAATCATATAAATTTGACAATTCTCTCTTAATTGCACAAACCTTCACTTAATTATTCTTTTTCACTTTCTTTTATTTAATTTTAATCACTTTTTTGTCGTTTCCACTATCCACAGACTTTATAAACTTTAATTTTTATAATTTTTCGCACAATATTTTTGTAAACAAACTAAATTCACACGTATTCTGTTTTCAAAATCGTCAAACGCTGTTACGCAAAAGTGCAAGCATTGAATTCGATCGAAGCGCCACCTTGCGGATTGTTCGGCTAAAAGTATTAAAATAATGCATTGTCATCGTGTTCTGGGCTATTCTAAAAGTTTCAAATGTCTAGCTAGTCGGGAAGTTAGTTAAAAATCGATTGCAAGATTTGTACTGGACAAACGCAAACAAACAAGAAAGCGAGTTAATAAAATCATGGTAAAAACTCCACAAGTCATTACAGCATTGAAAAGAATTAGCACCCATACTTTTAATAAGTCTGAAAAACAAAACCAAAATAACCCTGTCTTCTTTATGCCTTTACAACGTCGAAAATACGAAGCGCTCGAATTTCTACAAATCAGTAAACGGGGGAAACCGCAAAAGCCGTCACATACTCCAGATATTAGACATGTCCCACCTGTTCATCGACCGCCCTTCAAAAACCCTTCCCAGATTGTTGACCAGATACCTCCACCGACCTCTGGAGGAATTCCTGATCCACATGCCGCGCACATTAAAGCCAAATTTGACGCACGAATTGACACCACTTTAGACTCTCCACTTTAAAAATACTTTTCCGAAATCTCTTTGACGGCTCGCTTGTCGACCGCCAACAGTAGTAAAAGCCGACGCGTGCCACTCTCGGACTGACCCACATCGCTCTAGCGTTTTCTCCGTCCCATTGTTGGCCGGACACGCGATACCCACAACATCGGGGATTAACTGGACACTGAACTTGGTGCGAAGGAGCGTTGAACGGCCGGTCCCGCTCATTAGCGGGCAGTTCATTAAATCGCTTCGGCGGACCTTTGTTTTTCGGCGATCAAGAATTAGGAAATAGTTTAGGGGATTATTGCCTTTTTTTTTACCCCTTTTATGTTTTCTCCGAGTGACTGTCAAGAGTAAGGGGTCCGGCAGCTGACAGTTCTCTGGCGATGTAGAACAGCATGAACTAGATCGTGCTCTGTATATCATATTTTGATGTAGATAAGGTTACCATACAGGTGTCTCAGAGGGGGAGACGAGAGGTTTCTCGTCTTCTACGTATTAAATACTGTTTGACAGAAAATAAGTAATCTGTTAGTTACATATTTTCGTTTGACAATACGAGACTAAAGCAACGCAAAAAGTCATTTGTGTTAGATTCTGACTGTTCATAATATACCGGATGAGTCAAAAGTTCGTAAAAACTTTAAAAATTCATAAAAAAGGAATAAATTATGATAAAGAAGGGCAGTTTGCTAGAAAGAACTCACAAGGAGGTCGGTTTTTTTTTTAAGCAGCAAAATGAAAGTTAAAAAAAGTAACTGGTAAAGTCACTGGTACAGCTTTGCGAGCACTGCTACTCCCCGTGGATGATTCCGCCGCCATATCATTCATAACGGTTTCAACCGCAGTAATGCGGCCCTCCGCCAACGAGGGTCTTCCACTTCGTGGCCGATCCTCCAAATCCTCGTGTATCACGGTCTTTTATTGCAAGATTGATTGGCATGATTCTGCTGAATCTCGAATGTCAGCGCCATCTACCGTGGACTATTTTAACTTCTTAAAAACTTTTAAACATTTTTGGCTGCTAAAAAAAAATCAGACTTCCTTGTGAGCCCTTTCTTGCAAACCGCACTTCTTTTATCATTTCTTCCTTTTTATGAATTTTTAAAGTTTTTACGAACTTTTGGCTCACCTTATATACATCCACCCACCCGATATATATATATATATAACCCTAAAACTCAGGATCTAACTCCCGAATAAACAAGTTCAAACAAGTTTAAAACGGTCCAGATCCTGTGGGTTCGACTGTTGGCATGGATGTTTGTAGCCGTTCGGAATCGGCTTTAAACTGTAGGTCCCGGTCTAATTAGCCCTCGTGTAGCAAAAAGTTGACCGTAGCGCTCCAAACCAAACCCGTATAAACAAACCCTGCCAAACGAAAGACAGTGAAGAGGGAAGATATAATAAACCGAGGCTCCCTGGAAAATGTTTTCCTACCTTTTTGTTTGGACTCCCCCCAAAAGTAAATAAAATTAAATACAAATGACATAAGGGACATAAGATGGCCTACTTTTGGTGTTTCCGCATTCTCCCCACCCAGAAAAGAACGAACGGGGGACATTTCCCCAGAATCACCGGGGGGGGGGAGGGGGGGTTGAAATACGGAGCTGAAGAAATACGAGGGTACGAGATAATAAATACTGGAGATAAACTTGGATGAAGAACGTAACTTTCGGCGAACTTTACATAAGAAAAAAAATATTTATGGCGAGTACACGAGAGACTTTAAAACAAGAAGTTCTCGAATCAATAATACATAGATAATTTTAACCTTCAATGCATCTATATTTTAGCTAAATGAGCCATTCACAAGCCAAATCGGTAAAGTCCACGTTTGGAAATTTTTGAAATTTTAGTGTCTTGATGGACTTCTCACTTTTTACATTCAAAATAAATTTGCAAAATAAGGATTAACACTACCCAATGGAGAACATTTTTCTGAGCCATCGAATAATAAATCCATTTTTTAAGAAGCCATTCAAAGTTAAGTTCATACTCGAATGTAAATCTTTGCAATAATGCAACTGAATCACAGAATCAAGTACCGGATGCTACCGGTCTATCGTTTAGTGCTGTTCCACCCCCAATAAAAGTAAAATAAATGAGTCAGTGACACTCTAACGGCTGTATAAATAAGTACTTGTGGATTATTAAACAATTATTTAAATGTTTTTTTTCTGTAGTAAAAAATTATTTGAAGACTGAATTGGATGTTACTTTTTTTTTTTTAACTTGCCAAATCAGTCAAGTCCCTCAATCACGCAAAAATTGTCATAAAAATAACGATGACTCCAAGGACATTCTATCATATAGATTTTATATGTCGTCAGATAAAAGCTAAATTTGCAATAATACATTGAACAATGTTCATTTGAATTTATATTTTCAGAGGAATTAAAAAAAACCAATGTACAGTAAAACCTCTTATCCGGATCTCCGGATAATGCGGGTCAGATTTGTAAACAATATTTTTACCATGTGTTTATTAACTTGCTTTCTTTTTTGTTTGTGTGTGTGTTTGTCCCTTACAAATCTTGCAATCGATTTTTAACAAACTTCCCGACTAGTTAGACATTTGAAACTTTTAGAATAGCTCAGAACACGATGCCAATGCATTCTTTTGATACTTTTAGCCATCTTTAAGCAGAATTAAATTAACTTTCAGTTATTTTCAGTTAATTTTGTTACGTAGACCGGTGCAGCCATCTATCGCCCGGGACGGGAATGAAAAGTTAAACGCAAGTTAACTTCCAATTAACTTCATTTTCATTCAAGTTGATGGGATAATTCATCAAAAAAAATTTAAAAAAGTATTTATTAATATATAGAATTGTCAAGTTTATATGATTCAACAGAAAATTTAGAAACATGGTATATAAAAAGTTCTTTTTATCTTGTTATTATTATTTAATGTTCACATTAGATAATTTTTAGCTCTGATAGAAAGAACGTAGCTGAGAGTACGCCAAATGTTCGCTTTTTACTTTGATTCAATGGACAGTTCCTGCATAGATTGTACAATTAATTTTGGTAATAAAATGCTTTTTGTCGAGTTTAAGGCAGCTTTACTAGACTTACAAATTCTTTGCTAAGAAATGATGTGAAAAGTTATTTTTATATTTTTTAATGTTTATGTAATTTTGTTACAAAACATAGCTTTTTTTATCGCTATAAACAGTAAATAGGCTTAGTTAGGGATTTCGTTTTGCTTATTACCCATATTGCACGGATTATCCTGATTGCCTATGGTCCCAGTTAGTCCAGATAAACGGGGTTTTACTGTATATTATTTTATAACTTTTCTTCACTTTTTGTATTATAGACTCATCCGGTTTGGGAAGACCTTTTTTTAAGTTTGCATTTAAAATAATAATTTGAGGGTTATAAAATTTATATCACGAGAAAGATCCTAAAAATTCCTTTAAAATGAAATCTTTTTCGAACCTTTACCTCAATTTTCTGATTTTTGGTGAATTTTTAAAGATTCATTTTTAGAATTTAATTTATTAAATGCCGATCACGTGATTTCTTTTTCTGGTACTTTAAATAAATTTATCGTCACGTGCATAACAACTAAAGAGACAAAAAACATTTTTTTTTCTTCTTTCTAATGCAGCAGACGATTGGATATTATCCAAAAAAAAATAAATATCCCTTACGATTTATATATATATATATATATATATATATATATATATATATATATATATATATTACATCAGTTGTATACATTGATCGTCGCATTTATTACAAATATATATATTTATTTATTTTTTGGCATTAATTGCATACATTGACCGTTGTATTTAATTTGAATGTACTCCGTAGCGAAGTGCGGGTTTTCAGCTAGTTGATATATAAGATTTTTATGAGAGGACAGTACAAGGGTAGTTTATTTTTTTAAACATGACGTTTATTTAATAATTATTCGCTTAAATTTAAATCATGCGGTTAGAATGCACCAACGAAGTTACTAGTGCTGAAAGCCGATAAATTTAAATCACGTGACTGAAACGCGTCAAGGAACTTACTAGAAACGAAGGCCGGTAAATTTAAATCACAGAGCTACAACCCATCTTGGAAGTTACTAGATATCAAGCCTGATAAATTTATATCCCGAGGCTAGAACGCGTCGTGGAATTGACTAAGAGGACTGAAGGCGGATAAATTTAAATCTCGTGGCTAGAACGCGTCGTGGAATTGACTAAGGGGACTGAAGGTCGATTAGTTTAAATCCCGTGGCCAGAACGCGTCGTGGAATTGACTAAGAGGACTGAAGGCCAATAAATGAAAATCTCGTGGACAGAACGCGTCATGAGAGTTACTAAGAGGACTGAAGGCCGATAAATTAAAATTTTATGGCCAGAACGCGTCATGGGAGTTACTTAGAGGACTGAAGTCGATCAATTTAAATCTGGTGGCCAGAGTACGTCGTTTAATTGACTAAGAGGACTGAAGGACGATAAATTAAAATCCCGTCACCAGAACGTGTCGTGGAATTGACTAAGAGGACTGAAGACCGATAAATTAAAATCTCGTGGCCAGAACGCGTCATGAGAGTTACTAAGAGGACTGAAGGCCGATAAATTAAAATTTTATGGCCAGAACGCGTCATGGGAGTTACTTAGAGGACTGAAGTCGATCAATTTAAATCTGGTGGCCAGAGTACATCGTTTAATTGACTAAGAGGACTGAAGGACGATAAATTAAAATCCCGTCGCCAGAACGTGTCGTGGAATTGACTAAGAGGACTGAAGCCGATAAATTAAAATCTCGTGGCCAGAACGCGTCATGGGAGTTACTTAGAGGACTGAAGTCGATCAATTTAAATCTGGTGGCCAGAGTACGTCGTTTAATTGACTAAGAGGACTGAAGGACGATAAATTAAAATCTCGTGGCCAGAACGCGTCATGAGAGTTACTAAGAGGACTAAAGGCCGATAAATTAAAATTTTATGGCCAGAACGTGTCGTGGAATTGACTAAGAGGACTGAAGGCCGATAAATCAAAATCTCGTGCCCAGGACGCGTCATGAAAGTTACTAAGAGGACTGAAGCGTGATACATTCAAATCCCTCGGCTAGGATGCATCATGGAAGTTACTAGAACTTAAGAGACATACATTTAAACCACGGGGCTAGAATGCATTAAGTAAGTTACAAGGATACCGCAGAAATGACGCCCTACAATTAGTACCATATAACTTTTAACAGTAATCAATGCGCATCGCATATCCGCGTCTAACAAACGTTCAATTAAAAACAAGCTGACTCAGCAGCCTATTCTATGTAGTCTTTGATTATTTACACAGCTAACATGTTTTCCGTTTTTTTATTTCACGCTTCTGATCTCATCGGATGTCGCCACCCAGAAAGCACACACAGTGAGAACCTTCGACAATGCTGTCCACCCTTTGATTCCACAATTTTCCATCCTGCGAGTTTGTCACGGAAACGTTGTCACGAAGTTATATAAACTCTCTCGTACTCTACAAATTCACGGATGTGCGAGATAAATTTCGGCAACCAGAAAAAAAAGTTAGGAAAAGTCCCGAAAGAATTTTAATTCGATATTTAATTTTGTTCATTTCTCACATTTTGTAAATTTATCACAAAAACTAAAAGCTTTTATACTTATATTACGTATGACTGCTTTTATACTTATTTAAGGCTTGTTCTAAGAGGTGGAACAGATAGGCGCTATTCAGCACTCTGCCCTGAGGAAGGAAGGGAGGGTGGTTAGCGCTTATTATTTGTGGTGGCAACAGACGACACGACAGGACAATTGACGAATCCCAAGCTGTTCAGTCATTAAAATTGCTTCTGCATCATTGACTGCATCAGTCATTTGAATTCATCTTGACTGGAAGTTATTTAACATAACTTTTCAACTTCGAGTTAGTTGTTTTTAATTTTGCTCTTGTATGCTAATTCAGCCGTTTTAAAATGGGTTAAAATTAGCATACAAGGAGGTGCTATTTATTTCTATTGGTTACTATCGTTATCGTCTTCTATGCCCGTAGAATTCTACCATGTATTCACGCCATGAGCTGTTTATGCTAACTGCATTAACGGCTTTTGTGGCTTTAATTAAAATAAGGTGCAAACCAAATACAGTGGAACCCCGACCGATCGGTTTTGAAGGGATCTGTTGCCCTGAACGATGCATACGGGAATATAACAAAGAACTATTATCGTTGGGACTGGATGAAATCAACGACACACACGGGAAAACGATTATTCGGGGCACTATCGATCCGAGGTTCCGCTGTATTAATAAAAATAATTCATTCCCAAAAGATAAATACAACTAACTTCAAGATAAAAAGAACTTTTTATATACCATTTTTTTCAAATTTTCTGTTGAATCATATAAACTTGAGAATTCTATGTATTAATACATACTTAAAAAAATTTTTTTTGATGAATTATCATATCAACTTGAAAGAAAATGATCAAATGCGTAATAAATTGAGTTTAACTTTTCGTTCCCTTCCAGGCCGATAGATGGCTGCACCATTTTACAAAACAAAATTAACTGAAAATGAATTTAATTCTGCTTAAAGACGGCTAAAAGTATCAAAACAATGCATTGTCATTCGTATTCTGAGCTATTCTAAAAGTTTCAAATGTCTAGCTAGTCGGGAAGTTAGTTAAAAATCGATTGCAAGATTTGTACTGGACACACACACAAACAAACAAGAAAGCAATTTAATAAAAACATGGTAAAAATTTCCACAGACTATCAAGCAAGCCAGCGTAAAAGTCATAAACACAAACAACTGAAAGCAGGTGTCGTCTGCTATCTTTAATTCAAGTTGTAGCCAGCTTCCTGCTAGGTTTAGTACAAGAGGGGGAACAAAGGCGTTTGCAAAATAAATTACGAAGATTGTTTCGTTTCGGGTCTCTTTTAAGATGACACTTGCTCTTCTGATAAGAAAGCGGCGTCTCCACTAACGACGAATTATTCGGGGGTTATCGGGGGTTATGTCGCTTGACCTAATTTCTCCGAGCATCCCCAGGATCTGAAGATGCTGCCGATACACGTGCGTAAGGGATTCCAGAAATTATTAGGCCGCTCTTTATCGCAACCTGTAATGAAGAAATCCCCTCCCCCCCGGGAATTTACGACTGAGTTCGAGGGACGAGATACCAGAGGATTTCGCGAAATTTGTGGGTTGATGACACAGTTTTATTATTAAGTCCATAATTCAGGGAGGTTTTTCTGGGAAAGTATTCTATCTGCAGACATCTCCTTCGGCAGAGATCCTCCCGTCGAAATAAATATGAACAGAATATTATCCACCAGACACTTAAACACGCCTCCTCCTTAAACGCGGTCCTGATATACGTCACGCCCTCCGCCGTTATATATCGAATCATTGACAATAGTTGCATGCAAGATGCCACGAAGTGCAGAGTTATGATTTCGAGAAAGGTGCAATCGTCGGGTATCACAGAAATGGCCGATCCTTAAGGGACATATCTATCGAGCTGAATTTCTCAAAATCGACAGTGGGATTCAGAAGTGGAAGGTGAGCGGGGATTGTCGGAATGTGCCACGAGTCGGCAGACCCACGAAACTGGAAGATAGAGACCGACGGGTGCTGTCCAGAGAAATTCGCATGAACCACCCCCAACCGATGGCTCACATACTTCAAGTGCTTCAACAGGCATCCGGGAGTGTTGTTTCGATGAATACCATCCGTATGGAAGCACATCTGCTTGGCTTTCATGGTCGTGCTGCCGCCCATAAGCCTTTGATCACAAAGTCCAACCGCGCCGCTCGGTTTATAGGGTGCAAATCACGTCAAAAGTGGACCGTAGATCAGTGGAAACGGGTTCTCTGGAGTGACGAATCAAGATTCATCCTCTACTGTTCGGATGGCAGGGTCTGGGTCAGGCGTCTGACTGGAGAACGCTTCCTGCCAGAATGCATTCTGCCCACTGTAAAGTTTGGCGGAGGTGGAATTGCGGTCTGGACGTATCTGGAGGTGTTGTCCTGGTATGGACTTGGACCCTTGGTCCCAATTCATGGTAAGCTGAACCCCGGCGCCTTTTGCACTATTTTGGATAACAGTGTGCTTCCTACGTTGTGGCATTTTTACGGGTTGCACCCATGTTACTTCCAGGACGACAACACCAGCTGTCATATTGCGAGGTCCACCATAGATTGGTATGCTGACAATGGGGTTAATCGAATGGACTGGCCTGCCCATAGCCCAGACCTGAACCCTATCGAGAACCTCTGGGACGAGTTGGATCGCCGAATTAAGGGGTACAACAACCGTCCAAAATCGGTGAAGGAACTTACATGTCTTCTCCAGGCCGAGTGGAAGAAAATACCACTAGCCGTCATACAAGGAAAGCATGCCCCGGAGGGTTGAGGCTGTAATTCCTTCTCGTGGAGGCTCTGCCAACTATTGAATATGAATATTGTTTTTCTTTGCTATCACAAGTGTCCAAATGCTTATTGGTAGATAGTGTATAAGTAAAAGCGATTTACTTCAGACTATCCGTGACCCCTCCAATTTTTTTCTCGACCCACAGTTTACGCACCACTGTACTAGACACAGGGACTGCAAAACCGGGCATCCGGGGGAAATTATTAGACCCGAAAACCCGGTTCCAAGGTTGCAGATCCGGGTAATCGAAAGTTGTAAATCTCAGGTTTAAAAAACAAAATTTTAATGGGGATAAACAGTGTTACCAAGCTCTACAATCTATCCCAATCTAGATCTTCGGAACCCTTTGTGATAAGCGTATCTACAGTATTAACCACTAGATCCTCCTAAACCATCTAAGAAGGCAAACCCCTCCTGCTGCCATAAGATATGCCACCGTGTGTCATTTGCTTTTATTGGTTTATTTCATATAAAGTTTTCAAAAGAAATTTTGGTACTTTTGCTGGGTCGATATGGGACTTAGTTTAGTTTTTAAAAGATTTAAAAATTACAATGAAAATTCCCAGGAACGTATATGCCCAGCATGTAAAAGTCCATAGAAAAGATACAACTCTTATGCGTAAATGATGAGGACGATATTAAAATTAACATTTCATTTACATATAGGTTTCAGTTAGATAAATAAATAACCACATGTTACATCCTACTTAAAAGAAAATATAATAAACACTTGTATAAAATAATAAAATGCTTAATATTCTTTCAGCAATGAATTATTGGGTCCTCACCCGATCAAAAATAAAATTGTAGTTAATTTTGTCACTCAGTATGAATGAATAAGAAATGATTTACCCCACATCAGTTTTGCTCCTCGGATCGTCATCTCAACACTTTAAACAAATAATAATATAATCGCGCTCCTTGTAGTTGACGTCATAACTGTCGACTACATAACTGTCGACCTCGAAAAAATCCCCACCGACAAGACAGCTCGAAAGAGTCTCTAGAAAGTCGGTATCTAACCAATATCTTTTGCAATAAAAATCATATAGCGTTCTCTTTCCTTATGTATCTCGATTTTAATCACACATCTAATTTCCTGAGCAAGTCTCTAACTTCCAATCAGAATATTTTACTTTCCTTCTAAGCCATCCCACATCTTCAAACTCTAATCCTACTGGCCCTAAAATTATCCTTTTATAATATTTTCATTCCCATTGGGTCTCTACACTTCTCGCATGTTTTCCTGTGAGACAATGCGTGCAGTCTTAATCATTGCAAAGGAAATTTACGGTTCTTGGCGATCAAATAAATTTGTAAATGAAAATACCGGATTTCACAATACCGTTCCATTACTTTAAGTATATGTATATGCAGTGAAACTCCTCTATAGCGGCAAGTTATGGAAAAAGTGGCCGTTTTGAAGGGTGTTTGTCGAAATCAAGTTTCTTCCATAACATTGGCTCTATGGAATGTTGAATCGGTTCTGAACAACATAGGGCCGTTTAGAGGGGTGGCCAGATAGAGAAGTATATATATATATATATATATATATATATTTTAAATTTAAATTTATATATTTATTTATTTTTTGATTGATTGTAGAGTAAAACTACTTAGAAATTTCTTCTTTTCCAAATAATGTTTATAAAGTTTTCTTTCCCGTATTATATCAACTTTCAATGCGAGTTTAGTAATAAATATACTATGCAAGATCAAGAATTCGTGGTTAGGGTTATAAAAATATTCTTCATTGAAACTTACAACAGAAAAAAAACAGTAAAATGAAGAAAAATAAAGTTTACAAATAAATGACAGTAGAACATATTTCCGAATTGTGAGATGGCACAAAAACGTTTTGAGAAGATTCCGATTCACATAATCAACAAAAGTAAAGCTTTGTCTGATAGCTTCAGGTGCTGAATAAAAAACAAAAAAAAAAAACAACTAAAATATTTTTTGAATTCTCACCTTTGTTGGCTAATCTGAATGAGCCCGCATGATTTAGAAGAGAAGGAAGAAATTAAATGTCGTTGAAACGGCTTTGTCATAGATTTCAAAGACGCGTGAGAACGCAGTAAACCGAGTGTCAGTAATTAGTCTGAAAAGCCTGTTCTCCTCTGTGAGCGTTGACACTTGCAATCACGTGACAGTTTGAAAAAGACTTGCTGACAAGAAATTTTGTGAAAATTAACTTTTGAAGGACGCAGTATTGTTTGGATAAAATATGGACAGTCAAAGTATTTTGCTTTTATCTGTTTCGTATACTATGAAACTAGCAAAATGCCAGTGCTTTACAATGCCAGTGCTTTTAAATTTATAGCCTCCATTATGCCATTTGGCTATTTTAATTTAAATTAACTTTAGCAATAAAGAGTTGTCATACCCCAGAGCATTTCAATCTGTAATTTAATGACCGTGATCAGACATTCAATACTGGAATAAACAGGAAATCCAACGTAAATACGGCCGTTTCGAAGCTGCAAAGGAGCCTCTTCATCAGTGAAGAGGCTCCTTTGCAGCTTCGAAACGGCCTATGCAAAATTGCACCTTACTGGTATTTGTGCTTTATTTATGTTGGATTTCCTCTTTATTCCTCGAGCACAAAGGTTTTGTCTTTTCTTTTCGTTCAATACTGGTTTTAGATATTTTTTTGTTGTTTTGGAGGCTTAAGGAGGACAGGTACGTTTTAAAGGCCAAGAGACCCTACAAAAATATCCCTATTTTCAATCATCAGTAGTTCGAAAATAATTTATTGAGAAATATGAAAATTTTAAGGTGAGTTAAACACTCTTTCTCCTTTATAAATATGGCTCTCAATTTTTTTTTTAGCTTAAAGAGAAAGTTTTTAATTGTTTAAAGTTTCCCCCGATTCCTATCTTTGTGGACGAAAAGAAAAACCGTAATAGGTTGAATAACGAAATTTTGTTCAAAAGTATCACCCTGAGATATCTCTAGCAGGCCGAAATGTGGACTTGTTTAGCAATCAAGCAATGTCTCACTTCAGGAACCATTTGAAACGTAGGACGGAGCAAGTTTCAATTGATAAATGAAAATACCCCAATCTGAGTCTACAACAGTCATCGGGGAAGTTGAGAGACATAAAAGAGAGGGAATCCCTATGCAAGCACCTGGTGTTTCATTGGAAGGAGACTCCCCCCTTCCCAGCAATAACCACTCACCTCCCTTACATCGCCACTATCTCATGAGAACTCCTATCAGTATATGTGGAGTGAAGATAAATTTTATATTATTTCATGAACCGTAAAATCTCGACTATAATACGCACATGTGTAAAATACGCATGTTTGATTTTGCGCGAAATTTTAGGAAAATTTATAATTCGACTAAAATACGCACCCATAACTTTTCAATATTTTATTTAAAAATTGCGCAAATATTTATTAACATACCTAAAATTTGTAATAAAAATAAACGAAAACGTCAAATTCGGTTGGAAAAAAACTGTTCCAACCGAATTTGACGTTTGTTTAATTCAAAACAAACAACACTATGAAATTATCAGTCTTAATCACTTTCACTAGAATACAGCTCATCTATTGTTTGTCGTTTATTCAATGTTTAAAGCTACGTTTTTTTTTTGTACACGAGTGTAATATGCACTCTCATTTTTATGAACTAAAATGTGAAAAAAAGTGTGTATTATACTCGAGATTTTACGGTAATTTTTTTTAAAAATCATGTCTGTCTAATTTAAAGATTTTGTATAAAAATACAACACCATCAATATAAAATTTGACTCCCCAAATGTAAAATTTCTGGTTTTCAGGAAAGAATTAATTCAATTTACATTAATCCTCATGGGAAAAATTCGTTCGGCACTCGTCGTGCCTTTTGGAACCAATTAACGACGTGTACCGAGGTACCACTGTATATCGTATTCCAATACCCACAGCTAAGGGGAAAAAATTTAGTCAACATAACGCCATATTATAAAAAAGTTGTACTTTATAATACCAGTACCGATATTCCTCGACTTACGACCGAGATAGGGACCGAGATATTGGTCATAGGTTGGGTTGGTCGTAAGTCGAGTTTCAAACAATTTTTTTCTGTACAGGCATATATTTTACTTTCATTCATACATACGTAATTTAAAATAAATTGAATTTAGAAGACATACATTATTCTCCGTCATCACTACTTAATATGTTAGTACAATCCATTGTTTCGGAACTTGTGACAAAAGATACGTTGCAAGTTTTTTTTTTTAAGAAAGTTATCCAAGGTAGTCTGAACAGTTTGATTCTCCTTTTTCTTGTATATTGTCTAGTAGCAAACCAAATTTTCCCGAGTACGATGATTTACACATGTGAATCTTTCTTCATTTGGATCCATTGCTTTTAATTGTTGTAGTCTCTTATTACCATGTTTTTATTAACTCGCTTTCTTGTTTGTGTGTGTGTTTGTCCAGTACAAATCTTGCAATCGATTTTTAACTAACTTCCCGACTAGCTAGACATTTGAAACTTTTAGAATAGTTCAGAACACGATGACGATGCATTATTTTGATACTTTTAGCCATCTTTAAGAAGATTTGACTTCTTTTTCAGTTAATTTTGTTTTGTAGACTGGTGCAGCCATCTATCGACCGGGACGGGAACGAAAAGTTAAACGCAAGTTAACTTCCAATTAACTTCATTTTCTTTCAAGTTGATGCGATAATTCATCAGAAAAATTTTAAAAAGTATTTATTAATACATAGAATTGTCAAGTTTATATGATTCAACAGAAAATTTAAAAACATGGTATATAAAAAGTTCTTTTTATCTTATAATTATTAATATAATGAAAAGCTGAAGCCAATGAAGGTTTATTTGATTTATCGTGTGGATATCGAAACTATTGCATGGTACATTTTTATTATTGCGTCATAAATTTTTGCAGTATTGCATCATATGTTTTGATAATTATGTAATACATATAGGTATGTATTGTACATTCGAGGAACAGTATTTTTGAGAATTTTCTTTTTTAAATTTAAAAATTTCGGTCGTAAGTGCGAGAGGTCTTAAGTCGAGGAAAACCTGTAAATACAATATTTCAATATCCAAAGACCAGAAAAAATTATTTTATTCCTAGATGCTACATTTTTCTTCTTCCACGCAGATCTGCTATTCTCACTCGAATAGAAAAGCTGTGAGAAAGGCAAATGCCAGATCTGAGATCTTTGGCAGCTCGTTTCCCCCAAAGAATACAAACATATATGCGAAGAAGGCGCGCTTCCAGATGTTTTCCGAAAAATTACTAACACAGATAGACAAGTATATAAAGCGATCCACCTCAGTTGTCAGCTAAGCCACTTAGCACTGAGTGAGCCTAGTATAAACATTTCCCTTCCGAAGTTTACGCAATCTTGACAGCAGAATAAACAAGGTTATCACTCAAAAAATATATAGACGCCGATACCATCTGTTTCCAAAATTAATTTTTCATCTTCCGTCACGAAAAGTTCAGCGTCGGTTGGCGGGAAAATATTGCTGATGTGAGAACCGCAAGGCATTAAAATCACTTATTTTTAACTCCGAAAATAATGAAGAGGATTTAAAAACCTCCACTTCCATCAGCCCAAATCAATAACACCCCAAACAAATTTTAAGTGCTTTACAAGCAGCTATTTTAGTTGTATTATTAAAATTGCTTTACACTGATATCATTTAAGAAAACTTTTCTTACATAAATAGTGCTTTATTTTATTTCAAATGTAAAACAATTTAAGTCTAAAATTAATTTTCTTTTTTTTTTACAAAATCCTCTTCATCTTGAAGTATCTATAAATGACATAGCTCCAAGAACGTGCAGCCCAGGAAAAAAAGATTTTATCACAGCCCCTTACGATAAAAAGGTATACTTTATAACACCAGTATATGCAATATTTTAATACCCAAAGCACAAAATCAAAATTCTTTTATTTACAGACGTTCCATTGTTTACTTTCACACAGATACCTCTTTTTATGATCGTCAGTGCAATGGAATTCTGAATTATTCCCTCCCTAAATAAATAAATAAATAAATAAAATTTACAGAACTTTTTCAGAGCCTGCACACACCTAAAACCTTTTATCCCGATATCAGCTAAAATTAGTCAACCCTAAATCAGCCAAAATTAATAATGGTTAATTAATAGTGCTTTACTTTAAACCAGAGTTCAAATTGAACACTATTTTACCATTTGCCCACTTAAAAACTACAGTTGTCCTTTCCTGCCTGTAACGTTAATTCATCAATATAATTTAAGAGAGGAACTAACATTGATCAATCTCTATTGATGTATGCTTAATTTTGCTCGCACCGATTTCAGATCTACTGAAATTGGATGAAATTCAGTGTACCGAGTATCAATACAGCATTAAAATAAACATTTCTTCGGCTGGTGGTTGGTTCTCTAGTTAATAATAAAGAAAGTTATTCTTGTACTAGCTAGATATTTCACCCAACCTTTAAATATAGTGTGTTGGTTCTTTATTGAATAACACTATCAAATAAAGCCTTTTTCATAACACTGTTCAATAATCCTATATTTAGTTTTGCCGTATGCTATAAACCTTAGTCTTGCAAAACAGTCCAATTAATTCTATTTCAAAACACTGTCCAATAATCCGCAACCTCTCTAAAACACACACAATTGTAAAATTATTAGGACTCGCACAGACTTTTCGAGGGTAAAGAATACAATCTTGAAGCTGGAGATAAACCACAAACCAAAAATTCCCTACTACCTGTAGAAAGCGTTCCCTGATGCAGATCTGACAACAATGGAAGTCACTTTTAAAGACAGCAATGGTTTCGAAAGCAACCAGTTAATTTTTCCTCTCTCTCAACGAGGCTGGAGTCTGGTCACACTTGTCACTATGACTTGTGACAAGCTATGAACGAGGAAAAATAGGATCTACAAGAAAAGTGAAACTAAGCGGAAACGTCGAGCGGCACATAGACTCAAGAGACTGACAGCGTATCAGAAAAGTCGATGAAGTTTTCTTATACTTTAAAAACAAAATGTTTATTACTCTGATAACTTTTCTCCACTATTCAATTCTGTTTTTCCCCTCTGAACTCTTGGACTTTACCACACGAGCATCATGAAATCTAAATACTGAAAGCTATGGCAGATGAACTACTTCAACGGGATTAGGCAACACAGTTAATCGGATTATTAATTGAATTTAAAAAGCTCGATCACGACGCGAAATAGGCCGTTTTCAATTAAATACCAACCCGTTTACGTTATCGCTATTAGAGAGATTAAGAAAATGGTATTATTTATAACTTTCGCTGATCGGGGATGAAAGTCTGTTAGCTGCTCAGTAATACACCTGTTGGATTCGCTCAGCTTAGTGTTAACCCATAGAGAAAATTTTCCAATGAATGTCGACTTGGCTTAAGTTTCTTTAAAAAAAATCATACTGCGTAATAGAGAGTTTCTGTTTTTACTCAAGAGTCTTATTAATTCTTTAAAATAGATGGCAATATTTTAAAATCGGAATTATTAGGGGAAAGAAATGAGATATAACGTGTTTTTTAAAAACTTTCGCTGCTCGGGGAGGAAAGTCTGTTAGCTGCTCAGTAATGCACCTGTTTGATTCGGTCAGCTCAGTGTTAACCCATGGAGAAAAATTTCCTAATGAATGTCGACTTGGATTGGAAGTTTTTCTTTTTTTAAAAAAACTTATACTCCGTAATAGAGAGTTTCTATTTTTACTCAAGAATAGTATTAATTCTTTAAAATAAACGGCAATATTTTAAAATTTGAATTATTAAGGGAAAGAAATTTTCCAATGAATTAAATTAGTGTTTATTAAAGTGTTTTTTAAAAACTTTCGCTGCTCGGGGATGAAAGTCAGTTAGCTGCTCAGTAATACACCTGTTGGATTCGGTCAGCTCAGTGTTAACTCATGGAGAAAATTTTCCAAAAGAAAGTAGAGTTGAATTGAAAGTTTCTTTTTTAAATTATACTCCTTAATTGAGTTTCTTTTTTTACTCTTCTTTTTATTTTACTCAAGAATCTTATTAATTCTATAAACTAAAAGCCAATATTTTAAAATTTGAATTATTAGGGGAAAGAAATGAGATATAACATGTTTTAAAAGCACATAATTTTCCTTTGCTGTACGAAATTTCTAAAATGGATAATATAAGCAGTGTAAAAATGTCCTTTCTTCATTACGAAGTACAATTAAAAAAAACAGTCGACAAATATTGGAAAAATTTCTCAATAGGTCACATTCAGTTGAGCAAATCCAGTAGAGTTACTACCCAGCAGGATTAAACTGAAAACTTTTCGATATGTATGTTATTCTGTACTGATAAGCCTATTTCAATTGGACATTATCATGCAAGAAGGAACCAACCCAAACTACACTGATCAAGGATCAAGGAATTTAAAATAGTTGGTGCTCAGTAGTCAAAGACCTTATTTCCAGTAATTAAGTGACAATTGTGATCCAATAATGCTCAGCAAATTAAAAAGTCTTAAATTACGCCCTTATCAGCAAAAAGTAATTTAAAAATAAAAATACAGTTAAAACTAATAAAGTAAAGTGAACTAGAAAAAAATAGTTTAAAATGAAAATTTTTTTAAAAAAAATAACACAGGAGTCTTAAACCCGGGACAGATGTCCAGAAAACGTGAGTGAACTGACAACGCCGCGGTTGGACATTATCACAATTTTTAATGGTGAAAATATTACGTCATGAGATATGTTAGAGATTTCGCAGAAATGATAGAAAAAGAAAGTAATAACGGTACATTACTCTGATATAGAGAAAATTGAGTTTCAATGAAGCAATAAATTAAAAATTCCGGTAGCTGATGGTTGGTTCTCCAGTAAATAAAAAGAATATTATTTGGCCTAGAATTATAATTTTTCCCCCCTGATGGCGTACCCTCCCAGCTATTTCACTCAACTTTTAAACTTTCGCGGCTTGGTTCCTTGTTGCAAAACAGCATCCAGTTAATGATATGTTAAAGTCGACAGGAACCATTAGCTATCCGTGAGCACTTATCCCCATGCCTAATCAAGTTATGGGAACGAAATGTACATCGAACCCAGCTGCAATCTTCTTAGCATTTAAAGTAAGAGAAGAAGTTGCTCCCTCGTATCCACGACCCTCCCGAGATTTCTTGCAGACGATTTCCCAACCTTTTGTCATCTTCCGCAAATTTTAACAATTTAAATATTTTACCATCAAATGTCATCACAAATTCTGTTGTTCTCCACTAAAGTTTCCCCCTCAGTTTTTACGACGCTTGAAGAACGTTCACTTCATTAACGGTATTTTAAACCCATATATTAAAATATATAGAATTTTTTTCCTTTCAAAATTAACGGTAAAAATCCGTAGAAGCAACACTTAATAAAGGCAGTAACATACAGTAAAGGGAAATTGCCCGAGGTGGCCTGGTGGTAGCGCGTCGGACTGGGGGTACTTGGTTCACTTCCCGACGAGTGCCATTAAATAGCGCCATGTCTAGGCCGGATAGGAACACGTTAAATCTGTGTACGGAGAGTATTTGCACGAGGTCAATTGGTGGGGGAAGGCACGACCCCTCAGATGTCGCCTCGGGGTTTGCTCCATCATGTTGACTCACCTGTATGGTGCTCCCAGATAAAAAGTAATCTACAATTTTCGCGGTATACAGTGCCTTCGCATTAGAAAAGAAAAAAATAATAAAAGGAAACCGATTTTTTAAAAAGTAAATACAAGTGTTCCGCGGTTAACAATTACATGGTGACGTATCGCCAAACGATAGATTGCCCTTCAGGTTGCTGGGTAGTAGTGCTCTTACTGGATTCCCCCAGCGCATTGTTAATCGATAAAGAAAATTTTGTCAGTGTGTATAGATATGTATCTATATGTATGTGTGTATATATATATATATATATTATATATATATATATACATACACATACATATATATACATACATACACATATATATATACATACATACACATACATATATACATACATACACATACATATATACATACATACACATACATATATATATATATATATACATATGCACACATACATATATATACATATGCACACATACATATATATACATATGCACACATACATATATATACATATGCACACATACATATATATACTTATGCACACATACATATATATACATATGCACACATACATATATATACATATGCACACATACATATATATACATATGCACACATACATATATATACATATGCACACATACATATATATACATATGCACACACACACACATATATATACATCCGCATACACACACATATACATACACATATATATACATACACATACACATATATATACATACACACACACACACATATACACACACACACACACACACACACACACACACACACACATATATATATATATATATATATATAACCCACTTAATGTCCGTTCTTACAAAAGGAGGTATGAAATTTCAAGTTCTAAAGAGGGAATCGGAAAAATGATCCCCGTAAGCTAAAGGTTAATAGAGAATTTTTTTTTTACTCATATCTTTTTCATTCTTTGAAAGAAACGATAATATTTTGCAATTTAAATTTTTCGGTGGAAAAAATGGTGTATATACTACTTTTCCTTAGGTGGACGAAATTTCTAAAATAAATAAGATAGCAGAGTGAAAAAAGAAATATTTCTCCATTACGGTATACGATTAAAATATCTTCCAACCCAAGTCGACAGTTCTTGGAAACATTTACCTGCATAGGTAAAGCTGAGCGAATCCAACAGGGCTACAAACCCAGTAGCCTCAAAATCACGCTGCTGCAAATGCCACCGACAATTGCAGCCCGGCAAATCCGATTGTTCCACTTCGTTCCCTGGAAATCGAAGAAATCGCCATTGTTAAGGGTCAAGACATTTCAGTCATAACCGACACTGGCAATTATAGTTCCGGATACAGTTATTACATGCATACTAATGCCCCCGGAGACCGAATCGCAGCGGTCCCGCTGCCCCAGAATCGGCCCGATTCCGGCGTCCACACAGGGGGGAACATATAACCTTCGATGACAGGTCTCATTGTGTCGACAAGTCGTCCGAAGTTAATTGTTGCGCAGATGGATGAAGGTCGATTCCCAGAGGCGGCACAAACTTCACGTCGTATTACGACGTCCGAAAATTACGGGCGCGCGCCGTAAATCGGTTACAGTCTATTTATGTAACGCGGCCTTCTTTCCGACTTGTTGTCCGGTGATTTCTTTTTCTTTTTCTTTTTCCATGAACCCGGGTGCAGCCGGCTCATCTGGGATGTTGTTATTAATTCATTAGACAGCTTGATAGATGTTTGCCCAGAGAGTTTAAAATGCAAAACCATAAACGGTCCGCGGACGTCGGTGTTATTTTTCGCACTGATGGAAGCAGGTTGTGTTCGAATATGCAAAAGCGGGAACGTTTATCAGGTTTTTCGTGCCTTAAGGTGCGGGAATCCATGCGGGAATTCATGTATATACATATATACAAGGTAGGCGTGTCGAAGGAATAAAGGAAACAATGCTGGGACACTCCTGTTTGTTGGCAAATGTACGCTATAGAATTTTTAAACACAAACAATAGGTATTCGCCATGATGACCGCGTAGAGAGCAGTCAAGTCATATTCCGATTGAAATCATCAATTATAAATCACAGAGCTATCTGATTTTTATCGTTGTTGTTGTTGCGAATGCCCTGTGGCCGGATAAATCCCAAACCAGGTCCACTGAAGGAAGCAGGGCGAACAGATTCGGCTACTGTTTAGAGGTCACGGTTGTAGGGTACAGCAAGGGTCGGAGGCCGACATTTTTGTCCGTTTGCACTATAATTTTGATACAACACCTCCCGGGGCGACATCTGGTAGGGTCGTACTCTCATCCCAACCTTACAAACAACACGGAGGGACTTGCCGCAGATTTAACGCGTTCATACCATACCCGGCTCTGACACGGGGAGGGGGGGGGGTGGTATTCGGTGACGTATGTCGGGATTCGAGCCGAGAACATCCAGTGGCGAACTCCGACGCGCAAAACCACGAGGATGCCACGGGCCTCATTTAATTTTGTCAATCTGTGTTACAAAACACAATATATGCTATGACACACGCTACACTGCTCATTTTAAGAAATTTGGTGGCAAACTTCGAGGATCATTTCAAAACCGTTCTTTTGTGTTAAACTTATCGGCGAAATGATTCTCTCAAAAAGGAAAAAACGTCTGTTTTATATATATATATATATATATATATATATATATATATATATATATATATATATATATATATATATATGAAATGACCCGAATGGTCATCTCCTGAGGTATACACATATCGAGGCCGAAATCAAAACGATTCGAATTCAATGAACAAATGCAGTTTTATTCCAGCGTAAAACTTCCTTACAAAGCGGAGTCCAACTCTCTTCTGGCGAGCATACAAGTAGCTGTCAATAGGTTGCCGGAAATTGGCGAGGTAGGTTAGTATTGGAAAGGGATAAAGGATGGAAAAGTTACCATAGAGAGAGAGAACTCGGATTACAGGCGACAAAGATTAGAGCTGGTGAAAACAAACAAACAAAAACAAACATAAACAAACAAACACACACACACACACACACACACACACATATATATATATATATATGTGTGTGTGTGTGTGAGAGAGAGAGAGAGAGAGAGAGAGAGAGAGAGAGAGAGCATATATAAGCGTCTGTAACTATAAAGAAAAAAGATTAATTTTACCTCTCATATATATATATATATATATATATATATATATATATATATATATATATACATACACGCACAATATATACGCACACACACAGAGAAACTTCTCTAGCCTTCCTTATTCAACGACCACTTTTTTTCTGGTCGCCATAGAGAAGTTTCACCATATTTATTTATATATATATATATATATATATATATATATATATATATATATATATATATATATACATATACACACAAACACATAAAGGTGTAACCATATATCTAGATCTAGGTTTGAGCGATTGAGACCGGAAATTACAAGTATTTCAGTATTTTGTGATTAAGAATAGAACAACTAAGTCGTTTTCAATAGAAAACCTCCATTTGTCGACATTTTACGCCAAGAGAAAGAAAGGGAGTTCACAGAGTAAAATTCATTTTAAAAAAATGAAACAAAAAAAAAACGAGAAGTCGTAGGAAGGGAAAGAGATTTAATTAAAAATCGTCCTTTTCCTTCGCGTGACTTTGTGTTTATTGGGCATGAATATTTGTTGATTCACTGCATACTTTGTTGACCAAGCAAAAGTGCCCGTTTGGAAGCCATCCAAGCTGTGCTTTTTTATTTGCTGGCTTCCTGGCATTCCTGCTCTAACACCTGCCGCCGAATGTTTTGATATTGTTAAGGTAGGACCGCGCTCAGTTCAAACTATGGAGAACCTATGGAAAAAAATGTCTCCAATGACTGTAGACTTGGATTTTTTTTATTAATTGTACTCCGTAATAAAGAGAAAGAAATTTTTTTTACTCTGCTATCTTATTCATTTTAGAAATTTCGTCCACGAAAAGATGTTTAAAGTACAGCATAACGCATTTTCTCCCCGAATAATTCAAATTTAAAAATATTACTTGCATTTGTTTTAAAGAATGAAAAAGATACCAGAGTTCAAAATTTCTTTCTCTATTACGGAATATAATTGAAAAAAAATCTTTCAATCTAAGTCGACAGTCATTGGAAAATTTTTCTCCATAGGTTAACACTGAGGTCAGTAAACTCAATAGGTTTAGTACACAGCAGATTTAAGATGCAGTCATCAAATTATTGTGCCCGCGAGTGAAATAAAAAATAATTAAACGATGACAGCGAAAATCAAAGCCAATCTCAAAAAGACAAAACATTTTCGTATTATGATTCCAGACAGTTCAAAGCACGCATTTTCTCAAATCTTGTTGTATGGCTATGATTGTCAATCTACTGCATTTAGATTAATTTTGAAAAGGAAAATTTGATAACACAAATTAAAACATCTTGATCTGTGTTAAATACTTTCAAAAAATGTATTAAGACTGATCAAGATCTGAATGTGACGCTTTAGTTCAACAATTGTTATCAACAACTATATGGTAACAATGTTCCTTACGTTAAGTCAAGGACGAAAAGTGAAAAAAAAAGGAGTATAATCTCTATTGAGACGTAAAATCATCTCTAGCATTTATTAATTTTTAATGCCAACAAAGCAACTGCAGGTGATTCATTTAAGGAGATAGTTCGTTTTTCTTGTTTATATAAGCTGTAAGTCCCAAGTTCATGGCTCCCAGATTCCGATTTCTCTGTATAATGTCTGAGAATTCAAGATTCAGACATTGAAATGTTGTCGATCATCAAAGATAAGATATAGGATAAATGACACTTCCTTTCAGAGATATAAATAGCTCACTTTGTCTTTGAAACATAGCTGCGAGGCCACAGACTAAACCAGGGATGACCAAACTGCGGGCGCTCTTATCTGCGTCCCGAAACGCTCACACTGATTAACAGGCAGGTGCGCTTTTGCAATTCTGGAAATTAATCTGAATAACACAAAACTAAACAAAAAACGTGCCACCTGCTGCTCACGTTGTTTGCATCAACGTGTCATCCAATTCCAATATGAAATATGGGAAGAACATTTATATAAATCAGCTTAGTGATGACACTTATTGAGCAAGTATAAACCTGATTTAGCCCGGTTGTCAAGGCCAGCGAGCCAGTGATCTGAACGTCGCTGGTTCGATGCCCGTCGCTGACGAAACCACAGACCTCTACACTAATGACGGCTGGTGCACGGAAAAATCTGTCGTAGCTGCAATGCCCTCCAAGTTCCCAAAATACCTCTGGAGGTGCGGGGTCAAGTATTCCGGTATCGTCGCTTGACTCGGCTCAAAATTACGGGACCGATGTTCTTCGAGGTCAAGTCAGTCAGTTCAGCCCTAGTGGTACCTCGCCTTAAAGTGAAGATACTTACTACCCTTCGCCAAGGACCAAGGTCCTTTGGACTTGGTGTAGGGTTTCCTACACCAAGGGGATTGGAAACCACATAAACCTGATTTGTCTAAAATACTCAAAAGTTTGTCTCAACATTAAAAAAAAAAAAATCCCACTCATTTTTAAATAAGCGTTTGAATACTTTAAGGTTTTGAGTTTTATTGCTTACATTATTTTATTATGAGATATCTATATATTTAAGTTGCTAAGCCGACTTTTTGGGCAGTCCGCGAGAGAAAACTACTGCATCAATATACTTCATTTTGGTCTTAAATGAAAGATTGTCATCTGTAGATTAGTCAAATTTGGTTTTTGTAACCGCAATTTCTTTTAATTAGCGATAATTTACAATTTAAAATTGATTTCTGCGCATGCTCAGTGGCATTTTGAAATCTGGCTTTAGAAACTCACTGTTTCTGCGTATGCTCAGTTGCATTTTTTAATGATAAACACGTCTCTCTCTGCCATTTTTAATTTTTATGATAATTATATTTGTGAAATATAAGATTAAATCTGATGGAAATTGTTTTATTTTGTGCTGTTTAGTTAGCGGCAATATACAATTAAAAAAAATTGCTTTCTGCGCATGCTCAGTGACATTTTTAAATCTGGCTTTAGACACTCACTAAGCACGAGGCCGCTTAAACACGTTAATTTGTTTCTGCGCATTATTATTATTTTCAACATTTGGAAATGATGTATTGAGTATAATTTGTGCATTAATGCACTTATTTACTGTCTAGCCGTCATGTTTTGACTGGTACCAACTAGTAGTATACTATGTTGCGGACCGCGTAACGTAGCAAACATAAGCCCTTGAACCTGGAGCAGAGCCACTTTGATTTGCTTTGTCATCTTTTTAATATTTGCAACGCAACACATGGGTGATTTAGTTAACACATGAAGGACCGGAGACAATTAATGTCTCTCTACGACCAACACTTGTAGACCGGAGGGATGAATTAATGTCTAATGAAACCGTTAAAGCTCATGCTCTTGTATAGTCAACGCCTGCGAACTTTTTTTTCTAATAAAAACTTTTTTGTAACAGTATATTTCTCTTGATCCAAGTAATAACAATTTTCAACAAGATTTTCATAAAAACGTAAACATTATATACGATGTTTTGGCAAAACTTGTATTTTCAACAAGTTATCACTCAATAATTTTTTTAACAATATTTCAGCAAAGTACCGTAAAATCTTGAGTATAATACGCACCTCTTTTTCACATTTTAGTCCGCAAAAATGAGATTGCGTATTATAATCGTGTAAAGAAAAAAAAACGTAGTTTTAAACTTTAAATAAACGACAAGCAATAGATGAGCTGTATTGTAGTGAAAGTGATTAAGACTGATAATTTCACAGTATTGTTTGTTTGAAATTAAAAATTTAAGTTTTTTTTCTTTTATTTTTATTACAAAATTTATTTGTTAATAAATATTTGTGCAATTTCTAAATAAAATATTGAAAAGTTATGGGTGCGCAATATAGTAGAATTTTAACTTTTTCCGAAAACTTCGCGCAAAATCAAGCATGCGTATTATACACGTGTGCGTATTATAGTCAAGATTTTACGGTACGTATTTTCCTAAAGAGATAACACATCGTTACAATATATGTCGGTAACAACGGTACGATCTGTACCAAACGGTCCGGTCCGACACAATGAACGCCGGGATCAACGATTTGATCAGCATTAAACGGCCGGTCCTCGAGGTGTTAAAAATCCCTTTTGGCAGTTCTTGGAGAAAATATCCTCATTAATTCTAACAACTATCATCTCTAGGCCATTCTCGTCAGCAGGTTTAACATTTCCCGCAAAAAAGGGTAAACATTGAATGGATAATCCCAACAAGGAAACCAGATCGTGAATTCTGTCTTTTAGCAGATTCGGATACCTCTATTATAAGCTTTGCCGTCATGGCTTTTCGGTTGGGCCGGAGCTGTAGGTAAGTGCGCCAATGAACAGAGAGGATAAAACGACCGCATCGATTCGGTAAGCTATGTATGAAGGGGCATATGTTGAGGCTTTAATGATTCTCACACTAACATACTAACTTATTGCAAATTGTTTGTAATGACCTTTCTCTTGAAAAGGTAGGTAATATAGTTGATTGTCTAGCCTGCCCTTAATAAAATCTTTCACCCTTTACAACAGGGTGGGCATTAAGTCGATAGCGATCGACTGGTGGACCACTGTTGTCACTCCTCCCAACTTTCAAATTAAATATTTCGAAGTGACACCGAACTTATAGGGTAAGCAAAATTCCTACCTCCATTGTCCCGGGGGAGCTCCTTTAAATGAAACAGTTCCTGTGATGTTATTCTTTAGGTACTCATATAATATCGAGAAATATTAAAATGTTTAATTCAGATTACTAATGACACACACACAACTTTATATATATATATATTAATTTAGACCAAAGTTACATACTTCCCGCCGTAAAAAACGGGACCGAAAAATATACTCACCAACAGGCGCCGTATCTTAACATAATAATAAAAGAAAAGAATAAAACTCAAAATTTAATTGCGTGTTGCCAAACATCAAAAAGTTATCTCGCGAAATGTGGCAGGAGTCAACAAAGGTAAATCAAACAACGAGTGAAAACCATGGTAAACCATGGAGTCTGCGACATCCACCAAGACATTTTGGGGTGACCGCCTTTACTAAGATCTAAGGCGCGCATACTAAAAGAAAGATTTATAGAGACTAAGTATGCAGACTAAGTCTTCTACTAACCATAACTACGAGAACTAACTTTAGATGAAAATTATTTATTTTTTAATGCAATTTGAATTGTTTGATAACGAATGCATCATTTGATATTATTATATTTGAGGCTATTATTATTATGTTTGTATCTTGCTTTTTGCTTTAAACGCGGTTTTAAAAGAGTAAGTTTTTTTTTATTGTAGTTATGTAGGTAAGTACATATTCCGTATTTATTATTAAGTTATAATAAATATTGTAGACCATTTTTTAGCTCACCACACCTATGCCACTGAATGGACCACAACACCTTGAAAAAATTGTAGCTCGTACCATGGAAAAGTCTGCCCACCCCGGCTTTACAACAATGACCATGAAATAAAATGCATAATAAAAGCTGTCTTAAACCAACAAAAGATCTGAAGCAAAAAATAGTTAAAAGGTCGGTTTTAATACATATTGCTTTTAAATGTACTATCTTATTTTAAATATTTAAGTCAATAATGCAGTTCTTACAAATTCCCAAAACGGTTAACGGCAAAAATATAAATGAATGCTTTCATTTACCTCGTGGTAACTGAAACCTTGTTACTATCACAAGATTTTAATTATTAATGTGAAACCTAAAACGTATGTGTCCAAGAGTTTGGGACGAAACAGATAGGAACAGGAAAAATTTCGCTAGCATCACAAGCTTTCTTAATGCTCGGATGGATTTAAAAACACATAGAAAACTCATATATACTGCATTCAGTTGTTTTAAGGAAACTAATAACTACAAACAGGAAATTTCTACGTAAAATTTAATGTATCTGCAGGAAATTGTTAAGTAAAAACATATAGATTAATGCAAAAAATATTTTGTGCAAAATTATTACATCTGCAGGAAATTTTAAAGTAAAGAAGGATTCCAAGGGCAGAAGATTTTTTTTTTTTTTTTTTTTTTGCAAAGACAAATTACTGCACGAGCAGTAAATAATCATACAATTTTGTTATTAAAATTTTACTCCCCAGAGAAATAGTTTATTAAAAATCATCACACGTACGGAACATTTATTCGAAATCTTGTACTGCATGTTAAATTTTTTTATATATTTTTAAATAAAAAAAATTTAGTTGCATATTTTTGGACATTTATATTGTATAAAAAACTACGAATAATTCACAAAAGATTTTCTGTAGAAAATAATGAAGTACAGCAAAGTCTAGAAACTAATAAGCTGGGAAGAGGAATATCTTTAAAAAACTCTTTCTGATAAATGGGCTTTCAATATACAGTAAATGACATATGATAAATACCATCCAGTCTTAACATACATACACAAGTTAAAATTATTCAACTTTATCTCTTTCAACTTACAAACAAACCCATAAACGGCGCAGTAAATTTCAATAACCTTTCAAAACAGACTTCGGCATGACATTTACACTCAAAACTCGAAACATTAAAGATTCACTCCAACAAAGCATCGCAGTTTGCCTAACCCATTAACGTGTTAACACTATAATTTAGATCCCCGGTAAAACGGCGTTAGCACAGGGGGGTTGCTTTCCCATCCATTGTGTTCCGAAACAAACAATAACACAAAAGCAATTCCTACGATTTCTGATTTGAAACCTCAAATAGCAGGATACAAGATTGAGATAGAGCAATAGATGTCAAAGGGTTCAATTCGGTGGCAAGTTTTTTTTTTTAATAATTTTTTTTTATCCATTAAGAGAAGCACCTGTCTGGCGATGAAAAACGACTTCGTCTGTCTATTTCGGGAGAGAGAACCCATTGTGGCAGTTATTCAATTTTGTTCTCTGCGAACGAACACATGACAAATGGGACGAGCGCCGTAAAACAACAATTGAACTCATTGATGCGCGTGTAACTCGAAAACTACGCGAAGTTTAGTAAGTGGTCACAAAACTGTGACTTGATGTAATAGTTTCTGGGAGAACAAAAGACAGATAGGATAAACCATTGAACTGTTACAAACTATTAAAATCAAACAACTAAATTGATTGAAGGGCAAAGCTGTAAATACATTTTCCATGCGTAATTAAAATGAACTTCCTGATATGAAAATAATTCGATTAATGTATTGAGTAGCTATAAATATTTATATCGAACTAGCTGAAAACCCGCACTTTGCTACGGAGTACATTCAAATTAAATACAACGGTCAATGTAAGCAATTAATGCCAATATATATATATATATATATATATATATATATATATATATATATATATATATATATATATATATATATATATATATATATATATATTTATAATAAATACGACGATCAATATATACAATTGATGTACAAAAATAATATATATTTATAAAAAAAATCGTAAGGGATATTTTTATAGACAAAATAATGTCCAATCGTCTGCCGCATTAGCAAGAAAAAAAAATATTATTTTGTCTATTTAGTTGTTATGCACGTGACGATAAATTTATTTAAAGTACCAGAAAAAAGAAATCACGTGATCGGCATTTAATAAATTAAATTATAAAAATTAATCTTTAAAAATTCACCAAAAATCAGAAAATGAAGGTAAAGATTCGAAAAAGATCTTAAAGGAATTTTTATGGATTTTTATAGATTTTAAAGGAATTTTTATGATCTTTCTCGTGATATAAATTTTATAACCCTCCAATTATTATTTTACATGCCAACTTAAAAAAAGTTACTAAAACAGCTTAAAAATTTAATTTAAAAAAATCTAAGAGGAATTTTTCAAAAATCTTTCTTAGTGCACCTCTACACTATAAGAAGAATCACCATGCAAAATTTCAGTCCTTTAATTCTAGCGGTTTGGTCTGTGCGTTGTATGTCAGTCAGTGAGTCAGTTACGGAACTGTTTTATATATATAGATGATGAAAATGAGTGTTCATGGGTGCAGATTCGAATGTAAAAACTAGTAAATATACGCTGAACTCTATTGGTATTAATAAAAATAGAATTCCATTTTTATGTGCTACATATTAAATTGAAACTTTCCCAGTTAAAAAATCTTGTTCAAAGGAGCAGTAAACAACTCTGAAACTCACTACATAACATAAACTTAAGGGGATTCGACGTTTTATAAAGCTTACATAGACTAATAACTTCCCGACATGTTTACTTATAGGGCAAAATACTACATCTAATGTAACACAAATTAGGCTAGAACTTCCACAAATTATCGGAAGATTTCCGCTTATATCAATGGAACATGTAAAGGAGTTAAGTTTTATATTTAAACACTAATCAAAATGAATACTTAACTATTCTCTATTCCTGCTAATAAAAACAGAATGCCAGTTTTATGTGCTACATATTAAATTAAAACTTTCCCAGTTAAAGAATCCTGTTCTAAACGGTTATAAATAACTTAGAAAAACTCACTATATAACCATTGACGGAATTCGACGTTTTATAAATCTTAGAAGTTTACGGATAAAGCAAAATACTACATCTAATCTATATATATAAAGCAGTTCTGTAACCGACTGACTGACTGACAGACAACGGACAGACCAAACCACTGAACATAAAAAGGGCTGAAATTTTGCATGGCGATTCTTCTTATAGTGTAGGGGTGCATTAAGAGAGATTTTTGAAAAATTCTTCTTAGATTTTTTAAAATTAAATTTTTAAGCTGCTTTTGTAATATTCTTTAAAGTTTGCATTTAAAATAATAATTCGAGGGTTATTAAATTTATATCACGAGAAAGATAAAAATTCCTTTAAAAGGAAATCTTTTTCGAATCTTTACCTCCATTTTCTGATTTTTGGTGAATTTTTAAAGATTAATTTTTAGAATTTAATTTATTAAATGCTGATCACGTGGTTTCTTTTCTTTTAATTTTGCGTCACGTGCATAACAACGAAATAGACAAAAATCAATTTCTTGCTAATGCGGCAGATGATTGGACATTATCCAAAAAAAATATTAACATATAGTAAAAGAAATGTTCCTCAAACTGTACTATATTAACTGTACTATATTATTTAGTATGTTCTATTAGATTTAATTTGAATATTTTCTTCTACATTATTTTTTCTATAAAAATATCCGTTACTATATTTTTAAAAATATATTTTTTCGATTTTTTTACATCAATTGTATATATTGATCGTTATATTTATTATAAATATATTTATACATATTTTTGGCATTGATTGCATACATTGACCATTGTATTTAATTTGAATGTACTCCATAACGAAGTACGGGTTTTCAGCTAGTCTAATATATAAAAATGAAAGTTTGTCTATCTGTCTGTCTGTAATTGGATAGAAATCCACAGTTTAGAAGAGACGATCATGACATTTTGCATATAAACGTCGTTAAAGACAGCGGAGGCAACCAAGAACTTCCGGAATCGGAATTAATTACAGTTAATTTTTAATTAATAAAAAACCAACAATTTTTGAAGGGTGAATTCAGAAAATGTAAGAGCCTCACACTCTTACATTTTCTGGATTCACAGCCCTCTACCAACTTTAAGCTATGTTGGGCCTAATGAACTGCGAATTCTGAGGAGTTTATTATAAATTTGTATATTTTTATGTTTGGTTTTGATTTTAGTGATGTGTATATCATTTTGCATGCTTTATTTATACTGTTATTTATGCTGTTTAATTTTGAAATTAATTTTGGCAAATAAACTTTCTTAGGATCCAGGGCATCACTTGATACTCCTGCTCGTATAACATAAATTAAAGAAGAATTGCCCTATGTAAAGACATCATTACATTCTGATTGACACAAATTATCGAAAGATTTCCCCTCATATCAATGTAAGATGTAACGATGTTTTTGTATTTAAAAACTAGCCAAAATGAGTGTACGCCGAACTACTTTCTATTCTTATTTATAAAAACAGATTGTGCTAAAAACTGATTAAAAAACCTTCTATAGTGCACTAAGTAGCTTAAAAACTCTATTTATGAAACAACTAACTGAAAACCCGCACTTCGCTACGGAGTACATTCAAATTAAATACAACAGTCAATGTATGCAATTAATGCCAATATACATACATACATACATATATATAATAAATACAGCGATCAATGTATGCAATTGATGTAAAAAAACAAAAAAAAAATATATTTATAAAAAAAATCGTAAGGGATATTTTTATAGACAAAATAATGTAGAAGAAAATATTCAAATTAAATCTAATAGGACATACTAAAGAATATAGTACAGTGATTATAGTACAGTTTGAGGAACATATATTTTACTGTATTTTAATATATTTTTGGATAATGTCCAATCGTCTGCCGCATTAGCAAGAATTTTTTTTTGTCTATTTCGTTGTTATGCACGTGACGATAAATTTATTTAAAGTACCAGAAAAAGAAATCACGTGATCAGCATTTAATAAATTAAATTCTAAAAATTAATCTTTAAAAATTCACCAAAAATCAGAAAATCGAGGTAAAGATTCAAAAAAGATTTCATTTTAATGTAAATTTTATGATCTTTATTGTGATATAACTTTTATAACCCTCAAATTATTATTTTAAATGCAAACTTAAAAAAAATTACTAAAATAGCTTAAAAATTTAACTAAAAAAATCTATGAAGAATTTTTCAAAAATCTTTCTTAGTGCACCCCTACACTATAAGAAGAATCTCCATGCAAAATTTCAGCCCTGTAGGTCCAGCGGTTTGGTCTGTGCGTTATATTTCAATCAATCAATCAATCAATCAATCAATCAGTCACGGAATTGTTATATATATATAGATTTGACGAAATTCGACGTTTCATATAAAGCTTCCATATGCCATTAACTTCCTCCGCGGTATACAAATGCAGCAAAACACTGCATCGTATACAACACAACAACACTGCCACCCATATCGTATAGTATTTAGCTTCTAGGACTTCCCCGGTGTGGGGTCGGGTTCGAATCCAAGATAAGGCATGAATGTTCCCGCTCTGTCATAAGGAGTAGTGTTGGCTCACCTATAGGGTGCTCCCATAATAAAGTCAATATCCTCAGGACAAAGTAACTGCAGCGTTGGAAACAATAATAAAACACAAATTAAACAACAATTTCCCCTTACAAGAGGATAACTACTTTCTACTAGACGCAAACTAGCGAAGCATTTCCCCTTATATTGACGGAACACTATAATACCACAATTAATCTAGAATTTACCCATATATTAACGAAACAGGTGACACAGATTAATACAGCTCAAAATGGACCCATTATTGCTTCATAAGACAAGTCAAAGCAGAAACCTGCATTTAAATAAATCTTAAAACCAATTAGTTACATACCCCGTATTTAAATATACAAACGTGAGACCGGTTAATTGTCAAATTGCACGAAATGTACAGTTGTAAAATAATACAGCCTGCTAGGTTTTATTTAATTTCGCAATCAGATCCTAAACAAAGAGAGAAAACAGTTTCGCTGATTAATAATAAGTTTAATAATAAGTTTGTTTATTAACTACAGTAAAACCCCTTTTATCCAGACTAACTGGGACCATAGGCAATACGGACAATCGAAAATCCGGATAAACCGGGTAATATGGGTAATAAGCAAAACAAAATGCTTAACTAAGCAGACTTACCGTTTATTACGATAAAAAACTATGTTTTGTAACAAAATTACATAGTATTGTTTACAAGACATTAATAATTACAAGATAAAAAGAACTTTTTATATACCATGTTTTTTTAATTTTCTGTTGAATCATATAAACTTGACAATTCTATGTATTAATAAATACTTTTTTAAAATTTTTTTGATGAATTATCCCATCAACTTGAAAGAAAATGAAGTTAATTGGAAGTTAACTTGCATTTAACTTCTCGTTCCCGTTCCGGCCGATAGATGGCTGCACCAGTCTACAAAACAAAATTAACTTAATATAACTGAAAATTAAATTAAATCTGCTTAAAGACGGCTAAAAGTATTTAAAAAATGCATTGCCATCGTGTTCTGAGCTATTTTAAAAGTTTCGAATGTCTAGCTCGTCGGGAAGTTAGTTAAAAATCGATTGCAAGATTTGTACTTGACAAACAAACACACACACACACACAAACAAACAAACAAACAAGAAAGCAAGTTAATAAAAACATGGTAAAAAATATAAAAATAGTTTCTCACATCATTTCTTAAAGTAATTCGTAAAGATTTCTTAAACTCAACAAAAAGCATTTTATTACCATAATTTATTGTACAATCTATGCAGGAACTGTACATTGAATCAAACTAAAAAGCGAATATTTGGCGTATTTGTAGTTACTTTCTTGCTATCATAGTTAAAAATTATCTAATGTGAACAATAAATAAAAATGTCTACAAATCCGATCCGGATTATCCGGAGATCCGGATCAAAGAGGGCCGGATAAACGAGGTTTTACTGTATATAGGTTTGCGGATGCATGTTCTAGTACAGGGGTGGCTCAAACTGAGGCTTGTTATCACTTTCTTTACGTCGTCCACTATAAGTTTGGAAACTTGTGACTCAATCAAAATACCCAAAATTAAAATGAGCAGCAACAGCATTAATCTGCATTTTTTGGGTGCAACTTGCAGCTGTGACTCCTTGCGCTATACATTCAGGTTGATGAAAAATAAACAACGCCTAATGCCGATAAATCCGCATTTAAGCGGGTCCGGGACACATTTAAAAAAAATTTTATTTATTAATTTAAAATTTTGAATTTCTTTTATGATGGTTAACCATATAATTTGTAAACAAAATCACTTCATAAAACTTCTCAGAATGTTTTTAAAAAATTTAAAAATTAAAAAAAAAGTGGGGTAGTTTAAAATCGTTATAACTCGAAATATTATTTGTAGAATTTCAATTCTTTTTCATTTAATTAAACAGAAATATATAAGTTTTAATTTTGATTCAGCATTCTTTTAAATATTAATTTTTCTTTAAATTTAAATTTTTATATTAAAAATTACAAAAAAATGATGTAACATTTTTAAAAAAATCATATTTTGAAAAGTAAATATTTTTTTAAAAATTGCCGAATCAAAATTAAAGTAAAATAATTGAAAAAGATATGTTACAAGTTTGAACCATTTATCTTTACCGGTTCTTGACTTATAACAATTTAAAGACGAGAGATGGGGAAAAAAACCCATCATGTTGAAAAACGCACTTACAGGTTTAAACAACGTTTGACTACTATTAGAATGTTGCAATAAAAAAAATTTTCTCCTGTTCTAATTAAGATAGAAACATGATTTAAACGTCATTTTAAGCGTAAAAGTACACAAAAATTTTTAATGCAGTAAAATCTTTTTCGAAAATTCGAACAATTGTGTGTTCTGGACCCCCTTAACTGAATTGCTGCGACCTTCATATAGGCCAAAATTGAATAATTTGGCTAAGCAGTTGAAAGAAAAATAATTATTAAAGCTATTTAAATTATTTAAAAATTTAGAAATATTAATCATTCTAACAATTGGAAAATTGCTAAATTTAATAATACATTATAAAAAAAGCAACGTTTAAAATTTCTTTCATACCAAATATAACTTTTTCTGTTTCTGACTCTTGTAAGTACAAGGTGCGGCCATTAATTTCCAGGACTGATCTAATAACTGCGGAAAATATTACATGAAATACATATCTATTTAATGTTTCGAAGTAACTATCACCTGCCGTAATGCACTTCTGTGCTCGGCTTTATAAGTTTCGGAAACAACTTTTAAAGTCCTCTTTCGGAATGTTCTTTGATGTGGACGTCACCGTTTTCTTGATGGCTTCGACATCCTCAAATCTTGTTCCCTTCAGCAAATTGGCCCAGCATGGGGCCTTGGAGATGCAGCATCCGCCATACTCTCCGAACTTAGCACCGGCAGACTTTTTCTTGCTTCTAAAACTGAAAGATTTCCTAAAGGAAACAAGATTTGAGGATGTCGAAGCCATCAAGAAAGCGATGACGTCCACATTAAAGAACATTCCGAAAGAGGACTTTGAAAGTTGTTTCCGAAACTTACACAGACGAGCACAGAAGTGCATTACGGCAGGTGAGAGTTACTCCAAAACATATTAAATGGGTATGTATTTCAGTAATATTTTCTGGAGTTATTAGGTCAGTCCTGGAAATTAATGGCCGCACCTTGTATATAGTCCTTCCCAAATGACTCTTAACTCTTTTACCTAGGCCACCCTTAGTTTACTGAAAGAAATGTAAATTGCAAGAGGGTTTTACAGAGAAACTTCAGCACACTGGAAAAATGTTTGATTCATACGATGGATCCACGAGGTAAGTTAGTGTAACTGGGTCATCCCCTCCCAGAATTTTCCCTTTATATATTAGGTGGGAATTGCACTCTGTGTGTTATTTTTTTTCCGGTGCTCGCAACAATCTATCTTACAATATTGGTAACTGTTTTGAAAAATTATATAATATATACATATATCCGTATGTTTTTTTATAAATTCATCAAATGTACAATGTAACATAAGAAAATGTGTGACACAATTTTCCAGGGTTAACAGCATTTAAACAGTAAGAAAATTACACTCCCAAATCCCTTCGATTTACATCCGTCTCGCTGCATTTACCGATTCTTCTACACGTGCATCCACTTTCCTGGAGCGTATCTGCAAAGTCGTGCGACATCGTATAAATCATGTCCGACGTGAAGCTGAATAAAACAGGTGATGAAAACTCGATACAAGAAAATCGTCTGCACATGAATAATGGAGAAGAATTCATCTAGAACGCGCCGACGGGTGACCCTTTCCATTCCCCAAGGTCAGCGAGGAAATTTTACAAGATCAGATAAACAAATGTGTCATGCAATAAACATAATTGGGACTGCATCTGGCGCTGTAAGTACTTTGGCTGCGACTGAAATTGAGTTTAGAAAAATGAATAAAAATTAAGACACTAAGCCCGTTTTATAACTACGCGACACACACACACACACACACATATATATATATATATATATATATATATATATATATATATATATATATATATGAAATACCGGATCTATAGACGATACTTAATGACCGAAAAACCTGGAAAAGAGCCGAACGGGCATTCGGCTTCATAGTTGGGTCTTGGGCACATAAATTCCAAATCAAATTGTTCAATGAAATGGAATAATACTTTCATTACTTTAAACCCATTATGGTTATCGAACAGTCCCTGGCTCAATCTTTTAGTCCACAGAACTGACTCTCACACCAGCATGTATTAAATTTAGTTTCTGTTTACCTTGTGACCCCCTTTGGTGTCATATGCCCAAGCGACTTCCAGGCGCGTATAGAAAGAACGCGGAAGTTCGTTATATATTGTGAAAGACTAGACTGGAATAAAATTAAACTGGTGGGGCGTAATTATTACACACACATGTATAAAATATCACGAAAATTAATAGATACAGAGAAAAAAATTCTTTTAGCTGCACTGTCGGTTTGAATTACATTTTCTTTGCTATTCACTTCAACTGTAACTGTTTAAATTTGCATAAAATCGCCATTCCATATTGTTAAGATATTGTTTCGTCTGTTGGCAACGCAACGGGTGCAGGGATAGAGTTTCCGACGCAGATCAACCAATGGTGACCTAGTTGGAGATCTATCATTGATGGTATCATGCCAGTGTGCAATATTTTTGCTGTTTGTTTTAAATTAGTAATTAAGTTTTACCGCTGTAACGTCAATTCTTGTTACCAGTATTAATAAATTGATACCAGTATTAATAAATCATTAATAGTTTGTCGCATTCATTCATTACAAAAGTAAAATCATATTTTGAATTTTTTTTTTCAAGCACATGCGCATTGCATTTTGAGATCTATTTTCAAATGCAGAGAACATAATTTGTATTTTGTTAATCTGTGTTTGGATACTTCGTATTTTGCTAATCTGGGATTGGATACTTCGTATTTTGCTAATCTGGGATTGGATACTTCGTATTTTGCTAATCTGGGATTGGATACTTCGTATTTTGCTAATCTGGGATTGGATACTTCGTATTTTGCTAATCTGCGATTGGATACTTCGCATTTTGCTAATCTGCGATTGGATACTTCGTATTTTGCTAATCTGGGATTGGATACTTTGTATTTTGCCAATCTGCGATTAGAAAAGTACAAAGAGGAAAATTTCCCGATGTTCCGTTTTAATGGTCCGTGATTTAATTAAAAAAAATACATAAAAAGGGAAAATGTGGAAATGGAAAAATTAAGAATATTCTTAATTTCTTTATTTTATGTTTGAAAAAGAAACGTAAAATTAATATATAAGAAAGTCCCTTCTATATTCTAAATACGCACCAAGGTATTGATTAAATCCATTATTTTCCCTTCTCCTGTCAAACTCGCCAAGACATCGCTATACTACTTGTTTAGGGAACTTGAAAAAAGTAGAAAACGCGAATCTGTCAAACTGATAACGATAGCACCTTAATGCTAAAAAAAACTCACGCAAACGCATATGGATTTTTAAAATAGGAAAAGTAATTTTTATAAACGTTGGATACATAACATAAAACTTGTTTGCTGTCAACGTAGAACATTTTTTTAATTAAAAGTTGCAACTCTAGGCTGAACTATTCGCCTTAAGTAGCAGCAGTCAGAAAGATAGCAAATTAAAACAAGCGAACAGCCCTGGGCAATATCCAGGACCAGAAGTGAACATGAATGAATAAATAATACGTTAAATGCGTGGGAAAGTTAAAAAAGAAACAAGGCTTCATATCGCTGTCAGGTTTTTTGCTTGCCGTATCTCAAGTTCAACAAGCGACAGTTTTTACGATACAAATGTCAAGCACGAAATGTTACTGATAAGTGCTCGATATCTGCTTCCTTGACAGCCTGGTTAATCTAGTAACGCTTTCATGCAAAACATGTAAATCGCGAGAAAAAGTTGCCCGGTACTGGCGCACAACACAATTACATCCCACAAAATTTATGCGGTACAGACTGACATTTTGTCCGAACACACAGCGTCGGCCCTTAAGCGTCCACTTTAGTCATTAGTGTCTTATCTCGCCCCGAGACTCGGCCTAATACACCGGCAAGTGTACGCGCGGCGCATACTTAAGGCCGAATTCATCCCGGCGCAGATAAGTGTTAAAGAGCTTTATCTTCGACCGATTCCTAAGCACGTTTAAACGGCTCGATGAAAGTCGTTTTAAAGTGCGTTTATCCGAAGAACAAAACGCGCTGTCGTGTTCAGCGGTGCGCGGAATTCACTGCGGGTGAAAACAAAACTCATTCCGGTCGATTCCTCATTGATTCTATGCAAAATAGGGACAGAAGTTGTTACACTGTTACGTCGGATTTAATATTTTAAATTATTGTTTAGCAGGCAAACACTTTTCATTTCAGACTGAAAATATGGTTTAATTTTCATCCGTCACAGCACGTGGGGGATTTTCTAGATAAATCACCAAAAACAGAAGCTGTTTCATTACTGCGATGAATTAAATATTTCAAAAACCTTTTGTTTTTTAGGCCAGAACTTTTCATTTCATAATGAAAATTTGGTTTAATTTTCATCCATTAGAGCACGATGGTGATAAATCATCTAGATCTAGATCAATCGACTAGATAAATCATCTCGCGTTCGACTCCGTTCACTGCCCAACGGCAGCCCTACAAGACTTCTATAATATCTGTAATAAAAAAAAAAAAAAAAAAAAAAAAAAAAACACACACACAGGATGTACACATAGCGCAGGGTTTCCTAAAAATTGCTGTAGAACACTTCATAAATCCTGAAATTTTAACGGAACACCTTTTTTATTTTGTAGGGTATGGAATAACACATAATAAAATTTTAAATAATGAGAAAGAAAATTTATTTACTATTTAATATTTTGGACATTTTAGAGCATTAATCCGTCAAACATGTTTGGATTTCTTGCAGCCGTTGCAGGATATAAAGCAATTTTAGGTTTTCGCGGAACTTTCCGTGGAACACCAGTGTTCCGAGGAACATAGTTTTTGAAATCCTGATATAGTGCATAGTTTTCATATAAAGGCTTCTTTAAAAACGGTAAAGGTAATAAGTTAAAAGAAAGACGCTCATATATTTTTTAATGGTAAACTTTCAACGATGAAGGATGAAGCCGATCTGCCTCGACATTCCCTTCCAATGGCGACACAGGTGTTACTCCTCAGCCACAACGCAAGACGATATCTTTCTTCTTTTTGTGGGGTGGGGGAGAGGGGGGGACACACACATCTCCTAGACCCTATAAAACCAACCCTCCCTTCAAACTGTAAAATTGTTTCCTTTTTTGCAGACTCCATTAAATAAAACATATCACTTTCAAAGAGATTTATGATGAATTGGCGAATGTGAGGCAAACAGTAAGTTATACGAAATACGCGAGTCGTTACCCGTTACAGTAAATGAAATCTCATTACCTCGATAGTGACCACCTCAATTCAGACCGAACACCCCCCAAGGGGCATAAAATCTAGTTTTAAGGCTGGTGTCTACTAACCCTATTGGAGTCGCTCACCTCAATGTTACCCTACAGAGAAAATATGTCCAAGGATTGCCGACTTTGATTGAAAGATTTTAACGTAGGATTACATTCCTCCATAACGGTTCTCCGGAGAGGAAAATTTCAGACGCTAAAACCGACCGTCCGTCCGTAGCTCGCGAGTTATAATTTTGGAACGCCAAACCCAGTCTGTATCGCTTGGACAATGAGTAAAAAGTTAAACAGGAAAGTACCATAATGCGTCAAAGTTTTGACATACATATATGTATTATATATATATATATATATATATATATATATATATATATATATATATATATATATATATATATATATATATATATATATATATATATATATATATATACACATATATACATAACACATACATACATGTATACATACAAACGAGGTAAGCAACGATAAGTAATCCTACGTTAATAACCCGCGGTAGTTTCGTTAGAAGAGACTATCTGAAATTTAAAAAAAAAAAATTATACGCCGTAATACAGAAAAAAGTTTTACGCCTCGGGGCATTTTTTGTTTTAAAAAAATTGCATATAACATTTTAAAATTTAAATTATTCGGTGAAGAACTCTGCTATTTGTGTGTTTTAAACGCTCCTCAATTCATCTGGTGCATGAAATTTATAGAATGAATCGTGTTGCAAGGTAAAAGTTCAGGCTATCTGAAAATACCATTTTTATTGGATTATCGGCATTTGTGTAGCTATAAATAGTGGACACGTTTTCTCCATAGGTTAACATTGAGGCGAGCTAATCCTATAGGGTTAATACACAGCGGCCTTAAGTTGAGGAAATTCTCCCGGCTCCCACAAAATGCATGGACAAAGTGAAAACAGAATTTTCCGTTGTCCACAGGTAAACTATCTATATACATCCCAACCTATTTCAGGAGGTACATACACAATCTCCAATATCAACATTTGGAGATTATTTTTTTTTCTTCTACCTCGACCTTTCCCATATGTCATGCAGCTAGTAAGGAAAAAAAGAAAACAAGAAATAACTATTTTGCATAGAGCACCACGCATGAATGAACCTCCGTAACAGAAGCTCTGTTTTTTTCTCCCCACTTTTAGCTCTAAGGACATCGAAGAGAGAGCGAGTTTAATAGGACCGAGTCCACGCGTGTTTCGTGTGCCACTTCGCCAGCTGGCGAGCGAACGCCGGCACAGCTGAGAGGACGGCACGGCACGGCAGCTGTGGAAGCACGGCGTTTCCTTTCTTTCGCTCCAGTGTTTACAGAAATAGAAGTGCGACGACGGAAGAAAAAAAAAATCCGTGAGAAGGTAGATTTGATAATGATACCTTTTTACGAGGGCAAACGCTTTTTTAATGTTCTTCTCGTCTTTATTTGCGGGCAAGCACGTGGCGTCGAATGCGTTCACCTACATGTCTTGCAATTAATACAGAGAACAGCAACACACAGCGGGCCAATTGACATTTTCTACAAAAGAAGCAAACGTAGCCCCCCAAAAATGAGATCCGCGTGTAAACTTATATTACCCATAAGCAAATATAGCTGAAAAAACAAACAAAAAGCCAGACTGCAGCAGCCGAGTGATCACTTCTATCTCAAAACTAGAATCGGCGTGCTACGAACATGTTTTTGCGGAGGCTCTCCCTGTTAAAATATTCTCTTTCATCTTTTGAAAGACTCAGCTTAGCTCGACTATCTCATGCAAGATCGAGATACGAACAAGATAACCAAAGTGGTAAAAGTCATTATTGGTAGTTGATAATTATTATTAATAATAATTTGCACAATTATAATAATTTTCATTATTATGATTATTTGTACATAACCCGAGTACTCTGCACTGCAAAAGACTGATTAGCCATTGTAGACCATACTTTATTCTTTGTCTCACGCAATTTCGTTCCAAAACGATTTGGATGGGAAAACCTCCGCAAAAACAAGTTCCTTGTTAAAAAACTGACTCATATTAATAACTGATGTGTTTCCTTCAAACAACTATAAACAACCCAGAACTCAGCTCCCCATTGTCACATTGATCAAATTTCCTGTCTCTTGAAATACAACTGGTCAGCCCGGGAACTTAACACAGGATTCCCGCTTAGGAGTGTTTATCATTATAATACAGGACCATATCATGATTTCTTCCAATGAAAGGCGAATAGTATTATACTACGAATTTCGACTGGTTCGATAACTCGAACATAAGTTGTTCAGAGGTCTCCTGCAAAGCGAATTTACTAAACAGACGACCCTCGACTTTCGCGCGTTTTTACTGCCCCAGATTCGACTTTTCCCGACTTCGCCATCAAAGCATGTAATAGGATAATTTTAAGATATAAACTATCAGATTTTATTAAACTCATAAAGTGGGATTTAGCTAATTGGAATCCAGCTTCAAAGTTTGGAGATGCGAGCTTGATTCTCGTCCAACCACAAATAATGAACAAAAGCATCGGAGTTTGTCATTTCAGTGATCTTCCAATATATCTGCATGTTTGAACTAGATAAATATAAACGATATAATAGAGTAAAACCTCGTTTATCTGGACTAACTGGGACTACAGGCAATCCGGAAAATCAAAAATCCGGATAATTCGGGTAATATGGGCAACAAGCAAAACAAAACCCTGAACTAAGCAGACTTACCGTTTATTACGATAAAAATTTTTGATTTGTTACAAAATTACATAGTATTGTTTACAAGACATTACAAAATATAATAATTACAAGAAATAATTATTGTAATTACTATATAAAAAATATAATAATTACAAAAATATAATAAGAAGAAGTATCTTTTATATTACCATGGTATATAAAAATAACTTTTTATATACCATGTTTTTAAATTTTCTCTTGAATCATATAAACTTGACAATTCTATGTATTAATAAATACTTTTTGAAAATTTTTTTGATGAATTATCCCATCAACTTGAAAGAAAAGGAAGTTAATTGGAAGTTAACTTGCATTTAACTTTTCGTTCCCGTCCCGGTCGATAGATGTCTGCACGAGTCTACAAAACAAAATTAACTGAAAATGGATTCAATTCTGCTTAAAGATGGCTAAAAGTATTAAAATAATGCATTGTCATCGTGTTCTGAGCTATTCTAAAAGTTTCAAATGTCTAGCTAGTCGGGAAGTTAGTTAGAAATCGATTGCAAGATTTGTACTGGACAAACACATACACAAACAAACAAGAAAGCGTATTAATAAAAACATGGTAACACTTTTCACATCATTTCTTAACAAAGTAATTCGTAAAGATTTCTTAAACTCAACAAAAAGCATTTTATTACGATAATTTATTGTACAATCTATGCAGGAACTGTACATAGAATCGAACTAAAAAGCGAATATTTGGCGTACTTGTAGTTACGTTCTTGCTATCATAGTTAAAATTTTTTATCTAATGTGAACATTAAATAAAAATTATGTCTACAAATCTAATACGGATTATCCGGAGATCCGGATCAACGAGCGCGAGATATAGGAGGATTTACTGTACGTGAGAACAGCAAAATTTATAATTTCAAACGATTAAGGTGATCAATTTCTAACGATGAGTAATCAACGATGAGCTGCTATGTACTAGCTCTATTGAATTCGTCCAGCTCAATGATAACTCCTTGAGAAAATTTTTCCAGAGATTGTCATTGTCGACTTGGATTGAAAAAAAATTAAATTAAACTGCCCTCTGTAACAGAGAAAGCCATTTTTTACTCTGCTATCTGATTCATTTAAGAAATTTCGCCCACCACAGGAAATTGCGGGTTGTTTAAAACATAATATACCACATTTTTCACCAGAATAAATTTGCGTTTCTTTTAAGGGGAGTCCAGGGCACATTTATTTTTTTTATCATTTATCGAGTTAAAATTTTGGATTTTTTTTGTGATGGTTAACCATATAATTTGTAAACAAAATCCCATCATAAAACTTCTCATAAAGTTTTTAAATTTTTTTAAAATTTAAAGTTTTTTAAAAATTTAAAATTTTAAAAATAAGTGGGGAAATTTAAAATCGTTGTAACTCGAAATATTATATGTCGAATTTCAAAAATTTTTAATTTAATGAAACAGCAAATATAAGTTTTAATTTTAATTCAGCGTTTATTAAAATATTAATTAAAAAAAATTAAAATTATTTAGAGTAAAAATTTTAAAAAAAGATGTAATTTATTTTAAAAAAATTCTATTTTCAAAAGTAAATATTTTTCAAACTTGCTGAATCAAAATTAAAGTAAAATAATTGAAAAATACATGTTAGAAGTTTGAACCATGTTTTTTTTTAAACGGTTCTTGACATATAACAATTTAAAGACGAAAGATGGTGAAAAAAAACCCCATCATGCAGAAAAACGCATTTACAGGTTCAAACAAAGATTGGCTGCTATTAGAATGTTGCCAAACAAAAAATTAATATCTCCTGTCCTAATTAAGATAGAAATATGATTTAAACGTCATTTAAAGCGGAAAAGAACAGAAAATATTTTAATGTAGTTTTTTGTTTTTCGAAAATTTGAAGAATTTTGTGTTGAACCCTCTTAAATTTTAGAATTGACAAATTAAGAAGTTTAGAATCATTACCCTACCTGCAAGAATACTATACCTTATGACAAGTATAAAGTATTTATTTGAAAAAAATTTTTCTTTCTAAGAAAAAAAAATGTTGTGATAATCATCATTATGATTACGAAAAAGTTTCCAAGGAAATCGTAGTGCAGGGTCAATAAATAATTTTCCGATATCCTGTATTAGAGGAATGGGAGACCCTTTCAGTTACCTTTAAACTACCCCGAAATTATAACTATAAATAAATAAATAAATGAAAAATCATGTTATACAATTTTAAGACAAGTATACCATACTTATTTAAAAAAATTGCTTTAATAATTATTAAAGCTACAAAAAAGTATTAGGAAATCGTGGAGCCACTGAGCAATTTTCCGAAATACAGCATTAGAGGAAAATATATTCCTCCTTTCAATTACCTTTAAACAACACCGAACTTAAGTATAAATAAATTTAAAAAAATACCTTAATACAATTTAAGACAAGTATGCTACACAGAGAAAAAAAATTGGTTTTTAGAAAAAAAGTAAATGCGATAATCATCATTAAACCTACGAAAAAGTTTTTAGGAAACTGTGGGAAGGGGCCAATGAATACTTTTCTGAAGTACTGCATTAAAGAGAGAAGTATATTCATCCTTTCAGTTAACTTTAAACTCCGCCAACATTTTAACAATAAATAAAAAAATCCTGTAACACAGCTATTTACACGACTCCACGAGTTGTGTGCAAAGTTTCTTCACGTGAACAAACTTGACAGAAAAAAAAGACGGCAGTTGTTCGACGTCAAAGTATCCCGAATTCGCGGAAAGAGAGACGAGTAGAACCGACTTTTAGTACGAGTATATCTGGCGAACGCTAGCAGCTGTTTTTGCCTCATAACACGACCCAGGTGTTTCTCGCTTCGACGACAACCGCTTTCGCCGGCGTCCTTTTGAGGAAGGAGGGAGGAGGGAGGGAGGACTTTATTTATGAGAGGACGATAAAGACGGCCTCAATAATTTTGAAGTTCAAGGTTTATCGTCCTGGCGATCTGACTCTGTGACTCTATCTCGCAGGGGGGGAATCATCACTAGATGGAACACACACGAACACTGGAGATCAGCAGTTTTAGATGATCACGGAAACATTATCCCAAATTTTGGCAACCCCTAACGAGACATGGTATTTCTTCAGACTCTCCTGGAACGGACATCTCTTCTAATTCGACAGGAGTTAAGTTCAAGTTTATCAAAAAAAGGATGAATATACTTAAAGGACGAATGTACTTATTATGAAGAAGGAGATGTAACGAATCTAAAACATTACACGGCGCAAGGAAACACGGCGATCGACGCTAAAGTTCCCCCACCACAGTCTACGAAAGCGAGTCTATCAGACCGTTTGGAGCTAACGCCAACCGCTTTGTGGGGATTAACGATGTGAGCATACAACTATTTTATGACAACTATTTTATGGTAGGGAAAAACTGTTTAGAAGTTTTAACAGTACCTTGGTGCGTAGCTAAAAATTTGTAGCCAATAAAATTTTACTAAGCTTATAAATAGTTTATAAATAAGCAATAAAGCTAAGGTAGGGAAAAATTGTTTAGAAGTTTTAACAGTACCTTGGTGCGTAGTTAAAAATTTGTAGCCAATAAAATTTTACTAAGCTTATAAATAATTTATAAATAAGCAATAAAGCTAAGGTAGGGAAAAATTGTTTAGAAGTTTTAACAGTACCTTGGTGCGTAGTTAAAAATTTGTAGCCAATGAAATTTTACTAAGCTTATAAATAATTTATAAATAAGCAATAAAGCTAAGGTAGGGAAAAATTGTTTAGAAGTTTTAACAGTACCTTGGTGCATAGTTAAAAATTTGTAGTCAATAAAATTTTACTAAGCTTATAAATAATTTATAAATAAGCAATAAAGCTTATTTAATTATTATAAAAAGCCATCCCGAGCCGGGGACGTGAAAGCTCCATGACAACCCAAAAATAAAAAAAAAGTCAGGGACCCGGCGAATTTAAATTGTATAACTGCGCCCTTGTATCACAAATAAAGGTTATCTGTGTTATCGAATGAACTAATTGAGAAAACGTCGATAATAGCTTCCTGTTTTTTTCCTATACTGATTGAAAGAAAAAGACTTATAGTTGGTTGTTAATTGACTATTTCCCGTTTTGGCATTCAGCGCATAATCCGTAAATGTGGAAAATAGGCATAATGGTAGTTCTAAGGAGGGGGAGTAGTGAAGAATATTTATAAGGAGAGGGGAGAGAAAAATGGTTTGGGAAGCGTGAATAATATGTGCTTTCTATTACCCGAAGGTACATATAGAGTCTAATATAATTTCCTGTTTTTGAATACTATGACTGGGGTCCGCTTACGACAGGAAATTTACCTAACTTTTATTTACTTTCTCTTAGGGCAGTGAATCAGTTGACATCGCAGATCTTCAATCTCCATGTTCAGCTAAGGGGATTATATCTCGCACAGTTTTTCCATTCATAGATTAGCAAGTATTTTTGATTTTTTTTTCTTGTTAAAGTAAACGTTTGAATAAGAAAAAGAGTAATTTTTTAAACCTTTATGGTTTTCAATAATTAATTTTTTATAGGGTATTAAATTATTCATACAAAATAATTTCTTATCAATAGTTTAATAAAAATTATTTATTATCATAGAATAAATTTAGTGTCATTATTACGTTAAATTTAATAATTAAATATAATAATTAGGATAGAATTTTTTTTTTAATCATCAAAATAACGAGATTTTTGTAAAACACGCACACTGCATTAAAAGATTGTTTTTCAAAAGCAGATAAGAGCTTTAAAAATTTACATTTACTAATCTGTGATTAGAACAATAGAGGGGGGAATCCCCGGCAGCTTAACACGGGGATTGGAGGTTTGCGATGTCAACTGATATACTGCTTTAAACTTTTCCTCAATACCTGTTTGTCAAATCAATTATCCATATTTTTTCGTCAAATTTGTTAATCATTTGTCAAATTTAATGAATGTGTAATGAGTTTAGTTAAAATGTTGATATACTAATTTTAGATAAGAAAAGAAAAGTTGAGAGAAAAATTGCCTGTTAATCCTTTTGTAAGCGTCATCCTCTTACAAGTTTGTCCCCCCCCCCCCTCATCCAGTGAATAATTTTAGTGAGTAAAAAAAAAAAGTGTTAAAAATCTACATCTTAGGCGTTGTATCTTTGACCTCCTTGTGTAATAAAATAACCTTCCCCATTCTCTAGAAAGTTTTCATTCCAGGCAATACTAATAAATATCACCAATATTAATGTTGCGAAAAGAATGGACCCATTGCGTTTTTTTCCCATGCGTGACGTCATTCATAGCTTAATGGTCCCTGGTTGTGAGAAATTTTTCGTTTAAGTAATACGTCCCGTACGGAAGGTCAAAAAATAACTTAGATTTTATCCTGATATTGCTGTTATTCCGATATCCTTTCTCAAAGCCAAATTAAAAAAAAGGTTTTAATAAAGGTCAATAAAGTAACTCAGATTTTATCCTGATAATTATTTTATTCCGATGTCCTTTCTCAAAACCAAATTTTAAAAAGATTTTACGGGTGCTCAATAAAGTAATTCCGATTTTATTCTCCTAATCATTTTATTCCGATGTCCTTTCTTGAAAACCAAATTTTTAAAGGGTTTCACGGGAGGTCAAAAAAGTAACTTCATCCTGATATTTATTTTATTGCGATGTCCTTTCTAAAAACCAAATTTTATTTATCAGATTTTATCCAGATATTAATTTTACTCCGATGTCCTTTATAGAAACCAATTTATAAAAAGGTTTTACGGGAGGTCAATAAAGTAACTCTGATTTTATCCTGCTACTGATTTAATTCTTAAGTCCTTTCTTCAAAACCAAATTTGAAAAGTTTTATGGGAGGTCAAAAAGGTAACTTGTATATTATCCCGATATTGATTTTATACCGATGTCCTATATCAAGACTAAAATTTAAAAAGATTTCACGGGAGTTCAATAAAGTTACTCAACTTAATACAACACGCCAGTTTTGTAACTTCCCCTTTGCTTTACTCAGCATTCAAATGTAAAAGTTCCAATAAGAAAGACGAACATGACGCAATAGTCTCGAACACATGTCTGTATTTCGAAACATAACGTTGCTAAGTGGTCGATTAAAAGTTTGACCTGTTAAAGCTAGTCTACGACTTTCTGGATAAAACTTTTATTATAAGTCACATTTAAGAAAAGCGTTTCACAAACCGGCTTCGATTGTTACAAACAAATATAACTACCGTAATTCTAAATTTTTGATTTTTACCAATTCATTTCAGGATTGAACCGTGATTGAGAACATATTTTACAATGAAAAGGCAGGACCGATAAACATCACATATTTTTTTAAAAAAAGAAACAATAGGTTTTGGAAGAATTAAAGTCGATTATTTACGCAATACAAATTTGTTTATTGTTTTTCAAACCGTTCATACAAACCTTACACCTGTTCCATTCTTAATGATTGTAAAAACTTATTTGGTCCGACATATTTGTGTGCAACGTCTGTGTAAAAATTTAAGTTAAGATAAATGCCAGATTAAAAGCTTATGTGTGTGAGAAAGAGCTATAGCTTGCGCTTTAAAAAATGCAGACAATAGAAGGTCGTTTCGTAAGTGAATTAGTGAAAAGGGGTTTATTTCTTTTGCTTAATTTTATTCTTAACGTTTTTATTAGCAACAAATGGCTCAAGTTTGTAAATGAAGGATGCATTGGAGCATATCAAATGGAAAATCTACAACTGTGGTTTCATTCACCACAAAGAAAGACTGGAAATTAGGAATTCACAGACTAAGTAGCTCTTAATTTTATTCCTAACGTTTTTTATTATCAACAAGTGGAAAAAGTTTCTAAAAGAAGGATGCATTGGCGTATATCTCATGGAAAATATATAAAAAATTCGGACATTTGTTATTTTAATCATGAAAAAGAAAGACTGGAAATTAGGAAATCGCCGTCTAAGAAGCTCTTAATTTTATTCTTAACGCTTTTATTAGCGACAAATAGCAAAAGTTTGTAAATGGAAGATGCATTGAAGCATATCACATGGAAAATCTATAACAGTTATTTTGATCACTAAAAAGAAAGACTAGAAATTAGGAATTCATCGTCTAGGTAGCTCTTAATTTTATTCCTAACGTTTTTGTAAGCAACACATGACAAGAGTTTGTAAATGAAGGATGCATTGAAGCATTTCTTATGGGAAATCTAGAGCAGTTACTTTAGCATGGGAAAAAAAGACTAGAAATTAGAAATTTACAGTAACCCCAAAGCTCTTTTATCACGGGCTAATCAGTTGTAGAATTACCCATATTGTGGTTGCATATTTAGATTTAGATAAAGAGAGACCGGCCTGTGCTACTTGAACTCTGCTCTAATGGATCGGTTACAACTGCTGCTATAATGGGCTTCGTTGTATTGCGATGCAAACATTAAAATAAACAAAATAATGAAAATTTATTGTAGTAGCAAAGGAGAAAAGCTTTATCATGAAAAAAAAATTGAGACTGTTTCAAAATTTTCTATTTTTTAGTCAGATTTGTAGACTTAGAAATATTTGTAAGATTTTTGTTGAAATGTTCCAAGATTTCCGTCCATTACAAGATTTTAATATTTTGCAATCTTCAACTTTTCCAAGATTTTTAGATGGATTCTTCATTTACCCCTCTTTATTCCATAATTTACAGTTGGGTTTTTGAAGCCTTTTTCCATTTTATTATCTAAAACTGGTATTTCAGATTTCATGACTTTTTCCATGATTTTAAAATGATTCACATTTTTTCTTTAGACTTTCGAAACCTGGGTTTTCCTGAAATTTTGGTGAGAATTCCGAAATCTATAAATATACCTGACATTGGCATCGGAACTCAATATCCTAGTGAAAATTGAATGTGTTGTAACTGCATTAATTGGAGTATCGTATTGAAAAATCTGGTATCCTGGTTTGTGTTTTCAGAGCTTTCTGCTGTATAGAAGACAGTTGTTACGTCTTTTATGGTTGAATTTGTGCATACGACTGAAGAATGTACGAAATAATGAATTTATTTTGCGTGAACTTTCTGAAGAGATTCTTATTCAATCCTAACGAACCCAGGAAAACGGAACAATATATATAGGAAGTGTGGTTTCAAACTTATTTACTTTCGGAATTTTCACTCCAGGAAAGCAGCGAGAAACGTCTTAATGAATTCTCTTCTTTTTCCTTGCACTTTTCCCTCGCACCTTTGCGTGTCGCTCGTCGAAAAAACACGTCACAGGCGACCCGTATCGAATCGACCGCACGCGATCGAATCCGCAAGAAAACGAAGCCCCCAAAAGCATCTTCGTTTCTCCATCCCCGTTTCGGACACCGTCTCCCCCTCTTCCCTTTCTGCCGGCCGCTGCCTCAGAAAACAATGGGTAATTATTCCGGGCCGGCGATTACGGCTTTATCTCTGGTGCCCGAACGGGGGTAATTAATGTCCATCTCCAATTAACGAGATCCCGAGTGGGCGAAGTGGCCGTCCCCGCTCGTGCACACCCCGAAATCAAAGAATGGGGGGACAAGAGTGTGGGGGGAAAACCCCGTTGTTTTTTGGGTGGACGTCCCAGATAGAGTGAGTGGGCAGCTCCCGTAGCATTGTGATTAAATATAATTTGAATAAAAGTTAATAATGATGCGCCGGATCGTGATAGAGGACTTTTGCTGTTGCGCCAATAGAAGGACGTGGGAATGTTAACAGACCCCGAACCTTTTTGGACCGTTGCGCTCTCTGACGGGGTTCCCACGCACCGTAAATAGAAATCCATATTAAAGGTGAGACGGCTTTCTCTTTAACATGGGTGGTATACTTTCTCTTTGATATATCAGGGGCGGGCGAGGTAGACAGTATTAGGAGCCATTTGGGAAGGACTGCGTATTTAGAAGGGTCGAATGTTTATGGGCACCGCGCAGTTTTTATCTTTTGGATCTGAATTGGAGAGCACTGTGATGGTCACGTGGTATCATAGTATGTTTTAAAGCTGAAACTGATACAATACGTCTAGGCATTGTAAAGTATGAAGTAAATGGGATTTAATTTTGGACAGTATGAAACTATAAAACAGGGGGTAGCCGCGATAAACAGCGTTAGAAAGCATTTTGGAATGTCTGTGTGTTTAGAAGAGTGTTTAGGGGTACCACACAATTTTTTTTTCTTAGATCTAAGTTGAAGCTTGTAAGGACTTTGCCAAAAAGTCAGGATGGCAGACTTTAAAATTAACCAATGCATTTATTTAGTCTTCTTGGCTAAATAAGGCAAGAAGATGAGTTGGCTGGATTCTCCGTTCTGACGAGGCACGCATCCGTTCCAGGGACCTCCAATTCGGCTCACCTATTCTCGCGGAAAATAACGGACAACTGAAGACTATCGCTCGGGTGTAGAGTATATCTTCTATTTTTTCCTTCTTGGGGGTTCGAGTGTCGAACACGCCTCTCCTTTGCGGTTCGTCGTCCAAGTCGTCCCGTGGCTCCGGCCAGTCTGCACAACACTTTGTCATCGGGACCCCATTGTCAACGAGGGGGAACTTTCCAAACGGATAATCCTTCCCAGAAGTAATCAGTGGCACAAAACACAAGGTTACCTTTCAGCACTGATAAAGCAGTTTAGTTTACAAAAGGGTGACAGCTCCCTTGGAATGTCGCAGTCATTACAAGCTCTTTCTAATGGTCACGTGGTATCAAAGTAGTACGTTTTAAAGCTGAAATTGATAAAATACGTCAAGCCATAGTGAATACAACATGAAGAAAATGTGATTTAATTTGGAACTGTGAGGAACTATAAAATAGTGGTGGCCAGGGTATAAACAACGTTAAGAGCCATATTAGAATGTCTATATATATAATAGAGCCAAAACTCGAAAAAAAAAGTTATATTTGATAGGGGGAAAATTTAAAGCGTTGTTTTTCTAATGCATCTCTTAAATATGTCATACTCCTATTGTTAAAATAATTGAAATTTCATAATATAAATATTCATCTTATAATAAGAAAGTAATAAATCTTCGGGAATTTTAACTCGTTGGGAGGGACTGGGGCATCAGATAATCCTAAAGTCCAAATAGAGATTGCGGAAAACTCGGAATATTCGAAAATGGAACAAAACATCAAGGAAATTTTTTTAAGTGAAAACCTAAAGAAAAATTCTAGAAAATCTTAGAATTTTGAAATTTAATTAATTTATGTCGTTATTGTTTCAAATGCTCCGCGGCCGGAATCTGTTCCAGACCAGGTCCGTATAAGCTATAGGGCAGAGGGATGCGGATACGGTTTTTATAATGACACTACCTGAATACCCGTACTTCGCTACGGAGTACATTCAAATTAAATACAACGATCAATGTATGTAGTTAAAATTATATATATATATATAAAAAATCGTAACGGATATTTTTAAAGACAAAATAACATAGAAGAAAATATTCAAATTAAATCTAATAGAATATACTAAAGAATATAGTGCAGTTAACATAGTACAGTTTAAGGAACATATCTTTTACTGTATTTTAATATTTTTTTTTTGGATAATGTTCAATCGTCTGCCGCATTAGCAAGAAAAAATTTAGTTTTTGTCTATTTCGTTGTTATGCACGTGACGCAAAATTAGTTTCAAGTATCACAAAAAGAAAAGAAATCCCGTGATCATCATTTAATAAATTAAATTCTAAAAATTAATCTTTAAAAATTCAACAAAAATCAGAAAATGAAGGCAAAGATTCGAAAAAGATTTCATTTTAAAGGAATTTTTAGGATCTTTCTCGTGGTATAAATTTTATAACCCTCAGATTATTATTTTAAATGCAAACTTTAAAAAAGTTACAAAAACAGCTGAAAAATTTAATTTAAAAAAATCTAAGAATTTTTCAAAAATATTTCTTAGTGCACCCCTTCACTATAAGAAGAATCGCCATGCAAAATTTCAGCCTTTTAGGTCTAGCGGTTATGTCTGTGCGTTATCTGTCTGTCTGTCTGTTTGTTAGTCAGTCAGTCAGTTAGTTACGGAACTGTTATATATATACAGTTGGCTCTCTGTTTAACGACGCTCTACTTAACGACGATCTCTATTAAAGACGATATTTCCCAGTTCCGGCCGCTCCGACGTTATGGGAAATGTTACTTTTTCACAAATTCTGTTTAAGGGCGATCTCTACTTAAGGACGATTTTTCACGGTCCCTTGAAAGTCGTTAAACAGAGAGCCAACGGTATATATATATATATATATATATATATATATATATATAGGCTACAAGGGTCGGAGTCCGACTTAGCCAAGTGACAGCTCAATTTTGACCGAGCATCCCCAGGGATGACATCTGGGGAGGGGATCGTAACCTCTCCCACCCTCTCTGACCTCGTAGAGGGACTTTCCGGTCAACGGATTTAACGTGCCCATATCCGGCCTAGACACGGTGGTATTTAATGGCGCGTGTCAGGATTTGATCCGACCACCCTCAGAACCGAAAGCCAGCGCGCTACCACAAGGATACCTCGACCCCCTAATTAATTTTTATTAAATTATATTAAAAAATCTGTAAAATTTATAGAATTTGAAATTTTAACTAAATGTTACAGATAGGCTTCGGAATTAATGAAAATCGTAGAAATGAGTAGAAATAAATATTACCAAAATTTCAGGGAAAGGTCGGTGAGTGGGAAACTAAAAATCAAGTCAAACATGAAAAAATTGAAAATATAATTTAAAAAATTCATGAAAAATACCACAATTTCAAAATAGAGCTAAAAATTGTTAAAAAGATTTAAAAAAAATGAAAATTCAACTACAAAATGAGGGAAAATTACAGTAGCACAACTTTGAATGTTGTGCGGGTCTCAGTAGAACAACTAGTTACAGAACGACAAAAGCGTTGAAGCTCGGAACGTAATTTATCGCAACATGAGATGCTTTCTCTGTTTACCGACGTCTGCTTTTATTCTGAGTGGGTCAATTCACCACGCCATCGAAAGTGAGCAGTAGAGGCAACCAGATGTCACCCAAATGAAAAGGACTTTCTCCCATAATCGGTCTGGCGCATATAATGAAATCACGTCAGCCGAGAGTAACGCAGCCCCGAAACCGACAGAAAAAAACATCGCGACCGTTGGCTGCATCTGCTACAGAACTTAACGGACTGTGGGCGAAAATTGCCCTGCTCATAATGACCATATTATTCATGAACGCCTCTGTTACAATTGGTACTTGCTACTCAATAACAACCAATATTTATAAGCGTAGGCAGAAGTAAATTTTGCTCTTTTGGTGCTTTCAGCGTTTGAGTAGTCTCCACCCATCATTTTGGCTTTACTGTAATATTACACTCTCACTCTCTCTCTCTCTCTCTCTCTCTCTCTCTCTCTCTCTCTCTCTCTCACACACACACACACACACACACATATATATAGTCGAACCCCGTTATAGCGAACCCGGTGTATAACGAACTCACGGATATGACGAACGGAAACTTTGGTCTCGCCGTTTTCCTATTTATTGTACGTAATTTAACTAGTATTGCGTCAGTTTAATGCAATCGGTTTCAGTCGATTTAATTCATTAATGATAATTTTTAATAGATTTTATCATTTCTTGAATACATCATTATTGAATACAGATTGCAACTAATGAGTTATAGATTTTGTGAACTCTAGCATTTTTCTTAACGGTTCGGATATAGCGAACCTCCGGATAAATCGAACAAAACCTTTGGTCCATTGAAATTCGTTATAATGGGGTTCGATTGTACATATATATACATACATACACACACACAGATATATATATATATATATATATATATATATATATATATATATATATATATATATATATATAGTCACGTAGAAGTGAGATATACCGAATGAACCAATACGCTGCTACGGCCAAAGAAGTTTATTATAGCAGGATGCGAGCAGGAAGTCATCACACTAATGAACTGCCCGCAGCCTGAGGGAAGTCTCTTATATACAACTTAAGAACTTTCTAGAAAGGCAACATAAACGAGAATGAAAGTAAAACCAGAAGTTACTGACTGGATTCGAACCAACGACTTGTTGGTCAGCTGTCCAGGGCTTTAACCATTTGGCCATACTGCTACTTGCAGTTACCTTGGGAATGTGGCTGTATTATATATATATATATATATATATATATATATATATATATATATATATATATATATATATATATATATATATAATACATACATACCTGTCCATCCAAAAATGTTGTAACCTATCTTTAGTAAAAGGACAGTTATGAATGTATGAATTCAATATAGAAAAATAAATTTAAACAAATTTTATTCAAAATTCCAATCTCGAACATACAGATTATAACGATTTTGGTCAAAATTGAGATGGAATTTTCAAAATATATTTGTCCTAGAATGTTGTATCCTATGTCAAGAAAATTCCAGTTAGGACAGCACTCATTGAGTTTTAAACCAATTGAAACAAATTTTCATCATCCAAAAATTCAATTTTCCAAAATTTTCAGCCATAAATTTTCAATTACAAACTTAGCGTTTTTGGGTCAAATTTGAGTTGATTTATCCATATTTATCACGTTCCACTGTTGCTGAATTTGAAAAAGTAATTACCCCGCATTGGCTAAAAGAGTACATTGAAAGAGCAAATCTCAGTACTAAGGGAAACGAGCTACTCTAACCGAGGTCTGATTAAGGCTGCTGTGTACTAACCCTATTAGATTCGTCCACCTCATTGTGAATATATGGAGAAATTTTGTCCAAGGATTGCCGACTTGGATTCAAAGATTTTTTTGAAAATTGTACTCCGTAATAGAGAAAGAAATGTTACACCTTGGGGCATTTTCGTTTAAAAAACAGGCATATAATATTTTAAAGTTTAAATTATTCGGAGAAAAAATCTGGTCTGGTGTGTTTTAAACGTTCATAAATTCCTTTGGTGGGCGAAATTTATAAAATGAATCGTGTTGCAAGGTGCAGAAAAGTTCAGGCTATTTGAAAGTGCCATTTTTATTGGATTATCAGCATTTATGTAACTGTCACTAGTACACACATTTTCTCCATAGGTTAACATTGAGGTGAACGAATACAATAGGGTTAGTACATAGCAGCCTTAAGTTAAACATTGAATAATTACAAGATAAAAAGAACTTTTTATATACCATGTTTTACAATTTTCTGTTGAATCATATAAACTTGACAATTCTATGTATTAATAAATACTTTTTAAAATTTTTTTTGATGAATTATCCTATCAACTTGAAAGAAAATGAAGTTAATTGGAAGTTAACTTGTGTTTAACTTTTCGCTTCCGTCCCGGTCGATAGATGGCCGCGCCAGTCTACAAAACAAAATTAACTGAAAAAGAATTCAAATCTGCTTAAAAATGGCGAAAAGTATTAAAATAATGCATTGTCATCGTGTTCTGAGCTATTCTAAAAGTTTCAAATGTCTAGCTAGTCGGGAAGTTATTTAAAAATCGATTGCAAGATTTGTACTGGGCAAATACACACACAAACAAGAAAGCGAGTTAATAAAAACATGTTAACTATGCACTACTTCAGGCACAGCGATACTTCTGTAATGGAACAGACGTAACAAAAGAGACGTTTTCTGTCAAACAACTTACGGAATGACGTACGACCGCTAACGAACTAGTAATACAATCTTCGACTTCAAACATCGATCAATCCGAGTCTCCCGCTAAACAGATGTGCAACGTATAGAGACTAACGGAAAAACTCTTTTCTGGACTGGAGTCGCGTGTATTGAAACATCATCCAAATCACTAACTTGAAAGAGGATCAGAAATATATGACGGCTGATGAAGCCAAAGACATCGAGAAAGTTCGTGGCTTGTCAGATATATAACCTGAACGAAAAATAAAATTTCATACTTACGTATCTTAAGGCTGCTGTGTACTAAAACTATTGGATTCGCTCACCTCAGAGTTGACCTATGGAGAAAATGGGTCTACAATTGACAGCTGCAAAAATGCTGTTTATCCATTAAAAATGGTATTTTCAGAGAGCTTCAACCTTCCTGCACGTTGCAACAGAATTCATTTTATAAATTGTGTCCACAAAAGAAATTTAGTAGCTTTTAAAACACACTACACCTGATTTTAACCCCACGAATAATTTCAATTTAAAAATATTTGCTTTTTTTTTTTGGGGGGGGGGAGAAAAAACGAAAAATGTCCCGAGATTTAAAATTTCTTTCTTTATGACGGAACACAATAAAAAAAATCTTTGAATCCAAGTCGGCAATCCTTGGACACATTTTCTCCATAGGTTAACATTACGGTGAGCGAACCCAATAGGGTTAATGCACAGCAGCTTTAAGGTTGTTGGGTAACATATGTTGGATTCGCTTAGCCCAGTGTTAACCTACTGAAATTTTTTTTCCAATGATTGTCCTCTTGGATTTAAAGATTTTTTTTTAATTTAAAGGACACTACGTAATCGAAAAAGAAATCTGACTCTGCTACCTTATTTATTCTTTAAAAGTAACGCAAATAACATTTCAAAGTGTTAATTATTCGGGGGAAAAATTGGGTTATACTGCGTTTTAGACGTAACTAATTTCCTCAGGTGGACGACACTTCTAAAATGAATAACATAGAAGAGTAAATTTTTTTTTCTCCGTTACGGAGCATAGTTAAAAAAAAAAAGACAATCTTTCAATCCACGTAGACAATGATTGTAAAAATTTTCTCCATGGGTAGATTACCCAAAGCCTGCTCTTAGCAACAAGGCCATTCGGAGCCCAACCTCATATGTTAACACTAGCTGAAAACCCGCACTTCGCTACGGAGTACATTCAAATTAGATACAATGGTCAATGGCTGCAATTAATGCCAAAAAAATGAATGTATATATATATATTTTTATAATAAATACAACGATCAATGTATGCAATTGATGTAAAAAAAAAAACCCAAAAATATATTTATTAAAAAATCGTAAGGGATATTTTTATAAACAAAATAATGTAGAAGAAAATATTCAAATTAAATCTAAAGAATCATACTAAAGAATACAGTACAGTTAATATAGTACAGTCTGAGGAACATTTCTTTTACTGTATTTTAATATTTTTTTTTTGGATAATGGCCAATCGTTTGCCACATTAGCAAGGGAAAATTTTTTTTTTGTCTACTTCATTGTTATGGACATGACGATAAATTTATTTAAAGTACCAGAAAAAGAAATCACGTGATCAGCATTTAATAAATTAAATTCTAAAAATTAATCTTTAAAAATTCACACAAAAATCAGAAAATGGAGGTAAAGATTCGAAAAGGATTTCATTTTAAAGGAATTTTTAGGATCTTTCTCGTGATATAAATTTCATAACCCTCAAATTATTATTTTATATTCAAACTTAAAAAAAGTTACTAAAACAGTTTAAAAATTTAATTAAAAAAAAATCTAAGAAGAATATTTCAAAAATCTTTTTTAGTGCACCCCTATACTATAAGAAAAATCGCCATGCAAAATATCAGCCCTTTAGGTCCAGCGGTTTGGTCTGTGCGTTGTATGTCAGTCAGTCAGTCAGTTAGTTACAGAACTGTTTCATATATATAGATTAGCAACAACATAACAATAGATCGAATATAATAGTGGAGATGGCTATTGCAGAAGCCCAGGGCCCTACATCGGGCTGTCGTTCCAATAAAGTAGAAGAGGTTACAGGTAATTGGCATGGTATGGTTTGGATCGCTACTGTCAACTTTTGCTAGACGAGGGCTAATTAGACCGGGACATACTGCTTAAAGCCGATTTCGAACGGCTACAAATGTCCATGCACATTCAGGGACTCGAACCCACAGACTCTACCGCATGCCAGCGACCTAGCCATTCGGTCATCATCCGGCTACAGGTCAATAACACGAATACACTGAAATAAAGTATCGAATAAACAATTTTCCTTCTCGACCATCATCGAATTTAGCTGTAATTTGCAACAATCTGCTGAAACTGAGATGATCCGTGGGTTTTGGAGGCATCAATTACAAAATTGTTGGAGTAAACACAAAATTCATAAATTAATAACTCCAAAAAGTTATACACATACACCAGGAGTGGACATTAAGTCGATCGCGATCGACCAGTGGACCACCAAGACATTTTGGGGTGACCGCTTTTACTAAGACCTAAGACGCGCATACTAAAAGAAACATATTTATGGAACACCGACGCGATTTGCTTTAAACGCGGTTTTAAAAGAGTAAGTTTTTTTTTCTTGTAGTTATGTAGGTAAGTACATATTCCGTATTTATTATTAAGTTATAATAAATATTGTAGACCATTTTTTTAGATCACCACACCTACGTCACTGGGTGGACCGCAACACCTTGAAAAAATTAGTAGCCCGTACATTGGAAAAGTCTGCCCACCCCTACACATACACTAACGAGGATATTTGACACAATATTTGACAGACTATTTGACACAAGACCGCCTCCAGCAGATCGCATTCTCAGATATAATTATCACACACATTGATTAATATGTCACGAGACAATAGCAGAAACGTCGTTGGAAAAGACAAATGAGGAACCGAGACTTAAAAAAAAAGGGCGTACATTTTTCCTTGAGCCGATTATCGAATCACTTAAATATCAATTAGAAACAGAGTTTTCAGGGAAAGACGATCCGGAAAGATTCGGATCAAGCCATCTATGAGAGGGAATAAGGCCGGGAGAAAAAGATGTGGCGTGACGAACCATCTCGGCATCACTCGAATTCCCTCATTTCTGGATATTTCTTCCCCGTTCCTCCACAAATGCACGGCCACGTTGGGTACCAACTCGTGTTACGCTCGAATTAATGAAAGATAGTTAATACCAAATTGCAGAATACGCAGTTAATACCAATTGATCCTTATAAAGATGTTTTTTGTGTTATTAGATGAATATAACTAGATGTTACCTTTTCGGTATGGATATTTTATTTCCTTTAGAACGTTGCTTCCTGTAAAGATATTTTCTTATCATTGTTTTTTAGTGGGCATTGACAAGCATAGTGATTCTCAACTTTATGTCTACGCCCACCCCATCCATTGGATGACTTTCTGAAATTACGCTCCCCCAGGCCAAAAAACGTAAGTAACGATAGTAAAATACATTCTACAGATTTTTCTCGAACCTTCCATGCTCCTCCCCCCTTGAATAACACTCACACCTCCCCAGGGTGGCGCCCCCCCCAGGTTGAGAACCACTGGACTAGTAAGTATGGAAAATAGCCTACTCTGTTAGAGAATGTAGGCCTAGTGGAGGAATTCTTGATGCACTAAAACAAGCGCACACACCACACTTATTAAGACATGCTATTGGTTGTAAAAACTAAAAAAAGGGCCCCCAAAACAGGTATGTTAGCTCTAGAGGAGCAAAAGATGACCAAAGCGGTGTGGGGGTTCTAAAGCCAACCACCAAAATTGGGTAGGTTTTGAGAGAAGAAAAGATGATCATAACCAACCAACCCACAAACATCATGTCTGCTAGGTTTAGTGAAGTAAAAGATGACATAAGCGGTCCAAAAACAAACGGACCCATAATTATCATGTCTACTAGCCCTAGTGGAACAAAAGGTGACAGAGGCTGCAGAAAACCATCCAACCCACAAAAATCGTGTCTGCTAGCTCTAGTGGTTTAAAAGATAACCGTGGCGGTCCAAAACCAACCATCCCATAAAAATCGGGTCTTTTTGTGGGTCACCTTTTGCTATACTAGGGTTAACAGACCCAATTTTTGCCCCTTGAGGTGCAAAAGATGACCGAGGAGGTAGAAAAGCAACCAACCAATGAAAATCGTAATGGATACAGGCGAATGTCCTCAAGATAAGTGCTAGTCACGCTGGAGGGAAAGAAAAATTTGTCTGCTCAGTATTCAAAGTTCACTCGCCGATAATCTAGTGCTTCTGGAACAGAAGGCATTAGACCTAATGACCAAAGCAGGATGTCAACAGGTGTCTTCATCACTCAGCGCTCTATTGGTCACATCATATCTCGTGGAATTTTTTATTTCTTAGAGAACCAATGAAAACAACCATAAATGCATTTCACTAGTTTGAATTTTCACAGAAAGTAACAGAACTTGCAATCAATAAAGCAGAACATTCACCTAGTCTTTCTTGAACTTCACCCGTGTTTGCGTCCAAGCAGCTACGGCCCCATCTACTGAGGTTGACCGACAAAACAAAAGGCAGGCGTATATAAAAGCTCACTCTCTCTCTATCCCGCCTATTTTCATCCAACAATGGGACATTCCACCGATAGCAATCGATTCATGCCAATCAAAGCAATCGAAAGTGGAACGAAGCCCTGGAAACACAACCCCAACACTTGCGAGTTCGAGAGTACCCAGAAAAGTCATGGCCGCCCAAACAAGTAGAGCAAATATAGGGGACAGTGGACAGCGCGGGTGTTTTTGTGTGTTGACCATGCGGGGAGAATAGCATCTCTAACATAGACAACAACAGATTACCCGTAACGTAGATTCTTAAAAATATGCGTGTATAATAGCCATTGCCATCGTAAATATCTAAATTACAAGTTTATGTCATCGTATGACATATTTATGCTTCATTATTTTTACGGAAAATAATGCATACGGCCATTAACGCAAGTTAGTACATGCTGTTCATCTACTTTATTCTCAGAAAGCTTGCTATGGTGTAATATCAGCTCAGAATTTTCCCTTCGACGTGATTTATTTTCTTGGATAAAAATTCAGATTTTCTAAAGCTCGGGAAATTCTTGCCCCCCTCTCAGCTAACAGCACAGCAAATCAGATTATTTAGCTACAATAATCCTGTTTTATGAAACCGGTAGAATAGAGATTTTCGATTAAGTTGAGCCAATAAATAGCACAAACTCCTTGACATCGAGTAACATGCCTTGGTCCTAATCAATGAGAACGTATTTAAATATTTTCTACTCCTTCATATCTAATTGCTGTTTCTTTGATAAATTTATTTCTTAATGAAACAAAAAAAAACTTTACTCATTTACCAACATTTAAAAAGTACGTTTTATAATGATGACAACATTTTCTCACAGAAACACCAACACTTATAAAGGCATGGGAGATCAAGTATTGTCATTAATATTAAACGTAGAAACTTACGTACATGATTCCTATTACAGATTTTAGATTTCTTCTACGCATAGATAGGACCTTGGACAGGTTACCGACCTAAGGTAGTGGCCATGGCAGTAGATGTTATTGCCATTAACACTGATCTAATCGTGTGATTCGTAAGTCTCTGATGAAAAAGAAGGATCTACGGCAGCGGCTAGCCTAGATCGTATTATATATTTAGTAACATTTAGTTTTTAAATGGAATGTTTCTAACACAGAAATTTTTGCATCCATCTTGGAACTTTGGTTATTAAAAAAATGGCAGAGATATTAAAAGAATTTTTTTTTGTTAAACTGGAACGTACCAAGGGATTAGCCTGTGAACAAGAGTAAAAGCTTCGAACTTTGGGACAGGGTGTCAACTGCTTCTACTCAATGGGAACGTTATGGAATCCCCTCACTGTTTACACTGCAGGGTAATTTGTTTCTGCTGATTTCATGGACAACGAATTATGCTGGAAAAAGTCACAAGACGCCTCTATCTTACAGCTAGAATCGGTGTGCGTGTAGCATGTGCATCGGAAAGTACCCTGTTTTTCACGTTATTCTTCAAACATTTCAGATACCAAAGTGAAATATAAACTTCAATGATCTATCTCTTTTTCCATGTCGAAAGTACGAATTCTCTTTCCATTGATGGTGCTTTCGACCGCCCAAATATCACCTCATTCATCGTCGACAGTCTTACTTCTCCCCAGTTTCGATAAATCCTTTTTAACCAACTTCACGAAGATGTCGAGAGATGAAAACAAAGATTCAAAGCATTTTCATCGCATAACGATTTCGATGAAAGAACCTCCGCAAAATCATGTCCCATCTATATAAATAAAGTAACAGTGGAGAATGTCGCCGTCACGTTTCCGGAGATCACTCATCCAGAGAAAACATGGCCGACTGCGATTTTGGCGGCCATTTTGGTCGAAAATCGGTGTATTTTTTTTCTCATGAAAGAACATAAACCTTACATATTTGGAAAGAGCTTTGAAAACTGATAATTTTTTTTGATTACAGTTATTGTGTTACTTTAATAGTTTTACAGATATTTTAATTCTAAAAGCAGACTCCACCGCTACCCGAAATATATCCGTAAATAAAGCGTGAATCATAGACATTTCGAAGAATTTCCGTTGATTCTTCGAAGAATTAATCGCATTTGTTATTATTTCTTAAAGTAAATTGTTGCATTTATTATGTTATCGTTCATTTGTATGAGCATCTCGAAACCCGAACTTTAAATTTCACTCTAGAAAAAATTTGATTCAATTTTTTATGCAATATTTGGTTCTATTTGCGCTAAGGTCCGCTAAATGACGCCACGAGAGTGATACAGTATGAGCGCTATTTATTGTTGCACCACAAAATTTAAATGCCTTTATTCGTTGTTTTTTAGTGTTTCTATTCTCTGACAATGATTTCTGAAGGGAGCGGGTCCCTAAACCGACCGGCTAGACGGGCGAAGCCCGGCTAGTGTTTAATAAAAAGGTCGTTGTTTTTAGGTATTACGTAGATATTTACAATCCAAGAAATCAATGACCACTTACTTTGTTTCCCCTGTTCCATCTCGGGAAATTGACACTGGGCAGTGCGCTTCTCAACGAAGACATGGACGCAAAACTCGACTGGGGGACCTCCTGCCTGGAGTCCCCTTCGCCCCCGTCATTCCCGTTCGGATCGCCAGCGGTCAGCGTCGATCCTCGGCTGTGCCTCCAGCAGCGCTTTCGCACTTCGTCCGTCTGCACGCCCTTGGCGACTTTCGATCGGCGCTTCAAGACGCCATAGCCGGCCTCCGCGAATTTCTTTTTCACCGGCGAGGCAGGACTTGCCATGGGAGGCTCTCTTTCCGGTTCAATCTGGTTCCATGTCCTGTCAGCTTGCGCGGTTTCACTGGGATCGGGTTGGTCAGCGTCGGTCTCCGACGGTTCGTTGGTGACAGAAGGGAGGGGAAGGTTAGGAGAGTTCTCAGCTGGAATTGTCGAATGGTCACCGTTGTTGTTGTCTTCTATTGATTCCTGAAAAACAGAAGAGGGAAATCGTATAAGAAACAAATTAGGGGATTCATCATCATCATGGTTGGCAAGACGGCCCACTCTGGGCCATGGCCTAACTTAGAACATACTTCCAACTCAGTTCTCTGTTGGGCCAAGGTTACACGCATTAATTTGTTTCTGCGCATTATTATGATTTTCAACATTTGGCAATGATGTGTTGAGTATAATTTGTGTATTAGTACATTTATTTACTATCTAGCCGTCATGTTTTGACGGGTACCAACTAGTATACTTATAATTTTAAAGATATTATTGGTATTTCTTTTAACACTAGAAAGACGGCTGCTGTCATTTTGACGGTTTCGGACATACTATTGAGGGCTATGTCTGTATTAATGTCCTCAGGCTTCCGAAATTTTGACTTTTCTTAATTTTACGCGAAATATGCACGCACATTTACAAAATTATATTCGATAGTAAAGAGGGAGAGAAAATGTTGTATACCTACTAAGACCGGAAGCCGTCGATCTGACGGCAATATAGCAAACAAGCAGAAATCTTTAAAATAATACCGGAAAAATGTTAGTTATTTTTCGTCTCGACCCCTTTTTGCAAATAACAGAAATATTGGCTCTTCCGAAATATTCTTGTTGAAAAATAAAGAACGCACAAACCATGTATATATTTTTACGGATAAACCATACCAGGTTGTCAGCCCCGCATACCTGTATAAAAATATATCTGAATATATACTATTTTAGTACCATGTTTTTATTAACTCGCTTTCTTGTTTGTTAGTGTGTGTGTGTATTTGTCCGGTACAAATCTTGCAATCGATTTTTAACTAACTTCCCGACTAGCTAGACATTTGAAACTTTTAGAATAGCTCAGAACACGATGACAATGCATTATTTTAAAACTTTTAGCCATCTTTAAGCAGCATTGAATTCATTTTGAGTTAATTTTGTTTTGTAGACTGGTGCAGCCATCTATCGGCCGGGACGGGGACGAAAAGTTAAACGCAAGTTAACTTCAAATTATTTTCATTTTCTTTTAAGTTGATGGGATAATTCATCAAAAGAATTTTTAAAAAGTATTTATTAATACATAGAATTGTCAAGTTTATATGATTCAACAGAAAATTTAAAAACATGGTATATAAAAAGTTCTTTTTATCTTGTAATTATTATATATTAGTTCGAATTAGTTCAAAATTATAGTATTTAACCATTAAAAGAAACATTAAATATTTTAAATTCTTGATTTTATTTTTAACCGTCAAAATGACGGCGTTCAGTCTTTTTAGTGCGAAAAAAATTTGTGTTTCTAGTTTTAAAGAATGGAAAAAAAAGCACTCGAAACAAAAATGTCTTTCTTTATTATGGGGTACAATAAAAAGACAAAAATCTTTTAATCCATGTCGACAATCTTTGGTAAAAATTTCTCAACTTAAAACACTCATCAGTGATTCCAATAGGGCAACGGTTCCCAACCGGGTGGGTCGCGACCCACTAGTTTGTCGCGGAAGGGTAAGGCCGTCTGCACACGGAGCAACTCAAAAGAAACTGATAACTGACTCCAATCACAAACCAGCCCGTGATGAGTCGTAACCTATGTAATTGAATGGAGCCACGCACACGGCGCAACTGGTTACAAACCCGTCGTTTCTTTTGAGTTGCTCCGTGTGCAGACGGGCTTACAGGTGGGTCGCGACTCGATCCTAAAACTATTAAAATGGTCTTTGTGTACTTTTATAATTGTAGTTTTTATCTTCACCTAGGAACACTTGTTAGTGAGTAGGAAACCACTTGTTGCATATATTGCAAACATATATCTATTGTTACATAAATAACTGTTTTGCTATATTTAGTCAACCATTTTCAAATCAGAACACAAATTGTTTATCAATAATCAATCTGTATCTTCAAAAAAGCATATATATATACAGTATATATATATATATATATATATATATATATATATATATATATATATATATATATATATATATATTTATTTATTTATTTATTTATTTATTTACAATATTTGATGGTAAATTATATATACATAAGGAAGGGATACGATACAAATAAGGTTTTTACTCCACCATGGACCGATGGACCGTGGAGTTATTCCGATAAGGAAAGGTGGGTCGCCAGCTGATAAAGGTTGGGAACCACTGATTTAGGGTATCACTCAGCAACCTTAAAGCTCACAATACGTGGTAAACGGGATACCCCCAAAATCTTTCTATTTATCCGTAATAACAACGATACAAGACAGTCCGTTAATGAAAACCTTTTTTTCTGCAAGACTTTTCACCTCCGGAGGTCACGCGAAATCGAAACAAAGCAATCCGCCTCTTCTCGACTGCGGAGATTACCATTTCGATCGCTGACCAAGGAACAATCTGTTTTGTTTTATTCCGATTTCGAATTCTATTTCTGCGTTCGGTACAAAGTGATTCGATTGCCGATGAATGGACTCGAAATACATTCTGTCAATGGATCGTTCGCCGGAGCCGTATCGTAGAGTGCCATCGCAAAAGGCGAACAATACCACAAACGTTTGTGACCAACCCGCTATAGGCCACTGGGTTACAAATGTGCCAAGATCGGAGGCTTTGAACGGAATAAAGCCATAATCGCCTTTCCCATTGTAAGCCGCTGGCGAGAAGGCTAAGTTCAGTCACTCACAACGCTTATTCATGGATATCAGATTTACAATACTACGGGGAGAGTTGTAAGATGAATAATTTATAAGGCGACATACACAGAAACGCGTCCGCACTTCAAAAATGCGTTTGCAAAAAAGTTAAGGCTTCTGTGTTAACCTGGGGAGAAAATGTGTCTACTATTTACAGCTACATAAATATCCTACACATTCACATAATCCTATAATAATTACAAGATAAAAAGAACTTTTTATATACCATGGTTTTAAATTTTCTGCTGAATCATAAAAACTTGACAATTCTATGTATTAATAAATACTTTAAATTTTTTTGATGAATTATCCCATCAACTTGAAAGAAAATGAAGTTAATTGGAAGTTAACTTGCGTTTAACTTTTCGTTCCCGTCCCGGCCGATAGATGACTGCACCAGTCTACAAAACAAAATTAACTGAAAGTGAATTCAATACTGCTTAAAGATGGCTAAAAGTAATAAAATAATGCATTCTCATCGTGTTCTGAGATATTCTAAAAGTTTCAAATGTCTAGCCTTCGTGTCGAACCTTCCTCCTACTCCTACAAACCACAAGGAGGGACTTTCAGGCCTACAGACTTAACGTGCTCATACCAGGCTTAGACACGAGAGCACCCAGTGGTATTTATCGGGACTCGAACCGAGCGTTCTCGATACCGAATACCGAATCACTAGGATGCCCGGACACCCGTTTCAGTTAACGATTAAAGTGCGATGTAACTAACCCGAGCCGATTTTGCAGTCACCCCTTTCCTAAATCGAATTTCTGCCACACGCGGGATATCTGGAGCAATCTCCGTAATGGCGGAAACAATTAAGGAAAGCAGCCCATAGAAATTGGAAAAAAGTATAGTTTTTGAATATGTTTTTGAAAAAAAATATGTATAGTTTTGAAATATGTTTTTGAATTTTGCTTTAGAAGACTTATTTTAAGACTGCCGAAAGCATGCATATATGGACTCTCTCCATCGACCATGGATGATGCACAATACAGACTATTTCTTATGTCACCCCTTCAGTTACCGCATAGAATGTGGAAGGCCCTCGGAACCTCCTTTGCGTCTAATATCTAAACTCTCAATTTCGATTGTTGCGATTTATCCCGCCACCTACTTTTGCCATTTGGCACTACAGTTTCGTGACCAAAATTTGAAGCTTTGTAACAGTCACTTATCTTTTGTATGAGGAGTTTTTTTTCCCATGTTTCGACTAAGTTTAATACTTACAATTTTTAACGTAGTATTACGTTCCTCCATAACGGTCCTCCGGAAAGCGAAATTTCAGACGCTAAAACCGTCCATCCGTACCTCGCGAGTTATAATTTTGGCAGCATGCCAAACCCAGTCTGTATTGTTTGGACAAGCAGTAAACAGTTAAACAGAAAAGTACCAAAATGTGTCAAAATTTGACATACATATATGTATGTATGTATGTATACAATACCGGGTGAGCCAAAAGTTCGTAAAAACTTTAAATATTCATAAAAAAATGGAAGAAATTATGATAAAGAAGTGCAGTTTAGACGAAAGGGGTCGCAAGGAAGTCTGATTTTTTTAGCAGCAAAATAAAAATTAAAAAAGCCACTGGTAGAGTCACTGGTCCAGCTTTGTAAGCACTGCTACTCCCCGTGGACGATTCCGCCACCATATCATTCATGACAGTTTCCACCGCAGTAATACTCCCCTCCGCCAACGAGGGTCTTCCACTTCGTGGCCGATCCTCCAAATCCTCGTGTATCACGGTCTTTTATTGCAAGACTGATTTGCATAATTCTTCTGAATCTCTCGCCTGTCAGCGCTATCTACCGGTGAATTTTTTAACATTTTCAACTTTTTCTGGCTGCTAAAAAAATCCCGACTTCCTTGTGAACCCTTTCTTACAAACAACACTTCTTTATCATCATTTCTTCCTTTTTTTAAAATGAATTTTTAAAGTTTTTAGTTTCGATTTTTTTTCTAGTCTTTTCGCTCACCCTATATATACATACGTACATATATATATATATATATATATATATATATATATATATATACATACAAAAGAGGTAAGCAACGATAAGTAATCCTACGTTAATAATACGCCGTAGTTTCGTTAGAAGAGACTACCAGAATTTTTTTTCTTCTTCTAAGCATACAACTGCTTCCATTCGCTAATACGCCAGAAAAAAGGAATAAAACTCTATAAATACCCGACCACGATGAACTCAATAAATTTCTGAAGCACAGCAATTCGCGCCGCTCCTCGGAACACATTAATCAAGTATAAATTAAGTTACGTTTTGTGGTCATCAATAGCATAATGGAAACAACCATTAGAGGGGGAAGGTCAGGAGTTTCCTACAAAGGAAGACGCTTGACCCCCCCCCCCCCTCATTGTGCCGCCACTCACAATCCGAGATTAATCTTAATTCGTCGACGATTGTGATTTATTTCTATCACCTCTTGCAAGACGTCTTTATGAGAAGGTGTAAGCGACCATTTCGCCGCTAGAGTCGACGAACTCCCGTTATCTAAATCCACTTTCTACCTACCCGCGTGTACCTTATTGTGAAGCCACTCAGCGGTTAGGCTTCTCTGACCCAAATCGGGTATAAATTAAGGCGGGAGGGGATTTTCGCCGAAAGTGATCCGAGTGGATTAAGAGTGGATTACGAATGTTCGTGATGGAGGTTTCTTCGAGAGGTAGTTTTTTTTTACCGGTTATTTCTAATCTACGCTGTTGAAGCGCAAAAGAAATCCTGCGATTTCAGTTTACAGTATCAAAAACTCTTAAATGAACGAAAATCTGCGAATCTGTTTTATCTTTAAACCCATTAACCGTTATCTATTAGCCGTATAATTCATCAATCGACCTGTGCATGACGTCAATGTGAGGTTCAAGTTATCTCCAGTCAAAAAAAAAGTCTGAAGTTTTGTTCAATATTTCATTACTACCATGTTTATATATATATCTGTATCTTTCTATATCTATTATATCTATCCATATCTATCTATCTATCTATATCTATTATATATATATCTATCAATATCTATCTGTATCTATCCATATCTCTCTATATCTTCATTAATCTATCTATATCTATCAATATATATACATGCATACACGCACATACACACACTATATTATGCTTGATATTTTCCACAGAAAATTACTGTACAGCACCGTAGATTTAGGATTTAGGACCTATATCTAAATATCTTTAATTACTTTTATTTGAAAACAAACAAACAAAAAGTAAAATAAAAGTATGACTTTTTGTCAGCGTTCCTTTGTTGTTTTGTTTACCTCTTGTATATCAATAGACATAAGATATTAAAGAGGGTTATTTTGCACATCTTAACCTACGTGCAGCGAACTTTTTTTTAGGGTTTCGTGAAATACACCGCAAAGGTCACGCTACATTTAAAGTGGTCGTCAGGATTGAATAACATTTTTTGATCTGTACTCACCGTTACCGGCAACTTCAATTTATTGGCCTCATCACATAAAAAATATTTTTTATTTAAATTTTTTTTTAGTTAAGTAAATAAATGTTTAGGAGTGCGACGCGCATTGCTAGTTTTAGGCGCGCGAAAATTTCCCGACTCCCAGAAAACGGAATTTTACGGTGCCCGCAGGTAAGCGTTCTAAAAGTAAGCACTGGGTCAGAGAGGATGGGAGAGAGTACGATATCCCCCCCCCCCCCCCCTAGATGTTGTCCCCCAGGAATGTGGGGTCAAAACTGAAATGGCAAGTAGTTAAGACGGATTCCGACCCTTGTGGTGCTATTATAAACCGGAGCCCGCAAAGCCTATATGGGCCTAGTCTGGACCTTCAGACCACGGGGCATTAGAAAGAACACATCATCATCATATTTGGCACGATAGCCCAGAGTGGGCCAGGGTCTTCTGTTGAAGATTCCTCCAGGATAACCTATTTCTAGACCTGGTCTGCCAGTTCCTCACTCTAATCACTCTAAAATCTGATTCAACAGAGTCGAACCATCTTAGTTTTGGCCTTCCTCTTTTCCGAATAGTAAAGGGCCTTGCAACAAAAATCTTCACTGGATTTTTTTAGTCTATTCTAGTAATATGAGAGGACCTCATGCTTTTTATTTTAAAACTTTTAATAATATCAGGCTTAGATTTCTGAATTAAAACGTCTCCGCCATAGGCCATTTTCTTTGACACCACCAAGGATGCTACTGATGAGAACCCTTCTCTCGGAGACTGCAATTCTGTATTCTCCATTTTTTGTTAGAGACCAAGTTTCCGAACCATACATTAGGACCGGCCTAATGATAGTTTTATAGATGAGAAGCTTTGTTCTGGAGAGAAACTGGTACTTCAATAAAGAGCGAAGTCCGAAGAAGGTTTTGTTGGCCAGTGAGATACGATTAGAAAGAACACAACAACAGCAACAATAAATAAACACGGAATATTCCGCCTGCCCGCATATAAAGTGTTGGCTGGTACCTGAAGTATAAAACTTATCTATCTACAGCTCGTTCAGAGATATTCTGTGATAGTTGTGATAGGATGCTTAAAGGGACAGTAGACTTTCAAAATTGTGAAATTTGTCCAAAAATTCGATTTTTTTAATTTTATTGAATTGTGAAACTACGAGCGAGTAGGAATGTGTTGCAAAAATAATTTTTAATTTCTGTGATTACTTTCCTAGTTATAGGCATATGTATTTAATTTTGATATTATGTGGTTACTAATAGTAATAACTTTAAATGTGTTTTTCTCAAAATAAAAATTGTCATGTCATACGATTATTCAAACTGCTCCAGGCGCATTTCTAATTATCGTATTGCTTTGAAGTTTTATATACTTAACTGTATATCAAATAAACATTATTGAAAATAATTATGCTTCGTAGCTCAGAATTTCTAAATATTTTATTTGAAAAGATGATTTATAGGTATTTTGCGTAATAATAAGGATGTTTTCACTATTATTTTTTTCTCTTTATATTTTTAATGAATGCTTAAAAAAAGCAATAAGTTTCATTGTTATTTCTATAAGGTATCCTGTAAATAAAAATTGCCATATTATATGCAAAAGAAATGCGCATGGAACATTTTAATTAGGCCAATTTTTGATATAATTAATAATTCATAAATTATTAATATTTCATCATTAAATTTTAACCACTTTTACATATCTATGGTACTAATCACATATTGAAATTTCAAGCAAATCCATTCAAAATAAAAAAAGTTAGGTTTGAAGGTCCACTGTCCCCTTAATAATTTTTTTTTTAAATTATTATTACAGTAGACTCGATTCCTGGAAACTGGCGTAGGAATATAGGAGGACTTTCTAAAGGGTAGACTTCTTTGAACGTCTGTAAGAAGCTGTTTCATTTTGCAGGATGTTCAAAACGGTATATCAAACAGACCTTAAGGCTGCTGTGTAGCATTGGATTCGCTCACCTCGATGTTAACCTATGACCGTGAACCCTCTTGCTTTCACCGAGATTCCCTTAGGTTCTTTTCTATGGCATAGGAACAAATGAGGTAGTGTAATAACGAGTCTCTCTTAACGACACGCACATAAATTTATTTACAGTTGAACATTTAAACGGTTTCACACTTAACATAAAAATTGCAGAAGAGCACGAGGTGGCCAAGCCTACAATATCTTACCAGACCTCGGCTGTACTACATTCTAATCTAGTTACAGATTAACTCTGTTCTGCTTACGGAACTAATTATTTCACTGGAGGCGAGACCAGCCTGCTCTATCTAGCCAGGCCTCCTAAAATTAATCTCAGAGATTCTCTCTCTCTCTGTCTCAATTCTAATTAACGAATAATTACTAACCAGAGGTGAGACGAGTCTGCATTTACCTCGCCAGACCTCCGATGCCTAGCATAGACGCTCTCCTTCTGTTACTTTCTTATTTACTCCCCGCGATCCTCACCACCCTCTTGGGTTCAACGCCCCAGCAGCCAATCCTGTGGTTGGTAGAGGGGTGGGGAATCACGGGGTACAACATTTTCACTTTATCTAGGGCTCCGTTTTCAAACATTACACTACAACCTCTGGAAAAATTCAAGAAATTTCGCCGTCCCCACCTTTTGGTGATACGGTATATCCTGAGCTAATACCATCAAGGTAAGCTCAGGAGAGAAAAAATTCTTATATTATTATTTAATTTAATGTGGACCGAAAAACAACCCTGTACATTGCCTGGGCTCGAACCTAATTTAACCGCATGGCAGGCGAGTACACCACCCCTGAGCCAGCGCTAATACATATACATTTATATTATTTCTTATACATTTAAATCAACATCCAATGCTGTTTCACCCTACATTAAACCATTATGCAAATGCACCTCTGGAAAAAAATGTATCTACTATTGACAGCTACATAAAAACTGATAATCCAATAAAAATGGTATTTTCAGATAGCCCGAAATTTTCTGCACCTCGCAAGAGGATTCATTTTAGAAATTTCGCACAACAAAGGGACTTAAGAGTGTTTAAAGCACGTTATACCAGAATTTTTCTCTGAATAATTTAAATTTTTAAATATTATTTGCTTAAAAAAAAAAAAAAAACGAAAAATGCCCCAAGGTGCCAAATTTCTTTCTCTAATGCGGAGTACAATTATTTAAAAAAATCTTTCAATCCAAGTCGGCAATCCTCGGACACATTTCCTACATAGGTTAACACCGAGGTGAGCAAATCCAATAGGGTTAGTACGCAGCAGCCTCAAGGCCTGTTATGTATGATGTTAAGGCTGCTGGGTAGTAGCCCTATTGCATTCGCTCACCTCAATGTTAACGCACGGAGAAAATTTTTCTAATGATTATCGACTTGGATTAAAATTTTTTTAAAGAACTTTTCTCCGTAATAGAGGAAGAAATTTTTAACTCTGATTTCTTATTAATAAAGATATTTAGATAAGTCGTGCGCCAAAGGAAATGATGTGCTTTTAAAACACAATACATTACATTATTATCCTCAATCATTCATATATTAAAATATTATTCGCGTTTTAAGGAATCACTAGTTGGTACCCGTCAAAACATGACGGCTAGATAGTAAATAAATGTATTAATAATACACAAATTATACTCAACACATCATTGCCAAATGTTGAAAATCATAATAATGCGCAGAAACAAATTAATGTGTTTAAGCGGCTTCGTGCTTAGTGAGTATCTAAAGCCAGATTTAAAAATGTCACTGAGCATGCGCAGAAAGCATGTTTTTAAATTGTAAATTATCGCTAATTAAACAGCGCGAAATAAACGATTTCCATCAGGTTTAATCTTCTATTTCACATACATAATTATCATAGAAATAAAAATGGCAGAGAGAAATCTCGAGAGACTCAACGGAATAAACGTGTTTATCATTAAAATATGTCACTGAGCATGCGCAGAAACAGTGAGTTTCTAAAGCCAGATTGAAACATGCAACTGAGCATGCACATATATAAATTTTTAATTGTAAATTATCGCTCATTAATAGAAATTACGGTTACAAAAACCAAATTTGACAAATCTACAGATCACAACCTTTTGTTTAAGACCAAAATGAAGTTGATTGATGCAGTAGTTTTCTCTCACGGACTGCCCAAAAAGTCGGCTTAGCAACTTAAATATATATATAATGATACCCCAGTAGAAAATTTCTCTTTGTATAACGAAGTACAATTAAAAAAAAAATCAAATCCAAGTGTCAATCCATGGAAATATTTTCTCCGTAGGTTAGCACTGAACTGTGCGAATCCATTCGGGCAACTACCCAGTAAGCCTTAACATCATATATAACTCTTTCTGTCACAAGACTATTCCTAGACGTCATTACACATCTTCATCGGATGAATTTACAACATGCGGGTCAAGGGAGTCGTAAAATATTTTCTACTGGGTCGGCGCTGTTATTCTGAGTTGCAATCAAATCAATAACAAACGCACTCGAAACAGGGATACGAGTATTGGAAGCGGGCAGAATTCTGTGGGACGCATCTATATATATATATATAAAACAGTTCCGTAACTGACTGACTGACATATAAAGCACAGACTAAACCGCTGGACCTAAAGGGCTGAAGTTTTGCATGGCGATTCTTCTTATAGTGTAGGGGTGCACTACGAAAGATTTTTGAAAAATTCTTCTTAGATTTTTTTAAAATTAAATTTTTTAGCTGTTTTTGTAATATTCTTTAAAGTTTGCGTTTAAAATATTAATCTGAGGGTTATAAATTTTATATCACGAGAAAGATCATAAAAATTCCTTTAAAATAAAATCTTTTTCGAATCTTTACCTCCACTTTCTGATTTTTGGTGAATTTTCAAAGATTAATTTTTAGAATTTAATTTATTAAATGCTAATCACGTGATATCTTTTCTAGTACTTTAAATAAATTTATCGTCACGTGCATAACAACTAAATAGACAAAAAAAATATTTTTTTTCTTGCTAATGCGGCAGACGATTGGACATTATCCAAAAAAAAATATTAAAATACAGTAAAAGATATGATCCTCAAACTGTACTATATAAATTGTACTATATTCTTCAGTATATCCTATTAGATTTAATTTGAATACTTTCTTCTACATTATTTTGTCTGTAAAAATATCCCTTACATTTTTTTCATAAATATATTTTTTTGTTTTTTTACATCAATTGTATACATTGATCGTCGTACTTATTATAAATAAATAAATAAATAAATAAATAAATTTATTTTTTCGGCATTAATTGCATATATTGACCGTTGTATTTAATTTGAATGTACTCCGTAGCGAAGTGCGGGCTTTCAGCTAGTCTGTCATAAGTAGTTAGTGGTGAGAACATTTCCTCCAGCTTCCGTCAGATCTCGTTGCAGCGAGATCGTGACGCACTGGGTTACAGAAGCTTCAGGAATATCCATCGTCATCGATATTACAATGGAACGATTTAGCTCGATATCAATTAGATTCAGTCATAGTCACCAGTAACACTAGCTTCAAGACCTGGAGCGTACAAAGTGGCACAAATATGACCGGTTTATGGTCTGTTTACATAGAATCCATCAGCGTCAGCGTAACTCATATCGACATATTTTAAACAAATCACAGACTTTAACAATTTCGTGGCTGATCGTTTGGGGGTTTGTAATTGGTTAAACATATTTCAACACTGACGTTGACGGATTCTTTGTGAACAGGCCCTTACTCGATTTACCAGCAAGTCACTTTAAAAAAATAAAAAAATTGATTCGTTCCTCAAATTATCCCCCGATTTTCAACGGGAGACCTTCAAGTTAGTAACTTCTTTTTTTTCCATATTCGATCCGTGCTGCAAACGTTTAAATTTACATACAAGAAACGTCACGGTAAATTTGATGTTTACCGTAAACATTTAATCGATTTACAAAAGAGAGACGTCCTGATTAAAAAAAAAAGATTCGTATTACAAATGCTTAATCGATTAACAATCGAGAGACACCCAGTGAGTTATATTTTTTTCAAATTATATAGTAACTGTGTACGTTTAAATCGATTTACGTAGGAGAGATATCCCGGTCAGATTTTATTTTTAAATTTCTATTTTTACTGCGAGCGTTTAATCGATTCGCAAATGTGAGATGTCCCGGTCAAACACATTTTTTTTTCAAATTCGATTCATACTGCAAACTTTCAATCCGTTTACAAACGATAGTTATTCCACCGAGAAGCATTTTTTTTTCATTTGAAATCGAACAAAAAAATTTCAAATCAAATTCAAATGTTTAATCGATTTACAACAAACAAATGACGTTTCGTTCAAATACATTTTTTATTTTTTCAAATTCGATTCGTACTGAAAACGTTTAATCGATTTATAAGCGTGAGTTACGCCGGTGAGACACATTTTTTTTTCTTCTCATATTCGATTTTTACCTCAAACTTTCACTCGATTTACAAGCCAGAGATATCCTAGTCGGTAGTATTTTATTTTTCTTCTGGAATTCGATTCCAGAACAATCGATCACTCCCGCTTAAATTTAACCCTCTCGCACGGCAGAGATCGAAACCCTCTCCCGAATCCAATTAGGCAGAGGATTGTGGAAAGTGGTCAGCGTGGATTAGGCGAGGGATTACAGATCGCCGCTGCAAATTATTAATAGCGGTCAACAATTCCTCTACGAAAAGGGTGTTTGTCCTTCCTCATCCAGCTCGCCGGACCGAAACTAACTCGCCACTCCAACCGGGCTGTTGTCGTCTGCCTTGTAAATCAGATCGCGCCAGCCCATTGTGTCTATTTTCGAAAAGTCCATTCATCGCGGCCCGCGGTGGAGGTATAAATAGTGACGGACAGAGGTGATCCTACGCTATTATGAGTACATTAGGAAGAAATTAAACGTTGGGGATCTCTTAATGGAAGACTTAGCGCTGGCTAACGATGTTGCTTGTTTGGAGCAAGGCTGCCTTGTTAATCTCTCTGCGCGGTTATTTTCTTAGTAATGGGGCGGAAATGATGATAGAGAATTGTTCAGAAAGAAAAAAAAAGGAATAGAATAGTATTTGCATGACGTAATATCTTACGTTTTCTTTCTTTTTTTTCAACCTTTTTCCATTCTTGAAAGGGGTTGACTTGGGAACAAGGAAAGGGGGTAAACATCGCTCCATTACTCTATCTGGAAGTCTAAATTTCAACAATTAACAAGCAAATACGATAAAATATCGCCCAGGTATATTCTCTTCAATAGATTTCATCTGAATTTCTATCGCTCACGAGGAAAGGGGTAAACGTCGCGTAGTTATTTTCTCTGCAATATATTAGGTCTGAATTTCTACAGCTAACAAGGAAAGGGGTAAACGTCGCGTAGTTATTTTCTCTGCAATATATTAGGTCTGAATTTCTACAGCTAACAAGGAAAGGGGTAAACATCGCTTAGTATATTTTCTGCGATATATTGGGCGTGAATTGCGACAACTAACACGGAAAGAGGGTAAACATCGCCCAATTGTTCTCTCTGCAATATATTAGGTCTGAATTTCTACAGCTATCAAGGAAAGGGGTAAACATCGCTTAGTATATTTTCTGCAATATATTAGGGGTGAATTGCGACAACTAACATGGAAAGAGGGTAAACATCGTCCAATTGTTCTCTCTGCAGTAGATTAGGTCTGAATTTCTACAGCTAACAAGGAACGGGTAAACATCGCTTAGTTATTTTCTATGAAATATATTAGGGGTGAATTTCAACAACTAACAAGTAAGAGGGTAAACATCTCTCAACTACTTTCTCTGCGATAGATTAGATCTGAATTTCTGTAATTAACAAGGAAAGGGGTAAACATAGCTCAGTCTGCAATAGACTCTCGGCCTTTTTATTGAATGGGCAAATCGGGACATTGCCCAGGGCCCCCTGATGCTAGGGGCCCCCAAAACTGTCCTCTTTAACAATGTTTCTCCACACTAAAATAGATAGGGTGCCAGATAAGTGAAAGTTTTAATTTCGCTTTCTGCTTTAGGAAAAATATTAAACTATCAGGTTGTATCAGGTGTACAGTAGAAGGTGAAAGGTGTTTTCTGTAGAAGTGAAATGGTATAATTCCCCACGGTGTGTGATCAATAACGAATGTATTATAAAGGATGCAGTGGCAGGGGTAAATACAGGCTTGTAAACCAATAAAAAATAGAAGAATAGCTGTCGGTGTGGCCAGTGATAGCGATCTAAAGTCTAAATTTTACAAGATGGATGGTCGTTATTTTATGGCCCACAGTAAACACGTCAGATGAGAAGGGTCAAAGTTGTTTTGCAAAATAAAATTATGGTGGGGGAGGTACTTCATAGACTATGGACAGAAGCGACAGAGGCTGTTTAATAAAGAACTAATTGGGGCAGGAACCACTGAAAGAAAAACAGCCCACTGCCCAATGAAAGTGAGGGGCGGGTCAGAATGGCCCCCCTGTAAACGGAAAACAGCTCCGCTAAGGACGGAAGGAATTGGAGAAGAAAGAGATCGATCTCAGATTTGGTTCCTCAGAGTTAGATGATAGAGACTCTCGTCTGCCCCAGAGTCTTGGAGAAGTGCGAATATCTCGCTAAGATGTTCCTAGACTGAAGATGATTCTGGGTCCCTGTCGTAGATGCTACTATCATCGCTGCATACATCAGCTATAGTAAGTGCCTCTCCAATAGACTCCAAAAATCATCTTTGACAATATAGTTTGTCTCTGCTTCTGGGTTCTCAATATTAAAAATGTCAATATGAAAGAGATTGTTATATTAATAGCTATGACAATTTAATTGAAATTTGTGCATTATCAAATAAATGTATGTTTAAGGTCAATGCTTTGTCTTCCTTGCTTGTTCCAACCCATGCATGCATCCATTGTTTTAAGGTGATTAAATACCCTACATTTTCAGTTTGATGTGAAACATGATTATGAATGCTTCATCTTATCAGACATACACCGTAATAGCAGATATAGGACTCGCATGCAGGGTTGCTTGGTTTAAATTGTTATTTGAATCAAAATTTAAATCAAACGATTTTTTTTAAATCCTGATTTTTAACAACTTTTCCTCACACGCTTGGTGTATGCACCTAGTACTTCAAATAGTATAGTCCATGGATAGTTCTTATTTTTATAAATGTTCGTAAGGGAGGCGCCCCAAAATAGCATCTGCCGAGGAGCCCCCAGCGTTCATAATCGGGACTTGAATCGACTAGTCTGCAATATCGTTCAGTCTGCATCACTCAGTCTGCAATAGTCTGTAATTAATTTGAATTTCTATAGATGTCCATAAAAAGGAGTAAACCTCGTTCATTGTTCTTGCCTCTAAAAAACAGATTGTCTCAATTTCTAGAACAATAAACCGAAGAACCTGCACAGCTGTTTTTCCAAAATTGAGTGTCTAATTTTCTACAGCTAATTAACATGAAAGGCTTCTCGTCGAGTATTTTTCTCTTTAGATAGATTTGGATAGCATATCTACAGTTATTGACAGAAGAGGCTAATCATCCCTTAAAATTTTCTCCCGGGGCGTGGGTTGAAAAAATTGTACTTTACGGTAAAAGGAGGTAGGAAATACTGTTAAATTACAGAACTAGATATTAAACAATTTTTATGTTCGAGAAGGGTAGATCTAGTCATCACGCTTTTGATAGTTCCTGGTAGCTGGTGCCTAAACAATGGTCCATATTCCGCCTGTCCTTCTCATATTTACTATAACGAATCAGAACAGCTCTTCTACACGAGTACAAACACTAACTTTCAATCAGACTATTTGATCAGATAACACTTCACTCGAATTATCCTTATAAGTAACACTAAGGGGACTCACGACTCTTAAGTCGAGGAAATAAGGCTTATTTTCAAACTTTTTGACTCTTTATAACTATTTCAATTTACTCCCAATTTTTCCAAATTTTATGTACATGATAAATTGATATATTTATTTTAATAAACAAGTTTTCAACTCTCAAATTATTTTAAATATTTTTTTAAAAAAATGATTTAGATATACCTTGTTTTTTAAGCATTTTTATTGTATACTGGCTTGCGCGCAGAACTATGAAATTAATTTTACACTTAAATGTATAATTCCTGTTTTATATTTAAAATAAATAATTAAAAATACAATTGACCATAAAATATTCAACATTAAAATATTTTTTCAATTTTTTTAAAACTGCTCAAAACATACTTAAAATTTCCTTAAATTTTTACATTAATTTACCCCTGAAAAAATAAAATGTGCAGTGAGTGCAATAATTCTAGTTCAGACGCAATAAAATAACACGATTATGCAGTGATAAAAATTTCATGGAATTATGTTTCATAGTTTTTGAGATATCAGTTGCGGAATGATGCAAAATTACATTGAGAAAAATGAGTTTAAAATTTTTCTTACCATAAACTTGATCAGTAATTAAATATTTAGAATATCAATATATCCGGAACTTAGCTGAATATTTCCATGCGGTTTTCTTTACTTTGTTCAGAAATGATCAGGCTTTAACATATATTTTTTTTAAAAATCGAATGTTTTAAATATTTAAGGGTAGTGAGTCCCCTTTTAATGTAAAGTTCATGCACGAGACAAGTGTGTTAAAGGACTCTATTGGATTCACTTAGCTCTGTGTTATCCTATGGAAAAAAATTCCAATAATTGTTGACTTGAATTGAAAGATTTTATTTTAATTATACTCCGTAATAGTAGAGCAGGAAATTTTTTAGTCTGGTATCTCATTCATTTTAGAAATTTCGTTTCCCAAAGAATTTTTTTTTTGCGTTTATAAACACAGTGTACCGCTTTTTCTGACCAAATAATTGAATTAAAAAAATATTATTAGCGTTTCTCTCAAAGAATAAAAAAGGTACCCGAGTAAAAAATTTCTTTATTGCGGAATACAGTTTGAAAAGAAAAATCTTTCGATACATAGTACCTTCTATGTGTACAAGTTCACCAGGAAAAACTAATAAAAAGCAGTATGCACTTTGGTCTATTTTCTCCATTTGCTAGCATATCAAAAATTCAAATTAGTAAATAAAATCGCACTTTTCTCGATAAGTGCCAAGAAAACAGAAAATATGCTTTTAGAATTATTTAGAATACGCGTTGTACAAAGCGAATTTTCTTAAAATAATCCTTCTAAAATGAATCTGACGACTCGTTGGCGTTTTTTAGACATTTGCATCCAATGGATAAAAAATGTAAATGAACATAGTTTACATACGGAACGCGGATATCTAAAATGATGAACATCTTTCATTCTGTCGTTTTTTCCTTAACTAAAGAATACACATGGCTCCAAAACTGATTATAAACACTTTTTTTACCAAATAACAATGTAGAATAGAAATTGTAGACTTACAGGTTATTCCACGAAATTTGCAACAGCAAATTTAGAATGCACGTTGCAGCAAGAATAAAGTAGAATACAATTTGTTGACTTAGTTTTTTCCTGTAAATATGGAATGGAAAATTTAGAATAAATGTTGCTTACAAATGGAACGACATTCAATAATTTTTACACTACTATTTACTACCACAGAGTTGAGAATACGCTTAAAAATGGAATTTTCGAAAAATTCTCACGCTATTAAAATAATTTAGATTGCCACTGCTGACTATTACCGATTCTAGGAATTTGCTCTCCATCGTACTAGTTTAGATTATACACTTTTTCTTTCATATACGAATAAAGAAATTTTCAACCGTGTTTACTTAATCTTTCTCCCAATACAGTTCAGAAAGTAAATTTGCCCCACTATAGGGCTAAAGAAATATTAAACCATTTTTACTTGATTTTTCTCCCATTAAAGTTCAGAAAGCACATTGGTCACATTATAGGGCTGAAGAAACATTCAACCGTTTGTACTTAATCTTTGTCCCATTGGACTTCAGAATGTACATTAAACACATACGGAATTTTCAAAAAATTCGTCCAGCAATGATGTAGAATGCAGTTTGCAGAGTTACTAGCTTTTATTTCCTAGATATTTGCATGCAGCGACAGTAATTTAGAAAGCACATTGTTCACATATGGAGCAAGGATATCTAAAAAAACGACTGACACAAAACTCTATTGACTGACAGAATACGTGAGAATTTTCTATTAGTCATCACAGCTCGCGTGAGGCCTAAAATCGAACATATTCTTTTGGTGGAGTCGAAAGTGAGCGAGTAGTTTCAACGGCATAAATTGGACCGCATTTACAAAGGGCGTTCCATAAAAAAAACTGGTGGTAAATTACAAAAAATTTAAAAGAAAATACAGACACAGCAAAAAGAAGGTTATTCTTTATGAAATATCTTCTCTCAGATGATGTGCGAAGATCCCATTGTTCAACCCCCTTTTAAAGCACGTGGTGAAGGCATGTTATGGAAGCTGCTTCAGTGAACGTTTATAACTGAAATAACGTCAGTGATTGTTTTGGATTTTCTTCTGCGAAGCTCCGCCTTAAAAGTCGAAAACAACCAGAAATACCATGGAGCGAGGTCTGGACTGTAAGGAGGTTGTAGCATGGTTTTAATATGGAATGTTTTTTCATGTATTACAGTTTCATTTACAGTCAGTTTCAGTTTTATAGTCATTTTCATGTATATATTTTATCGCATTTCATTACTTAACTCTGAATCACTCACCTCCGTTGCAGCATGCAATACGCAGACGTTCTATATACAGCTGCGAAAACAACAACGAAAACACAATCGTCTAACACGTTTAACAACATTTGTCACTGATTCTTCTTCAGAAAGTCGTCTGCAGTTTCATCCCCCCCTTTCTTTTTACTTTTTTTATAAAACAACTTTCGCCAACTCGATGAAAAAAAAATGCTCTCAGTTTTTAAATGGAACCCCATCTGTATTTACGTGTATATTTCATGATAAAAAAAAAATGAAATCTCATACACTTTGCAGGTCCCTAAATTAAGGCAAGCCGAACGAAAATCTCCCCAACCGGAAGTAAAAAATTGAGTCACCACGCATACAAAAAAGCACTGAACGGGTGTGCGATATGAAACTAATATGTCTCACTTTAAAGAGAAAAATCAGAGTGGGTCTACGCCAGACGGGGAACCAGTCGCAACCGCCTGTAACTGGCACAGCGTCCCATTCAAGTCGGGTAGAGCACACGGGCAGAGGGGGCCGCGACTGGCAGGCGAACGGGATATTTCTCCGTGAGATGCCTTCGTGAGGGCGGCGCACGAATTTGCGTGAGCCTCCCGAAGGTCGGTGCCAGGGACACCGCGTGAGAACGAAAAGTCGGGCGCAAACAATACGCAAATTTCGAGAGGAGAAAAAAAAAATATGGTGGCTCTAAAGGGGTAAAAGCTGCTGAAAGCAGTCTATATGCAAAAAGATTATTTACGATGTATACACATCTGTTTAAGGCTGCTATGTACTAACCCCTTTGGATTCGCTCACCTCAGTGTTGACCTATGGAGAAAATTTGTCCACGGATTGCCGACTTGGATTCAAAGATTTTTTTTAAAAAATTGTACTCCGTCATAGAGAAAGAAATTTTACATTTGTGTACATGTTTAGTTTTTTTTTTAAAAAATGCAATTAATATTTTAAAATTTAAATTATTCGGGGAAAAATCTGGTATAGTGTGTTTTAAACGCTCATAAATTCCTTCGGTGGACGAAATTTATAAAATGAATCCTGTAGCGCTTTGCAGAAAAGTTCAGGCTATCTGACAATACCAATTTTATTTGATTATCAACATTTATGTACCTGTAAATAGTTGACAAAAATATATTTTAAATAAAAAATTTAGAGACAGCGCTTAACCCCCCTCCCAATAAAGAGAGAGCCATTACAATCCCTCAAAATGTCAATCCTAAGGGGGGTGGAATTCTCGAACTGTCCACTGAACTCCTCCCACCACAAGACTCTGCAAGAAGAGGAAAAGGGAAATACGATTTGTTTTCTTAGTACATAGCAGCCTTAAGGGTGCTGTGTTCTCGGACGATATCGGGTGAGCTCAAGGAGTTTCCGAGTTAGGGGTAGCCAGATGATGGCCGAATGGCTAGGGCTCTGGTTTTCGGTACCAGAGTCTGTAGGTTGGAATCCCACTCTTGGCATGGACGTTTGTAGCCGTTCGGAATCGGCTTTAAGCAGTAGGTCCCGGTCAAATTAGCCCTCGTGTAGCAAAAAATGATCGTAGCGCTCCCAACCAAACCAAACCAAACCAAACCAAACTGAGTGAGGGGTGGTGTGGCCAGTGCCGCCTACTGCGACGAGCGGTTCCGGCATATTTATCAGTAGTCACCCTCCCCAACACTTTAAAAAAAGTCAACCTTTTTAACGAAATTTGGTATTTTAAAACAGTACAGTCGGACCCCGCCATAGCGAACTCAAGGATATAACGAACAAAAATTTGGTCTCGCCGTTTTCCTATTGTGCGGAATTTAATTAGTATTGGTATCAGTTTAATGTAATCGATTTTAGTCGATTTAGTTCATTAATGCTCATTTTTAATATATTTTATCATATTTTATGTACATCACTATTGAATACAACATTGCGACTAATGACCTATACATTCTGCGAACTATCATTTTTCTTAACGGTTCGGATTTAGCGAACCACCGGATAAAGCGAACACAAACTTTGGTCCCTTGAAGTCCATCATAACGGGGTTCGACTGTATTTTACTCACTTTTTACAGCTTTAGAAATGCATCTAATCCTTTATTATCACGGACTTTTTTTACACGGTTGAAATAACACGGTAGAAAAAAAAAGTATTCTAATCCTGTTTTTACACGATCAGATTTTTTTCACACGATAAAAAAAGTCAATATATTATGGCACGCTATAAAGAAAATTACAAAGAGCTATACAAGATTTGTTCGCAACGATCTATTGCAGAATTTAGGACATCCAACCTCAGTTTTATTCAAGTTTTGCCCCAAAACTTATGAGGCTACTTCACAAATTTCATCGGACGAAAGCACCAGCGCAACACAAAAGGATACAATGACAGTCGAACCCCGTTATAACGAACTTGAAGGGACCAAAGTGTTAACCTTTATGGTTGTGATCCGACAAATAATTATCTTGTAGAAGTAATCATAACTGTAGAACCAACTCTTATTTACATCTGGTTTATTGACACATTAAAATCTTGGTTAAATAAATAATTTACAAAGGTTCGTTCCGACGAACGTTAATACACTCATGAGAGCAGGGCTCATTCTTCAAAGTCCAAATGTGACCCCCGTGTCTCCGTACGCGTGGCGACCTTTCAACAGTCCAAGTCTATTCTCCCCCTTCATTCGCAACACCGTCGTTATTTATCCATTCTTCTCAGCCCTTTTCTGGAACCATCTCGAACCATCTCGAATACCCGACCTTTTCCGGTTCCGCCCTCTGCAGATCACCTATGGTGAATTTCTTTCCTGCCGACTTCTCCAAGGGAAAAACGCACCGCTAATGGGTTTCACAAATCATTCTAAATGACTCGCGTACTTTTTCCCTATTGTCGCACATCTCCAAAGGTGTATATCTTTCGACACCTGTTTGCGTTTATTTTGGGCTTATTGAAGACGCTATTACACATCTTCATCAATTCCACTTAAGAATGGGAGACGAGAGTCTGACACAAAGGTTTTGTTCGCTTTATCCGAACAGTTAAAAAAAATGATAGATTTCTCAAAACGTATAACTCATTAGTTGCAATGTGTATTCAATAATGATGTATTTAAAATATGATAAAATCTATTAAAAATGATCATTAATGAATGAAATCTACTAAAACCGATTACATTAAACTGGCACAATACTTATTAAATTACGTACAATAGGAAAATGGCGGGACCAAAATTTTTCTTTCGTTATATCCTTGAGTTTGTTATATACCGGGTTCGCTATAACGGAGTTCGACTGTAGTCCTAGAAAGCGAATTCGTATTAATGAGCGAAGTTTTAAGCGCATCTAAACACAATAAATATTCCGTCTAAATAGAGCGCTCGATTGGAGGGATAAAGTATAATTTCTAATTGCGGAGAGCAAAGTTTTAGCCAAATCTAAGCCCATTAATATTCCATGTAAGTATGATAAGTGTTCTACTGGATGGCTAAAGCATAATTTTTAACTACGGAGAGCAAAGTTTTAAGCACATCTAGTCACAATAAATATTCAGTCTAAATAGAGCGCTCGATTGGAGGGATAAAGTATAATTTCTAATTGCGGAGAGCAAAGTTTTAGCAACATCTAAGCCCATTAATATTCCATGTAAGTATGATAAGTGCTCTACTGGATGGCTAAAGCATAATTTTTAACTACGGAGAGCAAAGTTTTAAGCACATCTAGTCACAATAAATATTCAGTCTAAATAGAGCGCTCGATTGGAGGGATAAAGTATAATTTCTAATTGCGGAGAGCAAAGTTTTAGCCACATCTAAGCCCATTAATATTCCATGTAAGTATGATAAGTGCTCTACTGGATGGCTAAAGCATAATTTTTAACTACGGAGAGCAAAGTTTTAAGCACATCTAGTCACAATAAATATTCAGTCTAAATAGAGCGCTCGATTGGAGGGATAAAGTATAATTTCTAATTGCGGAGAGCAAAGTTTTAGCCACATCTAAGCCCATTAATATTCCATGTAAGTATGATAAGTGCTCAACTGGATGGCTAAAGCATAATTTTTAACTACGGAGGGCAAAGTTTTAAGAACATCTAAATACAATAAATATTCCGTCTGAGAAAATAATGTGCGCGACTGGAGGGTTAAAGTGCAATTTTTAACTACGCAGAGCAAAGTTTTAATCATATCTAAGCAGACTTCAAATTTCATCGAGATAAAAAAAAATTCAATTATTTTTCGCAGGAACCACAATAACCCCGTGACAGGAAAAAATTCTTGTACAAGCATCCTTCCTTTTCAGTGTTAAGTACAAAAAGAAAAAAAAACGAATATAATCCTTCATTGAAGATGGACTTATATACGGAAAACGCCGTAACACACTTTTCATTAATGACCCGATTATCCGGATACACGTTGTTGTTGTCCAGTCCTTCACGGCATCGGTTAGTTTGCCCCACAGTTCATCGCACGGGTCAGGAGCGACACGATAAACTGACCAAGACTTTGTTAATATTTCGCACAGGCCCCCGGAACGAGCCACGCGTGTCGATACTCCCGGCATATATAAATAAAAAAATATATATATATACCCAGTGTGTACCAACAGGACGCTCATTTCAGTGGTCACCGTGTTCAAGGTCGAAATTTACACTGGGCAACGCCCTGTGCGTCATCTATCCGGCTGATGCATGCCGCATGAACGGCGCAGAGGGATTATGGGTACATGTCTGGTACGATAGCTAGCGTGAGATAACAGAGCCAGTGGCGGAAAAGCCACAATAGGACGAATGAAGCTGAAATAATTGGCTGTTATCCCCATTGATTTGCATCTAAACAGGTTGCTGGGCCATAAACACTCGTAACACCTTCACTGCCTAAAAAAATGTCGGTATAATACAGTGTTACTTTAAATGACTTGAAATATTAAACTCTAATCACGCTTACATTCTATAAACTGGGGGTGGCCGACATAAACACTGTTAAGAGCCATTTGGGAATGTTTAGAAGATCGTCGTATTTGATTAATGTTTTTGTTAAATGTATCATTCTCTAATTCTCAGAATAATTGATATTTCTAATTCTTAAAAAGTTTTGATGACTTTAATGATTTTTTTCTGTTAACTGTTAACTATTCAAATATGGCATAAATCAAGTTGTTGAAGTTCGTAGCCAACCATTCAAACGCTGATTTGTCGACGTCGAGCGTTGTTTATTTCCTATCAACCTTAATATAGAACACAAAGATTCACAGCTGTAATTTTGTACCAAAAATGGCGGTTATTCGACATGCCTCTCATTTAAATTCTGGGTATTTCGATTCTAGCACAAGTTTACAAAATTTTCGCGCAGAGCCGCAAAGTTAAGAAATAAGAGTAGTGACATGCGGCTCCCGGGCTGCAGTTCGGTCACCCCTGTTCTAATCGTTCTATTACTTCATAGTTTATTCATTTCCTTCTACTGATAAATCAACATAATGATTTTAACTAATGGTAAAATAAGTAAATTCATTCTATTAGGAATATTACAGTACTTTTCTAGCATTATCCAATTTTAATCCAAAATTTAAGCCTTCCTTTCCTAAGATATACGGCAATTCCTTGATGACAAGTCGTGAGGCAGCAATCCTACTCAGTTTAAATAAACAGTTAAAGAAAACTAAAGGTATTGTAGCCAAAATTCTGGAAAGCTAGGAAATTTTTTTTCTAATAACAATAATTATCCCTTCCTGTGCCGCACGAAGACTTAGTCGTTTTTTATTAATCAGTTATATAAAGTATGACACAAATATTTTCTTTAAATCATAATTTGTAATAATACTTACAGGGATATCCTAATTTTTATTACCATGTTTTTATTAACTAGCGTTCTTGTTTGTTTGTGTGTGTGTTTGTCCAGTACAAATCTTGCAATCGATTATTAACTAACTTCCCGACTAGCTAGACATTTGAAACTTTTAGAATAGCTCAGAACACGATGACAATGCATTACTTTAATACTTTTAGCCATTTTTAAGCAGAATTGAATTCATTTTCAGTTAATTTTGTTTTGTAGACTGGTGCAGCCATCTATTGCCTGGGACGGGAACGAAAAGTTAAACGCAAGTTAACTTCCAAATCTCGAACTAAACGATTGATTACGCATTTGATCTTTTTCTTTCAAGTTGACGGGATGATTCATCAAGAATATTTAAAAAAAGTATTTATTAATACATAGAATGTCAAGTTTATATGACTCAACAGAAAATTTAAAAACATGGTATATAAAAAGTTCTTTTTATCTTGTAATTATACAAATTTAACTTCACGTTTTGTTACAACACATTTAACATTTAGATTTCAAATACAATTTTCTGCTGTATACATTATAAACAATTAAGTTTGTATTACATTTACAGCAAATATAATAATACAACATAAACACCCATATACATAGTACATTTAAAGTATATAACTCCTTTGCAGCAAATACATCATAAACACACAAATAGCTAGTGAATTTACAAGAAATAATATTTTTACAGCAAATGCAACTTAAACACACAAATTTATCCATTTTTAAATAATCCAGCCATTATTCCCGAAAATAAGCCATAAAATCAGCTTCCAATTTTTATGTGCTTTTTAATTAGATTATATACGCTAGCAAATAAAAATATTTTACACAGCTGTGACTATAAAAATTTAACCCCTCATTAATCCAGATTTCTCAATAGCTTAATTTTTCTTACAGTCATAATTTAACGGATATTATTTGACTACAATATTAAAATTTTTCTTATATGTTAGTAATATATTCACATCGGCCGCATTTTGTATTTGAGAAAATTTCTAACTAGATCCATCAAACCATCACAAAACCTGCTTTTTTTGTTAGGTAGGACAGTTTTGAGCAACATTCCAAGGTTATTTCAAGATTTAAAAAAAAAAAAATATGTTGCAACATTGTGTTAAAATATATCGTGTTATTTCGTCCAACTTGAAAACGACTTCTCGCAGATCTTTTCAAAACCTAGACATTTCTCTTACACTTAACAACGACAAAGCAGGAAAATGGCAGCATGGCACTGAAGATCCGGTATGCAGAGATAAATATTTTCCCATTTATGCATGTCAGAAACATGTAATTATTAATGCATTGTAATAATGGCCACAAGTTAAAAGAACTTTTTATATACCATGTTTTTAAATTTTCTGTTGAATCATATAAACTTGACAATTCTATGTATTAATAAATACTTTTTAAATCTTTTTGATGAATTATCCCATCAACTTGAGAGAAAATGAAGTTAATTGGAAGTTAACTTGCGTTTAAGTTTTCGTTCCCGTCCCGACCGATAGAGGGCTGCACCAGTCTACAAAACATAATTAACTGAAAAAGAATTCAATGCTGCTTAAAGATAGCTAAAAGTATTAAATAATGCATTGTCATCGTGTTCTGAGCTATTCTAAAAGTTTCAAATGATTAGCTAGTCGGGAAGTTAGTTAAAAATCGATTGCAAGATTTGTACCGGACAAAAACACACACTCACAAACAAACAAACAAACAAAAAAGCGAGTTAATAAAAATATGGTAATAATAAAAAATTAAAAGAGTTTTGGGAAATACATCCGACTAATAATTAGTCTAGATGAAAACTCTAGAACAGAGAGAAAAAGTTCAAGTTAACCTTCGAAACTTTCCAAGGTCCTGTGAAATGAATTCTAAAATTCTGGGACTTCCCGCGATTTCTGGAGCACGTGGGAATTCTGACAGCTTTGTAACTCCGTTCATTTGCTTTGTTTATGGTTTTCATCAACGGTTTACCTTTAAAGGGGGGGGAGATCACCTTTGCACTCGCAAAAATATATATATTTTTGCGTACATAAGTGTATATATATACTGATTTTGCTACCAAGATTAATATGTTGTCAAACAGTTAGTTTGTAATTAATTCAAATCAATTTTTTAGGGTGAATTCTACAAAGCTATATGTATTAGAAAACAAAAGCAGAAAGATTGGAGATTTTTAGAAATTATTTTATGTAAAAAAATTAATGCTTTTTGAATAATGAATCTTAGGTCAATGCATTGCGCGCAGAATTTTTTAAAAACTATAAGAGATAAATATTAAATTATTTGTACATATTCTATCCATAGGTTATCTACACCTAAAATAATTACCATATTTCCCATAAAAATATTTTTTCAGGCAAATGTATTGTAATGTATATGAAAATCTTAAAATTTTTTCACAAAAAATTGCTGTAAAAAATTAGTAGTATGCATTTACCTAAATTTAGGTAGAAATTGTATAAACATACTAGATATACATGTATACAAAATTTTAGCAATTTGCGATTGTTAGTTTCGAAGAAATAGTGCGCACAAGTTTGCAAATAACTTTTAGAAAAAGTCGTTTAAAGTTTCGATAAATTACTTTACTATTAGCTTTATATATTTGGCCATAAAATCGGTTCTAATTATAGTATCGACTTTTGTTAAGGATTCCATACATTCCATTCTTCAAAATTAAATCATAATAAAAAATTGAGTTTTTTTAAGGTTTTAGGGTGATATCCCCCCCCCCCCTTAAAACGGGGAAAATAGCCTGTTCCCTTTTCCTTTGAGAGCTTATGCATTCATTAAGCATGTCTTATTATCAAGCTTGGTCACTTTCATAATTTATTGTTCCTTATTAACAGTGATCAGACTTAGCTTTATTACTTACGTAGGGTCCGAGGTCGCCTAGAGGTAGCGCGTTGGGCATGGGACTGGGGGTGCTCTGTTCGAATCCCGATGAACGTCATTGAATAACTTCTAGACCGAATATGGGCACGTTAAATCTGTAGACCGGAAAGTCCTTATATGAGGTCAGAGAGGATGGGAGGAGGTGCGACCCCCCCCCCTGATGTCGTCCCTGAGGGCGATTGGTCCAATTTGAGGTGGCAACGAGGGGTGGTGTGGGATCACCTATAAATGCGTCTTCATTGGCAAACAAACAACCACGGAAGAAAATGTAAACTTGCTGGAGTTCAGGTACCCACCTGAAATCTGAGCGCGTAACCGTGAGAATAGGTGTACCACAGCTGTATTGACCAGGACGGGGAATCGAGCCCACAGCCACTGTACCTATTCTAACCACTATAGCAGTGGTTCATAACCAGTGGTCCTCGGAACAAAGGTGGCCCGAGGGGACCTAAAATGTGGACCGTGAAGTCAGCAGTGATTAAAAAAAAAATGGTTTCATCATCATTTCAAAACGACCGCGAATTTAACAACTTTTATAAACTCGGGAACAAAAATTTTTTTTTGTGTTCGAATTCTAAAAATTCCTATTTTTCTTCCGTTTCCTGACGTTTCGAGTACGGAAAAATCCCTGTTCTGCTTAAAAAACTCTAATATTTTTCTGTGAAGCAAAGTCGCAGCATTACAGCTATTTTACAGTTGGTAGAGCAAATGCAAGTTCAAAACTCACTTATTTTTTAGTTTTCATAAGCTTTTACGTTTGCGGTTAAGTTTACTTTTACGTTAAAATTATTATTGTTACTAAGCTTATTTGTAACTTTTTATGAAAGTTATTTGTTACAAGTAGTTCGTTTATTCGGAAAACGAAACCTATTTTTGCCTCTAAAGGTTGATTAGGGAGTGGACCAGACGTATTTTTTGTTTTGACAATGGTCCCCGATCAACAAAACCTTAAGAACAACTGCACTACAGCATTCCGGAATGCAAGGGTTCCTTCTCTTATAATTACCACGCTTTACACTCTGATATTGAGAAACTCAGAGCTATAGCCAGCATATAAAATTCAGTTTCATTCTGGAGGATCGGAAATTAAAAAAGAAATTCAACCTGTGCTATCACACCATCAGTTTTGAAAACCAGTAATTTTCCACTGTTAGGGGACGGAAAACGTATAATTCAGTTGATCTTCATGATAATAAAATTGTAAAACTTTACAAAATTTAGTGACTTGCATATGATTCTTTATGCGCACTTCATTAAGAGTCCCTGAACTTTAGCTGTTGAAATCAGTGCTGAACAACTCGAGATGTGAGGCGAGCCATATTACATTATGGAAAGTTTCTGCGGGCCGCAAGAAAATAAGATTAGATGGGAAAGCGAAAAATATTTTATATAACAAAAAATAAATTACTGATTATTTAAAAAAGAATTAATATTCATTGCTTCTTTATTCCTTTAGTAATATTATAAATCTGAAAATAATATACCATGTTTATAAACATGCTTTTATTAACTCGCTTTCTTGTTTGTGTGTGTGCTTGTCCAGTACAAATCTTGCAATCATTTTTTAACTAACTTCCCGACTAGATAGACATTTGAAAATTTTAGAATACTCAGAACACGATGACAATGCATTATTTTATTACTTTTAGCCATCTTTAAGCAGTATTGAATTCACTTTCAGTTAATTTTGTTTTGTAGACTGGTGCAGCCATCTATCAGCCGGGACGGGAACGAAAAGTTAAACGCAAGTTAACTTCCAATTAACTTCATTTTCTTTCAAGTTGATGGGATAATTCATCAAAAAATTTTTAAAAAGTATTTATTAATACATAGAATTGTCAAGTTTTCTTGATTCAACAGAAAATTTAAAACCATGGTATATAAACAGTTCTTTTTATCTTGTAATTATTATATTTATAATATAGGCTTCGTGTGTTGTAATTGTCCCGAGGGCCGTATGTTATGAAGGCCTGCTAAACAATCCGTATATGAAACAAAAAGCTTTAAAGCAGTGGTTCTTAACCTTTTGTTAATCAAGGATCACTTCCCCCCCCCCTATAAAAAAATATATAACGGGAATCCTCTCCCAGCCGACTCTTTTAGAAAAAAGAATGGGTATCATCTTCCGGATAAACATATATTTTTGATACATAACTTTCATTAAAAGTTACAAATTTACTTAAAAACAATAAGGAATTTAACGTTAAAGTAAATTCAATAATAAGCATTAAAAAACCTACGAAAACAAGATTTTTCAGCTTGCTTTATCTGCTGTAAGAATGCTAGGACTCCCGTGTCACAGAATATATGTTAGGGACTTTTAAGAAGAACAGGGATTTTTCAATACTCGAAACGTCAGGAAACGGAAGTTCTTCCATAACGTTCCTCCGAAAAGCAAAATTTCAGATGTCCTGCGTCTCGAGTTATAATTTTGGCAGCGTGCCGAACCCAGTCTGTATCGCTTGGGCAAACAGTAAACAGTTAAACAGAAAAGTACCAAAATGCCTCAAAATTTTGACTGACTGACTGACTGTCACACACACACACATATAGATAGGTACATACGTATATACATAACACATACAGACATATATGCATACAAAAGAGGTAAGCAACGATAAGTAATCCTACGTCAAAACCCGTGGTAGTTTCGTTAGAAGAGACTACCTGAATTTTTTTTTCGGGCTCGAAATGCCAGAAAACGGATAAAATACCAGAATTTTTCAAATTTGAACAAAAGATTAGGAACAAAAATTTGTGTCCTCAATTTTATGAAATTGTTAAATTGGCGGTCATTTTGAAACGATGAAACCTTTAAAAAAATAATAAAAAAAAAATATGACAGCTCATTTCGCGAACCACCTTTTTGGATCCTCCCATACCGCCTGTGGACCAATGTTTTAAAGGAACTAGTGGAGTTTAGCTGATTTTAATTTACAAAGAGGTGATACACAATTCCCATTGTACGAGGCTGGCAAGCCACGAACATCCATTCACCAACTTACAACTAACCAGTTATTTAACTAGCATATTTTTTTCTTATTTGTCAAATGGTCGTCTTTCACCTGAAGATTCCGACAAAGCGAGGCAAAATACTTGCCTCTAATCTCCTGGATAAAATTTACGACGCGGAAAACGTCTGCTGTCGTAAAGACGTCGAAATCAGACGAGAAGACGCTTTTTCTTCGGCGATCGTCTGCGCTCGTTAGACGTTATTTTATTATATCTCGGGAGACGCACAGGTATGCGGTCCATACAGGTAGGAAAGTAGACAGGCTTGGTTCTGGAAGTCCAGAGCACCCCGACAAACACACATGGGTGTACAGACTAAATATAGACATCCCCTCCCTGTGATGCCACCTTAGTTGGGATATTACATCACAGATAAAAGGGTCACGGAACTTGAATTCCAATGGGTGTCATTAGTTATCTTTTAATGGAATGAAATGCTGTCATATTATGAGAAAAGATACAGAAGACCTCGTCCAGATTGGTTGGTTCCAGTTCATTTGTACCCCAAACCACTGCATTTTAAGGATTGTAGAATGTTTTGACGTTAAATGGCAACGAATATTTAATAAAGGAAATCTATTCATTTAAATATGAATATTGTAGAACGTTTTGTCATTAAATGGCAACAAATATCAAAGGAAATCTATTCACGTAAATATCTGAGTATCATAGAATGTTCTGTTAATAAATGGTAACAAGTATTTTTTAATAAAGGAAAGCTGCACACTTAAATATATGAATATTATAGAATGTTCTGTTAATAAATGGTAATAAGTATTTAATAAAGGAAAGCTATCCACTTAAATATCTGAATATTATAGAATGTTCTGTTAATAAATGGTAATAAGTATTTATAAAGGAAAGCTACCCACTTAAATATCTGAGTATTATAGAATGTTCTATCAATAAATGAGGCGTTGAAAGGCAAAGTGGTGTCACATTTTCAACTTTTTTCATTTGGGGGCAAATGTGTAATCTGTATGTTCAGTTTATAGTGGAATTGTAAAGAGTTATTATTTGCAATATTGTAATAATTGCTATGAATTATAATTTGTTCAAATTATGGTGGAATTTTTTGCAGTTTTTACAGTTAAACTCTTTTGATTTACACCACTTGACTTACTGATTTACACCACTTTGCCTTTCACCGCCTCAAATGGTAATAATTATTTAATAAAGGAAAGCTACCCACCTAAATGTCAGACTATTACATACTATTTTGTCATTAAATGGCAACACGTAAAGGAAAGATCTCAATTTAAATATCTGAATATTATAGAATGTTTTGTCATTAAATGGTAAAAGGTATTTAATAACGGAAAGCTATCCATTTAAACATCAGAATACTACCCCAAAAACTATTTACCGCACGTAATTGTTAGAGCCTGTAAAAATTATAAGTTTAAATAACGATTATCTGAGATTGAAATAAAAATATTTAAAACAAATTAAAGGAATTTACTTCATCTTATTTCACAGTAGAATAGAACATACGTTATTAAAATAAGACTCCAAACAGACAATATAAAAAGAAAAGGTAAGCCAAGAACTTTCGAGAATTCTACAATTTCGCCAATTTCCGCCCGAGTGCGAAACTTTTTTAAAAACTGAAAGAAAAGCCAAATGATTACTGCGAAAACGCAAAGAATAATCCCGTACTAAAACTTAATGGTGTACACCAGAAATCTCATCTAACTAAACTCTTTATCAGGTTCTATTGAACTGCTGGATCTATAACTAGGTCATATTCTACTTATTCATATGTAACTGTCTCTGCAGAATATACAGAACCTGCGATACCATCCCTTTATTTATATTAAGTCCATCTCGATTGCCACTTTCCCATACTACAGTAATGTCTCTAAAGTTTATATTGCAATAGCACATTAGCTATAACTACAATTTTCACTACTTTTGAAATGTTTGTTGTCTGTCAATGCGAGGCACATGCCCGTGAAGACAATTGCACATAATCTGCGAGAATCGTTGGTTACTTTCAATGGGGTATCATATAATCAGTGGTTCCGAGAACCTCGGGAAGTACTCCGGCACCACATATAAAAAAGATGCCAAATAAATGGGTATTTTGAAAGCAATGTTCATTGAACTAGGTGGGCGGAATATATCTGATGACTATAAGGTGTTGAAATAAACTTTCTTAAAAGTTAACACAATTAAATTTTCGTTGAATTAAATTTTCTTAAAAGTTAACATAATTATTTTATACTTAGTGATACGTTAGATTTTATAACTATACACACATTTTATAAATGTGATACATTAGAATGCGAAGTACGTTAATCCTGTATGCCTTTTGCCTGAGGGATATTCTATACCCCTCAGAATTATATTCCCTGGAATTATTATTCCCTGGAACGTTTCTCCCTCAAGTCGGTGAGGGCGGTGGTCCGCTCATGGTTCAGTTTCTGGCTAATGCTTACTCCACACCAACGGCAACGGAGACGAAAATCATGCATCTCCGTTGTTGCGCATGCGTATTACAAACAAATTTTCACTCCCCCGGTTCGTCTCCGTCTCTGCGGTTTCAAGTTGGGTTTCAAGTTGGAAAAAGTTCAACTTTTGTCTCTGCCGCCATGCTCGACAGCCAATCAGAATAGAAAAAGAAGATTACGTGCATGCGCAAATAAATTACCTCCTCTCCCCGTCTTCTAGCGGTGTGAAGGCTTTTATGACAGCCATAGAGACAGGTGGCAAAATGTGTCTGTCTTTCGTTGCTGTTCGCCGTTGGTGTGGAGTAAACCCGCCGGGGGGTGACATCGGGTGGGCTCGTACCATCTCCCATCTTCTCTAACCTCATCCGGTATGCGGATTTAACATGCCCCTATCTGACCTAGAAACAAAGGTATTTAATGACGTCCATCGGGATTCGAACCGAGCACCCCAAGTAGCATAGTGGTAGCTCAACGCGCTACCACTAGGATACCCGGGAACTGGTATACTGTGCTTTAAACGCAAATTTCTCTTTTTTTTGGAGGGGGGGGGGGAAAGATTTTTCTAAATGAATTCATCTGTACAAAATTTCAGGTTAGTACAGATGTCGACGACACTTTTATGGTGAGTAAGTTATGGAGAGTACCAGTAGCAGCCATATTGGATTCTGTCGGCTCACTCTTAACCTACAGAGAAAAATTTTCCAATTCTTTTCGACTTGAATTTACAAGTTGTTTTTTAACCCTTCAACGGGCGCGCTAATTTTTGGAACACCTTCAGGCGCGCGTGTCACAAAGTGCAACGTCTCTTTCAACCTTCATTATTCCTTTTGTAATAATTTTTTTTTTTCAAACTGACATAATAATTGTGTTTTATGACAAGATATAAAACGTCTATAATATCGAGCTATATTTATAATTAAATGCCAAAGAATGCAGATACAATCACCTTATTTCAAAACTATCCGATTTATTGGATCTAAGGACAACTTGCGAATGGATTCCCATTACGTACAAAAACCTAAAAAAAAAAATGAAATGAGATTGTCCATCTTCGTGATAGTATGCGGGATACCGTGTAATACTGCACATATGATCGACTACATCAACTCCTGATCTTGTTGGATTGTAATCCAGTATAATCGCTGGTTTACCACGGTTAAATCACGACTAACAATGAAAGGAGAGGAATACGAGGGTCAGAAAATCAGACCTGCATTAGAAAGGGTGTAGCTACAAATAGAAACTGCTTAGGACATTCAAACCTTACATATAAAAACAAGCCATTCAAAATTACGAAAATGTTGCACTTTGCACACGGACGTGCCTGTTGAAGGGTTAAACTGCACTCCGTAATAGAGAAAGACGTATTTTCCTGCGCTATCTTATTCATTTTAGAAATTTCGTCCAGCAGAGGAAATTATGTCCGTTTAAAACACCCTTTTCCCCCCAGATAATTCAAACTTTAAAAAATTATACGCGTTTATTTTAAAGAATGAATAAGATAGCAGAGTTAAAAAATTTCTTTCTCTGTTACTGACTACAACTTGGAGAATTTTTAAATCTCAGTCGACAATCACCAGAAAAATTTTCTCCATAGCTTTACTCCGAGCTGAGCGAATCCAACAGGGCTGCTCACTAGCCAGTAGCCTTAAGCAGGGACGTTGAAAAGACAAAAATAAAGAGAAAAAAAAATTTCCCAGAAATCGCAAGGAAATAGCAACAAAGTTGCACTGGAATCCATTAGCGGGGTATAAAATTATACACCCTTTTTTTTTTTTTTCCTGGAAGGTCAAGCTAGGATGCTACCGGAAATAAAACGGACCCACTTCTGGGAACTAAACAATGTCCGGCCCCTTTCGTTTTTCCGATTATAGACGGTGTTATTACGGCATTTACGGAGAAGCGGATAAAGGGTAAGACCGAGTCTCGGACGAGATGAAAACAAATTCTTAGAGGGGAGAAAACGGGTTGGTGGACTCGATAAAGATGCAGAGCTATGGGATACGCCGCCATAAATGGCCACGTAAGTGTAAAAAAAAAAAAAAAAAAAAAGATACACGACCTCAACTTTTGATTTCGGTAGATTGTATCTATCCCACCTCGGTATATATGTATTACAACTGAAATTTGGCCACTTGGCGAGAAATCTCTACGTATAAGCGCCAATCTCGTTTCCGCCAGTATTTGGTTTTGCTAATAATTTACGTTTTGAGCTAATTTTTTGCGATTATGATGAAAATTTGGGATTTGCCTCAAATGGAAGAGGATGCAGTGTCTTTTTTTTATTCATGGGATAAAAAAAGCTCAATGAGTTCGTCAAAACTGCCACGGCATACGTGCGTAATTTGGATCGACCATTTGCTCGAGATGCAATGTTAAAGCTTTTTGGAATTCAAGCAAGAAACTGGCTCCCCGGTTTCCGATTACCATGCTCTTGTGTCTACGCCGGGCATGGACGCAATAAATCCGCAAGTCCCTCCATGCGGTATGTGGGTGGTAGAAGGGTACAAACTCACCAGATGTAGCCCCCTGAGGGTGCACGGTCAGAGTTGTGCTGGCGCGAGGGGCTATGTTAGTTCCCTCATACGGTGCACTCATTAGAAGAAACCCATAAATCTTGTGGTGATTGGGCGAGGTCGAATAGAAAAAATAATTCGAACGCTTTTGGTGATTTGCCACTATAGGTTTTCCTCGACTTACGACCACTCGACTTGTGACCGCTCGCACATACGACCGAAATTTTTATTTATTTACTTTTACTTGTTTTTATCTTTTTCTGGAAAATATTGTTCCTTGAATGTACAATACATACATATATGTATTACGACTATTAAAAACTACCTTGGATAACTTTGCTACAAAAAAAAATTGCAACGTTCCTTCTGTCGCAAATTCTGAACCATTGGATTGTACTAACGTAATAAGTAGTGGTGGCGAAGAATAATTTATGCCTTCTAAATAAAGTACAATGCATCTTAAATTACGCATGTATGTATGAAAGTAAAAAAAATATTTGTATGTACAAATATAATAAAAAATATTGTTTGAAACTCGACTTACGACCAAATCAACTTACGATCAATGTCTCGGTCGAAATTCGAGGGAATATCTGTATTCGAAATATTCAAACAGTTTCCAATCTTTTAAACACGGGTTTGTAACCAGTTGCGCCGTGTGCGTCGCTCCATTCAATTACATAGGTTGCGACTCATCACGGACTGGTTTGTGATTTGAGTCAGTTATCAGTTTCTTTTGAGTTGCTCCGTGTGCAGAGGGCTTTAATCCGTATACAGCCACATTACCAAGTTAAAACCACCTTTTTTATTACAAAAAAAAGAAGTAGTTGGGCATTAAGCAAGATTCCTCTTTCAACAGACAGATAACATCTTTAGGAACAACGGCGATTCTTGGTTCTAAGAAGTAATAGGCATGATCTGTTAATTCTTGTGTGTGTGAGTGCGTGTGACTACAATTATGGTTTCGTTTGGTTTGGAGCGCTACTGTCAACTTTTGTGCTGCACGAGGGCTAATTAAACCGGGACCTATAGTTTAAAGCCGATTCCGAACGCCATGCCAACAGTGGGACTCGGACCCACAGGAGTTGAACCAAATGCCAGCGCCCTAGCCAATTCGGTCATCCCCTGGCAATACAATTATGGAGGGACGAGAGAAGGTTTTCAATGCACATATGCATACACATATACAGAGGCTGTTCACACATTTTTTAGACGATGTATATTGTATTCACAAAACTAAATTACATAAAATTCTTGTGTTTTAAATGTTCTATTTGACATCCCTTATTCTGAACTATCTTTCGACACCGCAATTTCCAGGATAATAATGCCTTTTGAAGTGTCAGAAGAGGTATTCTATCCCATTCCTCCTGAACAGCTTTCCAGAGTCCTGTAAGGGTTTTGGGACGACGTTTGGATAATGCAGATTTTAAAAGTCCGAAAGCACAAAAATCCATAGGTGATACATCGGGAGATTTAGTAGGGATATCAGTGAAGGGTATGGCCTTGATACCAGTTTTTTGTTACATTTCTTTTAGGAAATTTACAGTGGATTTTGATGCGTGACTGCTAGCTTTGTCCTGATTGAGTCTCACAGATTGATGGCCCTGTGGGTAAAGCGATGGTATTTCATTCAGAAAAATTGGCGATAAAATATGTTCCTGATAGTATTTGGAGTTAATCTTGACATTTTTTCCACTCTCTTTATTTTTAACTTGCCATTATAAGAAAAACCAGCAACAATCATGAATCCCTGAGAAAAACTTTCTTTCGATTCTTTGAACCATGTACTTAAATTTTTTTTCTCCCCTTTTATGATAATAAATGGCTTTTCTTTTATTGCAATCATTTAAATACACCCATGATTCATCTATTGTGACAATTGTTTTCCATTTTTCTTAGGATAAGTGTTTATCTTATAGAATTCTGCAGCGTATCCTGCGTTCAGCGATATGATTTGGAAGAAGACGATGCACATTGCGTTTTTTTCGCTTTCTTAAGATTTAAATCAACGTTAATCATTTTGTTTACAGTGGACACCGATCATTTTAATGATTTTGCAACTGTCCTTTGACTAGGGGGATTTTCTTTTAACATTAAACAACGTACCTTTGCAATAGTCGAAGATGTCCGTTTTTTCCTTGGATACTTGTTTGGAATTTTTGTCCCTCTTGAGGCTCCAATTTGACGTTTTTTTCCTTTCTTGTTGACGATATTACCTATCAACGCTTTAGATATCACAAAACCATGACTCTCACATCGTTTTTGGATAACGGAGTATGCATATTTCTCTTCGGAAAGAGCATAAATGTAGCCTTCGAACCACTGCTTTGTTAAAAACGCCATTTTGAATAAAATCAAAACTTTCAAGCCGCAGACGATAATTTTGACTTTTAAAAACATAGTACAATTGCAATTATTTCTTTTGCAGCAAACGATTTTTTATTAACGCTTACCAAAATCGTCTAAAAAATGTGCGAACAGCCTCTGTATTTGCATACAATTATGGGGGTGGGAAGAGGGTTTTTGAAGCGAAACTCCTCTAGTCGCGGTAGCGTGAGTTTTTGGCTGGAGAGGCGAAAAAGTGAAACACTTCCACAAGGGAGAAACCTAATTCAAGGGCAAACAAACACATGCAAACAAACTCAGGTTATTATCACTATACAAACTTGAATTGTTACGCGGATGATTTCATGAATTTCCCCTGCAAACAGCTACTGCAGAAATTACTCGTAGTTTAAGGGTGTCCGTACTTGAAATTTCATTTGAAATGATGATCAGAGTATTTTGAAATGAGCCTTTTCATCCAAATGCGTCTACATTAAAACCTTTTTATACTTATCACATTATTAAAAAATCAAAAAATTCTTTTCAAGCAAATTTAAAATTTGAAGTATGATTAGGTTACGTATTCTTCATATATATATATATATATATATATATATATATATATATATATATATATATATAAAGTAGCTGAAAACCCGCATTTCGCTACTGAGTACATTCAAATTAAATACAACGGTCAATGTATGCAATTAATGCCAAATATATATATAAAATAAATACGACCATCAATGTATACAATTGATGTAAAAAATATATATATATTTATAAAAAAAATCATAAGTAATTTTTATAGACAAAATAATGTAGAAGAAAATATTCAAATTAAATCTAATAGGACACACTAAAGAATATAGTACAGTTTGAGGAACATATCTTTTACTGTATTTTAATATTTTTTTAGATAATGTCTCATCGTCTGCCGCATTAGCAAGGGAAAAATATTTTTTTTGTCTATTTCATTATTATGGACTTGACGATGAATTTATTTAAAGTACCAGAAAAAGGAATCACGTGATCAGCATTTAATAAATTAAATTCTAATTTAATCTTTAAAAATTCACCAAAAATCAGAAAATGGAGATAAAGATTCGAAAAAGATTTCATTTTAAAGGAATTTTTATGATCTTTCTCGTGTTATAAATTTCATAACCCTCAAATTATTATTTTAAATTAAAACTAAATAAAATTACTAAAACAGATTAAACATTTAATTTTAAAAAATAGAATTTTTCAAAAATCTTTCTTAGTGCACTCCTACACTATAAGAAGAATCGCCATGCAAAATTTCAGCACTTTAGTTCCGGCGGTTTGGTCTGTGCGTGGTATGTCAGTCAGTGAGTCAGTCAGTTACAGAACTGCTTTATATATATATATATATATATATATATATATATATATATATATATATATATATATATATATATATATACAGTTAAATATACAGTTACTAACTCAACTAACCAGCCTTAATCGGCAATTAATTTAAGAAGCCGTAATACGTGCAATTTTGACGTTACGGTTAATTGTAAGTACATTTTAGCGGTACATTGTACAAGGGGTTAATCAGATTCAATGACACAAATCAATTGAGTTAACCGTTGGTTTAGCCTAATTCTAACGCATACTTGAAGGTATGTAGCATACTTTAACGTAGGATTACGTTCTTCAATAACGGTCCTCCGGAAAGAAAAAATTCCGTTACGAGTTATAATTTTGGCAGCGAGCCAAACCCATTAGCAGTAAACAGTTAAGCAGAAAAGTACCAAAATGCAAAAAAAAAAAAAAAAAAAAAAAGAGGTAAGCGATGATAAGTAATCCTACATTTTAATAACCCACGGTAGTTTCGTTAGAAGAGACTACCTGAAATATTTTTTCTGGTAGCCTTGATTTGTTTAAATAAAAGTCAACAAAATCCGCGGTGATACCATTTTCCCACGTCACGTGCTGTGTTTATAGAATGTATTTTACTCTCACACGAGGTTATTAAGGCAAATGATGATATTTTTGTCTCTACCATGATTATAAATAAAGCTGAAGTGAACCAACGTTTTTATTTTTACAGTGCTTAAATAGTCTTAATTTACATTTTTTTAAAATTGCTCTAGTATTATGATACTAGTATTGTACTAGTATCAAGACGGCATCCGAAATTACATATAGGATTAGTTGTAAAGATTCACTTTCCTTAGTCATTAATAAACAGAAGTAATGGTAAATATCTTCAATACAAGTTCCTCGTAAAAAGGGTTTCTCTCGCAATTTTTTTCCCCCACGTATTATTAATAACCCTTTCTAGAGACTGTATTAAATCGAATGCTTTATATTACTAAAAAACACTGCATCGCGTGGAATCTTTCAGTAATAATGTGATTAATTTGCATGCAAAGGCCGTTGAGCAGGACGATGGCCGAATGGCTAGGGCGCTGGCATTGGGTACCAAAGACTGTGGGTTCGGGTGCCACTCTTGACATGGATGTTTATAGCCGTTCGGAATCGGCTTTAGGCAGTAGGCCCTGGTGTAGTTAGCCCTCGTGTAGCAAAAGTTGACCGTAGCGGTCCAAAACTAAACCAAACGTCTTGCTTGCGTTTAACTTTTCGTTCCCGTCCCGGCGATAGATGGCTGCACCATTCTACAAAACAAAATTAACTGAAAATTAATTCAATCCTGCTTAAAGATGGCTAAAAGTATTAAAAGAATACATTGTCATCGTGTTCTGAGCTATTCTAAAAGTTTCAAATGTCTAGCTAGTCGGGAAGTTAGTTAAAAATCGATTGCAAGATTTGAACTGGACAAACACACAAACACACACACAAACAAACAAGAAAGCGAGGTAATAAAAACATGTAAAAGATATACATTATTGTAGATTAAGAAAATAATTCCCGATGACGTTATTTACGCACGACGAATCTTTCGTACGCCTCAAAACTAAGTCCATTAGCATGGTACGATAAATTTTATAAAGAACGAAGCAAAAGCATGACAGTATTTATGCAACAGATGAGTTACTACTCTACAATGGGATAGGAACAATAAACGTCAGGAGCTGACCGCAGAGTAATAAATACAGCTCAAATGGCTTTCAGATGAAAAAAAAAAAAAACTTACTCATGATCGTCTATGCTTCAATCATCAGAAAATTACGATAGAATCTAAATCATGCAAATTAACCGATACGAGAAAGCGATCCCTGCCTATAATCTCGTTTTAATCAGTTTTGTTGCCGGAAGATTTACCACATTACACCAATTAGTCAGCCCAGACTACCCGTGAGACAGTGATGTTATTATGCAATTACCGCGCGCATGCTCCGATAAAAATCATTAAGGTATCGTGATTTTGGAATGAGCTCCTCTGACGTCCAATTTCGATGCATACGGGAGCATCCCCCCCCCTCCCCCGAGCCACCATTGCTCGCAAACTACACGAGATCGAAGATATGGCAGTTAATTTAAAATTGTGACAGTGAAAGTGACTGTTGATTTCCTGATATTTGAATGCATAGCTTAACTGCGACATTTTGAAGAAAAATTAGAGGAACAATTGATTTTAATTTTATAGGAACAATTGGCTTTTAATAAACATTTGGCTTTTATTGTTATAGGAACATTCGTTTTCAAATGCTATAGGAACAGTTGGCTGTTAATAAACATTTGGCTTCAAATGTTATAGGAACAATTGACGTTTAATAAACATTTCGCTTTCATTGTTTCAGGAACATTTGGCTTAAAAAATTATAGGAACAGTTGGCTTTGTATGAATATTTGGCTTTTATTGTTATAGGAACATTCGACTTCAAATGCTATAGGAACAGTTGGCTTCAAATGTTATAGGAACAATTGACGTTTAATAAACATTTGGCTTTGATTGTTACAGGAAAATTTGACTTCACAAGTTATAGGAATAATTAGCTTTTAATGAATATTTGACTTCAAATGTTTTAGGAGCATAAGGCTTTAAATGAACTTTTGGCTTTCAATGCTACAGGAACATTTGACTTTTAAAGAACGTACGATGAAAATGAACGTATCTTGCCTGGTGCTAGGATGATAGTGCCTTCTTTTCCTAGGCCAAAAACTTAAATTTCACTGAAGTAAATTAAATTTCACTTTTAAGAGACTTTTACAGACATTTTAAGGACTTTCTTAACGAGTAACTTTTATTTTATCTTTCTTTCCGACAATAATGTATACTTAAATAGTAATGGCACTTTATGAGTAAATTTTTGTCTTTTGGTGCCTGGATATGATAGTGCCATTCTTTTCCTAGTCTAAAAACTTAAGTTCCTTTAATGGACTTATGTGCCTTTTATAGAAATTTTAAGGAACTTCTTTTTGGTTAATTATTTTAATCTTTCTTTCTGAAAATAATGTGTACTTACAGAGTAATGACATCTGCTTAGTAATTCCTTGTTGTTTCCTTTACCTCTCTGATGTCTAAAAATATTTCGTAGCTGGATATTACCACAAAACCCAAGGGGAATAATTAAGATGCGTTTCCCTTAAAAGTATTTGCAAAATCATCAAATTTCAACTGCATTATAGTGCCTGATCTAATAGTCCTAATAGAACAAACAAAAAGATCTCTGAGAAATACAAACATTTGCATAATCCTTTTTTGCCCCTGGTTTTCCCTGATGATCTCGGGATGGAAATGAAGCGAAATCAAAAGGCTATGAGTTGGTCATGGACACTGCTTCTCTATTACCCTTCTTGAAACGCGTGATTCTGGTGGCTGGAAATTTAACGACCTCTTTTACTTTTGTCAAAAATGAAGGACTTCAATTTAGTCAAAAAAAGGACTTATATTTTGGCAAAAATTAAGGACATTTATATTTTGTCAAAAATTTAGGACCGTTTTGAATTTTGTCAAAAATTTAGCACTTAAGAGGGCTAAGAAAACTAAGTAATTTTGAGGATTTATAGAACACGGGAAGTCCTGCAAGATGGCGCAGATTTTTTGCGCCGGTCCCTTAAATTAGGTCTTGTTCTGGCAGCTCGTTATTAAGGTCAAGAGAAAACTTTCTTGAAAATCCTATGAAAAAAATAATCTTATTTTCTGGTTTCTTTTTTTCTTTCAAAAAGTGAGAGGGAACAGAAAATGATGTTGCCTTTGTTCAACTCATAAATCAACCCTGCTGTGGATACGAATTGGGAGCCAACTTTAGCTCTTGGACTATGTTTTTTTTTTAATCTTTTGGCTGGTTTACTGTTTGGTCATTTGGCGGTAAATCAGTGTTAACACTTGCTTGAATTTTTCATCAGTGAGGTCTGAGTGAATACTTTACAGGGAAAAAACAAATCGAAAAGCAATAAATGGTTGCTTCAAAATTTTTATTAAAAGCTTTCGAAAGATTCGCAAGCTAAAAACACCGACAATTGGAATGCATAAATAAAGGCAAGCTTTTTATCTCATAATATCCTTGAATGTTAAAGAAATATAGTCAGGGAGTAAAGCCGTGTTTCCATTACCTTGGTAACCCCTGCATTTAATATACAGTAAAACCTCGTTTATTCGGACTGACTGGGACCATAGGCAATCCAGACAATCGAAAATTCGGATAATATGGGTAATAAGCAAATCAAAAATCATTAACTTAACAGACGGTTTATTACGATAAAAAACTATATTTTGTACCAAAATTACATAGTATTGTTTACAAGACATTAAAAAAATATAAAAATAACTTTTCGCATCATTTCTTAACAAAGAATTGGTAAGTCTAGTAAAGATTTCTTAAACTCAACAAAAAGCATTTTATTGCCGTAATTTATTGTACAATCTATGCAGGAACTGTGCATTCAATCAAACTAAAAAAAACGAACATTTGTCGTATTTGCAGTTACGTTCTTGCGATCATAGTTAAAAATTATTATCTAATGTGAACATTAAATGAAAATGTCTAGACATCCGATCCGGATTATCCGCAGATACGGATCAACGAGGGTCGGATAAACGAGGTTTTATTGTACTTTGTAAATAATATATCTATGTAAGAGGTCAATCAGATATTATCGGACGCGGCCACTGAAACAGGGCCCATATCACCCCCGCCTGTATTCTAAATACCTTGTGGGCCGTGGAATCTATAGCCTTGTAGTCCTTCATGTTGAAATATATTCAGAAAATGTGATGCCAACCCAGGAAAAGTAATCTTAGGGACTTTGGGGAGAATTTAAAAAAATAATAAGGTAGCTCGGTTAGAAAATAAGAAAGGTGTAACGTTTAAAAATAAGAGAGCCTAAAAAATCATAGTTTTGAGAAAAACGACGTTTAAAGTTTAGGCAGAAAAATATCAAAAATTTCGAACACGCACTGTTACAGAAATGCAGCATTTAAACTACATTTTCAGAATTCTATTTCAAGTGCTTGAATTCGCGTTATGCAGCAGATTTTAGGGAGTGTTTTTTAAATAAAATTTCCCTAATTAGGCTGGATCGGTCAGAAATTTATACAGCTACTCAGTAAATGTAAACAGACTGTCCCACTCTTATAATCTGACTCTCTAGAAAACAACCGACTCTACACGACAAACTATATATCGTGGTAAGCTCATTTTTTTGTACACATGTTGCCAAATAATGCTAGAATCAGCTTCCGTTCAAACTCAAAAATTGGTCATTTAACCTTGAGCGAGGTTTTTTTCACTCTCCTATGAAGTTTACGCTTCCGACTTATGGGTACATTTTCACGAGATGCCGTTAATCTAAAAACTATGATTTTTGAAACTATTTTTAAAACTCTGCATATCCCTCATTTTACAGCAGATTGGGCTTACTTTTTATCAGAATACTCCTCAAAATCTGCTGAATCAGATACACTCAAAAGCTAGAAATCTCCACTTAAGGCTGCTGTGAACTCTATTGGATTCGCTCCCCTAAGCCCGTCTGCACACGGAGCAACTCGAAAGAAACTGATAACTGACTCAAATCACAAACCAGTCCGTGATGAGTCGCAACCTATGTAATTGAATGGAGCCACGCACACGGCGCAACTGGTTACAAACCCGTCGGAAGGGTTTGTAACCAGTTGCGCCGTGTGCGTGGCTCCATTCAATTACATAGGTTGCGACTCATCACGGACTGGTTTGTGATTTGAGTCAGTTATCAGTTTCTTTCGAGTTGCTCCGTGTGCAGACGGCCTCACTGTCAACCTATGGGAGAAAAAGTGTCCAACGATTGCCGACTTGGATTCAAATTTTTTTGTTTTTAAATGGACTCCATAAAAGAGAGGACAATTTTATATATTGGGGCATTTTCGATTCTTTAAAAAAAATGCAAATATTTTAAAATTTAAATATTTCAGGGAAAAAATCTGGTGTGTGTTTTAAACGCTCTTAAATTCTTTTGGTGGGTGACATTTATAAAATGAATTCTCTTGCAAAGGGCAGAATATTTCAGGCTCTCTGAAAATACCATTTTTATTGGCATTTATGTATTAGCATTTATGTATCTGCTATTAGCATTTATATAACTGTTTATAGTAGACACATTTTCTCCATAAGTTAACATTAAGGTGGACAAATCCAATAGGGTTAATACACAGCAGATCATTTCTGGGCTGCATCACATTTTCTTAACCCTACACTGCATGATTTTTTCTTTTACAACTATATTTTTTCACAAACATATTTGGGCCTAGAAAATATTAAAAAAAGAATTTTAATATTTTTTTTTGAAAATCAGAATGAAATTGATAAAAGGATCGATTCATAAAAGAACCAGTATGCAATAAATGCAAATTAGTTTTCTTAGATTTATTATAGGGTGAAATTTTAATTGATTCACATATGCATTACTAGCTGAAAACCCGTACTTCGCTACGGAGTACATTCAAATTAAATACAACGATCAATGTAGGCAATTAATGTCAAAAATATGTTTAAATATATTTATAATAAATACGACGATCAATGCATGCAATTGATGTAAAAAAACCAAAAAAATATATTTATAAAAAAATCGTAAGGAATATTTTTGTAGACAAAATAATGTAGAAGAAAATATTCAAATTAAATCTAATGGAACATACTAAAAAATATAGTATAGTGATTATAGTACAGTTTGAGGAACATATGTTTTACTGTATTTAATATTTTTTTGGATAATTTTCAATCGTCTGCCGCATTAACAAGAAAAAATATTTTTTTGTTTATTTCGTTGCAATGAACGTGACGATAAATTAATTTAAAGTACCAGAAAAAGAAATCACGTGATCAGCATTTAATAAATTAAATTCTAAAATTTAATTTTTAAAAATTCACCAAAAATCAGAAAATGGAGGTAAAAATTCGAAAAAGATTTCATTTTAAAGGAATTTTTATGATCTTTCTCGTGATATAAATTTTATAACTCTCAAATTATTATTTTAAATGCAACCTTTAAAGAATGTTTCAAAAACACCTTAAAAATTTAATTTAAAAAAATCCAAGAAGAATTTTTCAAAAATCTCTCTTAGCGCACCCCTACACTATAAGAAGAATCGCCATGCATAATTTCAGCCCTTTAGGTCCAGCGGTTTGGTCTGTGCGTTGTATGTCAGTCAGTGAGTTAGTTACGGAATTGTTTTATATATATAGACTAGCTGAAAACCCGCGCTTCGCTACGGAGTACATTCAAATTAAATACAACGGTCAATGTATGCAATTAATGCCAAAAAAATTATATATATTTATAATAAATGCGACGATCAATGTATACACTTGATGTAAAAAATATATTTTATAAAAAAATCGTAAGGGATATTTATTTTTTTTTTGATAATATCTAATCGTCTGCTGCATTAGAGAGAAAAAAATATTTTTTTGTCTATTTAGTTGTTATGCACGTGACGATAAATTTATTTAAAGTATCAGAAAAAGGAATCACGTGATCAGCATTTAATAAATTAAATTCTAAAAATTAATCTTTAAAAATTCGCCAAATATCAGAAAATCAAGGTAAAGGTTTGAAAAAAAAATCATTTTAAAGGATTTTTTTATGATCTTTCTCGTGATATAAATTTTATAACCCTCAAGTCCTTATTTTAAATGCAAACTTAAAAAGTTACAAAAACAGCTTAAAAATTTAATTTAAAAAAATCTAAGAAGAATTTTTCAAAAATCTTTCTTAGCGCACCCCTACACTATAAGAAGAATCGCCATGCAAAATTTCAGCCCTTTAGGTCCAGTGGTTTGGTCTTTGCGTTGTATGTCAGTGAGTCAGTCAGTTACGGAACTGTTTTATATATATAGACTATGCAGTGTAGGGTTTTAACATATTTCTAACTTATTCCTTAAAGATAGAGTATAAGAATTCCCCCTTTTCGAGAATCGATCATAACACACGCCCCTACACCATCGTCCGAACTAAAAATGGACGAAATCTCCCTCTCCCAGCAAGAATCGTTCCGAGCAGAGCCCACCTCCTCTCCCCGGGTACAGTTACGCGCATTACGCATGCCAATAGCCGGTGCAACGATCCTTTCGGAGGTCTCTCGCGTCCGTAGTTATTCCCACCGAAAGAAAAGCGCTTTTTCCCACAGCCACGCCCGGTCGGAAGAACACGTCCGACCAGTCGCACACCCCTTCTCCTGGCGGAAGAACTCTCCTCCCGGGCCGCAAATCATCGGATGAATAATTGATGCGGCAGATCGATCACGGAGGGAAGCAGAAAGAGTGATGGATGTGAGAGAGTGGACGAGAGAGATCGGGTGGGGACCCGAGCGAGAGAGCGAGAGAAACTGGCGAAAGTTACAGTAAAATTCCCCGCCCTGTGGTAGACGGAATCGAGCGCTTTTGAATCGGAGAAAATTAAATCCGGTTCATAAATGGTAATTCTTCAGATTTAAAATACACAACCCTCGGCAGATTAAAACCAAACCTATGAGCGTGACTTGAGTGGGTTTTTTTTCTGCCGTCTTGGGAGGTATACAAGTTTGACAATAAAAGGTAAACAGCGAATAATGAGCAATATTTCATCGCTATGCCAATGGACTATCATAATGCAAACATTTTCAGGCAGTCTCTTCTAACGAAACTGCCGCGGGTTATTAAGGATGCTATGTACTAAGAAAAAAAATCGTATTTCCCTTTTCCTCTTCTTGCAGACTCTTGTGGTGGGAGGAGTCCAGTTGACGGTTCGAGAATTCCACCCCCCCTTAGGATTGACATTTTCAGGGATTGTAATGGCTCTCCCTCTCTATAGGGGGGGTTAAGCGCTGCCCCCAATTTTTTTATTTAAAATATTTTTTTGTCGACTATTTACAGGTACATAAATGCTGATAATCAAATAAAATTGGTATTGTCAGATAGCCTGAACTTTTGTGCAAAACTCTACGGGATTCATTTTATAAATTTCGTCCACCGAAGGAATTTATGAGCGTTTAAAACACACTATACCAGATTTTCCCCGAATAATTTAAATTTTAAAATATTAATTGCATTTAAAAAAAAACGAAAAATGTACACAAATGTAAAAACTTTTTTCTCTATGACGGAGTACAATTTAAAAAAAAAAATCTTTGAATCCAAGTCGGCAATCCGTGGACACATTTTCTCTATAGGTTAACATTGAGGTGAGCGAATCCAATGGGGTTAGTACATAGCAGCATTAACGTAGGATTACTTATCGTTTTTTACCTCTTTTGCATGATATATGTATGTGTTATATATACAGTCGAATCCCGTTATAGCGAACCCGGTATATAACGAACTCACGGATATAACGAACAAAAATTTTGGTCCCGCCATTTTCCTGCTGTTTGTAATTTAATTAGTATTGTGTCAGTTTAATGTAATCGATTTTTGTAGATTTAATTCATAAATGCTCATTTATAATACATCATCATTGAATACATATTGAAACTAATGAGTTATACATTTTGTGAACTCTAGCATTTTTAACGGTTCGGATATAGCGGACCACCGGATAAAGAGAACTAAACTTTTGGTCCCTTGAAGTTCGTTATAACGGGTTCCAGTTATAACGTGTTAAACCAGAGGTCTTTGGTGGAGGGGCCACTAATGCAAGAATATTCAGGAGCCTGATATTTTTGGGAATTAACAAAAGTGTGGGGATATTAGTTATAGCTACAAACTAGACCTTTGCGTTCAAAGGGTAGGATGGAACTTAAAATTATCTCTCTATAGACATTTTTTAATGTGTTATTTCGAATATTTACAATAAGGCACATTGAAGTATACTGTTTACGGAAGATGAAACATGCGACTTAGAAACACGTTTAACAAATTAAACGGAGAGAGCATGGTTAAAATCCACCAGGACTATGACCAACAACGAAAATGAAATGTTAGAATTACCTTCCGATAAATAGACGGTCAAATGGAGCAAAAATAATTGGATACACAGCAATCTCCTTCAAGTGGAAACACATTCAAATAGTATCATTCCCAAGTTATTGTATTTTTATTTGATATTTATATATTTTCGTTTATGAATAAACCACATTTTTATTACTCGGAAATATATTAGAAAAATTTTTTACTATCACATTTTTCCCATATCAAGGTAAAATTTATGTTCTAAGAATCCCTTATCGATCTTTATTAAAGATTTTGTAGGAAAAAATACTCAAGAATTTATAGATAAACATTTTATAGATCATCTATAAATTCTCAAGAATTTATAGATTTTTTTAAAATTTATAAATCAATAATGTATTGATACATAATCTATCAATTCTTAATCTATAAATTCTTGATCAGACTTTTTACATAAGAAGGCCAACTTTGTGTTCTAAAGAATTCCTTATCAATCTTTAGAAAAGAATTTGTAGAAAAAATACTCAAGAATTTATACATCAAGATTTTATAGATAATCTAAAAATTCTCATGAATTTATGGAATTTTAAAAAATTTATAGATCAAGAATTATAGATATCTATAAATTCTCAAGAATTTATAGATTTTTAAAATTTATTCATCATGAATTTATAGATAATCTATAAGTTCTCAAGAATTTATGTATTTTTTTTTAATTTATAGACCAAGATTGTATAGACAGAAAATCTATAAATTCATAATCTATATGTTCTTGATCAGATTTTTCTCATAGGAAGGCAAAGTTTCTGTCCAAAAAATTCTTTTATCGATCTTTAGAAAAGAATTTGAAAAAAAAAAATACTCAAGAATTTATAGATTTTTTAAAAATTGATTGATCATGAATTTATAGATTATCTGTAAGTTCTCAAGAATTTATAGATATTTGTTAAATTTATAGATCAAGAATTTATATATAATCTATAAGTACTCAATCTATTAATTATTAATCAGATTTTTTTCACATAGGAATCAAAATTTCGATTCTAAGGATCCCTTCCCTGACCAATCTCAAGAAAAATTCCTATGTGTCGCAAAGAATCACGTACAACTATAACAAAACGAATAGTCAGTCTCTCTGTATGCAGTGTATAATATACCACCGTACCATTGCTATTAATTTCAACTATTACTGGGAAATCCTGCGACTTGATTGGTCGCTCACAATTCTTATATTATTAAGACAGCTGGGATTGGATTCGTTCAGCTCTAGTTAACCCATGGAAAATATTTTTCCGCTGAGGAAAACTAGAATTTAAGATGGGACAAACAAAAATGCGTCGAGAGTCCAAGAAAAATGGTATCAAAAAAGAAAATAATAATATTAACGTAAAACAGTGCACCGGCAGTATCGAACGAGGTCACATGGACCAATGGGAAGTCAACAAGCAATGCACGAGGAAAAAAAAGAGGTAAATAAAATAATCGGATCCCGAGGCTGGTTTCACGAGCCAATCAAAAAGCGAGGAATCGACCAATGAAAAGACTTGAATCAGAGGCCAAAGAATAAACGAGAAAATGTTTTCACACAACGTATGATGCAAGGGAAATGTTAACCAGCTGGAATAAACTATTATTAATTAAATAGTAAGTGAAATTTAATTAACTTAATAAATTAAGAAAGCAGACGGGACAAAATAATTAAAAATTACACGTAATATTTGATATTGCCGGAGTTAAAAAAAAGTTTTTATTTATACTACCCCTCATGAGCCATTTCAATTTTCTGGCACCCTCACATAAAGAATAAATTTAATTCAACTTGAAAACATGACAAAATCATTTAGGTAAAGTAGAAAAGTGTTAAGGAATTCCTCGCATATAAGGCCTTGTTACCATTGATTCCGGAGCGTAGCGATAAAAATTTTAACCAACCAGAGCTCATTGCAATGACCACGTGATACATCAAACCAATCACAGGTCATATCAGCAATCTGAGCACCAACGAGGGAACGCAACACTACGCCTCAGAAGCAATGTGAAGAAGGTCTTAAAGGACTAGTTTTAAGCCAACAAAATTATTCAGACTCCTAGAAAAATCACGGAAGAAGTGAAAGCGTAATTTTTCGTTGTCCGCATATAAACCGTTAATATATTCCAAACCTATTTCAGTAGTTATAAAACCACCAATATCAAAATTTATTCTTTTTTTTTTCTACCTCGACTTATCCCATATGTCATGCAGATAGTAAGGAGAAAGAAATAAAAGCAAATTGTAAAAGTAAAACCGGAATATTCCGTCACCCGCATAAAAAAGTGTTAGTAATACAAAATAAATTTAGATTGTACTGAATTTACAGTATTCTCCATTACAAAAAATATTGCCATTCATATATTTAATTACAACTTTTATGCCAGATGAATAATTTCTCTAAAGTGGTCATCCTTAGCGATTCTAGGGTAGCTCTTCAAGTTATCGGCTCCACGCATACGCACACACACACGTGTGTGGGCGCGTGTGCGTGAATATCTACGTGTTTTTTCCATCTTCTCCCTAATTATCTGTATACCATTAAGAGTAGTAAATTTAAAATCTTACTCTTATATTCAGAAATGATTTGTTCAACTATTTCTCAGTTATTTCAAGAACACCCTCATCAAAACAATGGAATTAAGTACTATAGGTGAAGCTTCCTGCCCAGGAAATCCAAGAAATCACCGTAACGGAGGCAGAATACTCATCGATTAAGGCTGCTATGTACTAAGAAAAAAAAATCGTATTTCCCTTTTCCTCTTCTTGTAGACTCTTGTGGTGGGAGGAGTCCAGTTGACAGTTCGAGACTTCCATCCCCCTTAGGATTGACATTTTGAGGGATTGTAATGGCTCTCTCTATAGGGGGGGGTTAAGCGCTGCCCCCAAATTTTTTATTTAAAATATATTTTTGTCAACTATTTACAGGTACATAAATGCTGATAATCAAATAAATTGGTATAGTCAGATAGCCTGAACTTATCTGCAAAGCGCTACATGATTCATTTTATAAATTTCGTCTACCGAAGATATTTATGAGAGTTTAAAACACACTATACCAGATTTTCCCCCTAATAATTTAAATTTTAAAATATTAATTGCATTTTTTAAAAAATACGAAAAATGTACACAAATGTAAAATTTCTTTCTCTATGACGGAGTACAATTTTAAAAAAAAAATCTTTGAATCCAAGTCGGTAATCTGTGGACAAATTTTCTCCATAGGTTAACATTGAGGTTAGCGAATCCAATGGGGTTAGCACATAGCAGCCTTAAGTACTGGAAGTGAGGCTTCGTGCCCAGGAAATCCAAGAAGTTAGCGTAACGGGAGGCAGAATACTCGTCGATTAATCCTTGTTGGGAAGCCCATATCAAGGGAGAAAACGAGGTCTGTCTACTTGCACGCTTATATATTAAAAGAAAAATAAAAATGGTGTTTTGTAATTATCTAGATAAAAGCCGAAAACAAATAGAAAGATTAGTTGTCTGACATTTTGGGATATTAAAATAAATTTGAGATATTATAATAAATGAGATAATTTTTTTTCCACCGCACTATTAAATACAGGAAAAGAAAAACCCCTAAACCAGGATTGGAATTTACGAACTGAAAATTACACGTCCCTGCCAAAAGTAATCAAGTTAAAAGCAATCCTCCAGTCCAAAGCCAAGAAGAAACGAAAGTGGAATTCCTCAAGTATTTCCGCCGTGGACGATGTCTTTTAATGGCGTCTAATAGAGTGGTCACACGAATATTTGTCGCGCAGGAAATCTTCCCACCAGACTGGCGAACGAGGTGAAAACAATGCGAATTCCGCTCGATTGACAGGTAATGGCCAAATTCATTTCCTTGGCGTGGCAGTCGGCGCTTTCAGCGGATGCAGTCAAGTGTCTCGCTTTTGGACAGCACGCGATATCCTCCGTATTTAGTGGATTATAAATAATTGCGATCCAGAATTAACATTTGAACGCTTTTAACCCCTTTGTGTACTCGAGTAAGTTTTATAGAAAGCTTCCTTACTCCAACATGACAATTGTAATTTGTCTAGAAAGATTTACGGTCGCTGTTTTATCGCATAGAAAACAAAAGTTTAGGTTTTGTCGTTATTAAGTTAAGTCGTCCTCGATTTAGTGACTACCAGCGATGTAACATCTGATTGAGGCGTCACCTTAAGTTGTACAAGGTCAATCCTATTTAAAACATAGTAAACCACATCTTTTCTCGAGTAATTTAAATTTTAAAATGTCATTCATGCCTGATTAAAAAAGGAAAATTACATAGGTAACACATAGGTTATACATAGGTACAGAATTTCTTTCTCAATTACATGTTACAATAAAAAATATTTCAGGTACTCTATTCTAACGAAACTACCACGGGTAATTAACGTAGGATTATTTATCGTTGCTTAACTCTCTTTTCTTTTACTCATTTTGGTACTTTTCTGTTTAACTGTTTTCTGCTACTGGGTTTGGCATGCTGCCAAAATTATAACTCGCGACGCCGGACGAACAGATTTTTTTCCCAAGGCCCGTTATTGAGGAACGTAATGCTACGTTAAAAAATTCAAATGCAAGTTAAGAATTCGTTAAAAACTTATCTTCATAGGTCAATATTGAACCGAGCGAATCCAACATGGTGTTTACCCAAAACCCTTATGACCAGTACGACCGTAGAATAGAAAGATAAGAAATACCGCTCCGAAATGTTTAGCATTTCGAAAAGCACTCTCTTTGCTACTGTAAAATTTTTGAACTCTATATTACAAACTATAGATCCGACTGCGTCAGTAACACACACCTTAAGGAGAAAGCTTTTCATTTTGAAACCGCAAAAAATTAATGTGTGAGAAAGGAAAATCCCAGAAAGGAGCGCCTAACACATTTCTTTAGAGCAGGAGAGCTTTTCATTTTGAAACCATGAAAAGTTAATGTGCAAATATCGATATTGCCTTCAAAAAGAAAGCTCCAGAAAGGAACGCCTAACACATATCCTTAGAGAAGGGGAGATTTTCATGTTGAAACCGCGAAAAATTAATGTGTGAGGAAGGAAAATCCCAGAAAGGAGCGCCTAACACATTTCTTTAGAGCAGGAGAGCTTTTCATTTCGAAACCACGAAAAGTTAATGTGCAGATATCGATATTGCCTTCAAAAAGAAAGCTCCAGAAAGGAACGCCTAACACATATCCTTAGAGAAGGGGAGATTTTCATGTTGAAACCGCGAAAAATTAATGCGTGAGGAAGGAAAATCCCAGAAAGGAGCGCCTAACACATTTCTTTAGAGCAGGAGAGCTTTTCATTTCGAAACCACGAAAAGTTAATGTGCAAATATCGATATTGCCTTCAAAAAGAAAGCTCCAGAAAGGAACGCCTAACACATATCCTTAGAGAAGGGGAGATTTTCATGTTGAAACCGCGAAAAATTAATGCGTGAGGAAGGAAAATCCCAGAAAGGAGCGCCTAACATTTCTTTAGAGCACGAGAGCTTTTCATTTTGAAACCGCGAAAGATTAATAAGTGAAAATCGACATTTCCTTCAAAAAGAATTTTCCCCAAAAGTGCACCTAATATATTTTTTAGGAGAAAGTGAACATGTAATTTGCAAACGAAAAAAAAATTTAATGTATGAAAAGGGACATTTCCTTCAAAATAAAAATTCCACAAGGAAACGCAGGGCTAAATTTCGCTGCGCAAGTGTGCAAAGAATTTTAGATATAGGTGTTCTTTTAAATAGGAACGACTTGCAAAATTCCATTCCGTGGTAAACAGAATTTAAGTAAAGATATATAGCAGCGTTAGCAAAAACAGTAAAGCATAAAATTATTACGTCTTGTAATTTAATCATCGTATAAATATGCGATTTGTATTATTCGATTCTAATAACTCTGGAAACCAGTCTTTTTCTCTTTTTTCTTGGGGGGGGAGAGATTTAATGCCCCTGGAGCCCAAAATAGACTCGATTATTAATCTGTCTAATTACGGCGAGAACTCAGACGTTCTCCCATCACCATTGTCTAACAATCCAAAAAACATCCTCGTCAGCTTTCAGAGTAACAGTCCACGTGAAAAGTCATTAATCTCCGGAAAAGCATTTTTATTGACTCTCACAATTTATAATACACCGCCAAGAATGAATGAATATAAATAAAAAAAATTTAAAAAAAAATTCGTTAACCACCTAATTCCGCGTCCAATTACAGCGCCATCGTTTGCTGTCATGCTAATTCCGTTGCCAAACGAGACTGCATGGAGTGAAAGGCAGGGAACCAAAAAAATAAACAATCAAGAAATGGCATCGAATATTGACCCCGGGTCCTCATCAAAGGTGTTCGCTCTAACGAGAACAGACCCGAGCAACGGCGCCGCCGATAACAAGGTGGGAGATTTCTTGATGCGAGATGTGTATACGCTCTTTTCTTTTTCTTTCTTGCTCTCGAACGGTTTCGTGGCCGCAAAAACGCAGCAGGTATCGTTTAGGACCACACATCGAGGGCGATTTTATCTGCGGGATCGAGTGAAAGTATTAGAGCAGTGCAGCTGAGAGCTGCCATTTAATGAAGTGATACGCTGTATCTTTTTTAGAAATTTGAGGACCACCAGGTATATCGATAAAGGTGTCCATGTAGCGTTTTATTCGATGATTTAAGAACATTAGTCTAACAGTTTAATTCTATTATACACTACATCTATATAAATTAATAATTTATTATATTAATATATATATATATATATAGGCAGTGGAATCTCGACCGATCGTTCTCCGATTCGTCGTTTTCCTGTATGTGTTTATTTCACGCAGTTCCGACGATCATATTGCTTTGTTATATTCCCACATTTATCGTTTAGTTCAGTCGGTTCCTTGAAAAGCGATAGACCGAGATTCCAGTATATATTACTATTTTATATACACACACACACACACACACATATATATATATATATATATATATATATATATATATATATATATATATATATATATATATATATATATATATATATATATATATATACAGAGTGGAATCTCGATTTATCGTTTTTCAAGGGACCGATTGAAATGAACGATAGATGCGGAAACATAACAAAGCAATAGGATCGTTGGGACTGGATAAAATGAACGACACATACGGAAAAACGATCGATCGAGATTCCACTCTGTATATATATATATATATATATATATATATATATATATATATATATATATATATATATACAGGCAGTGGAATCTCGATCGATCGTTCTCCGAATCGTCGTTTTCCCGTATGTCTTTATTTCACGCAGTCCCGACGATCATATTGCTTTGTTATAGTCCCACATTTATCGTTCAGTTCAGTCGGTACCTTGAAAACGATAGATCGAGATTCCAGTATTATTATTATTATTATTATATATAAATAGGGGCGCGATGACCCGGTTGGCAAAGGCAGCGAGCCAGTGATCTGAACATCTCTGGTTCGATGCCGGTCTCTAACAAATCCACCGCCGTGTACACTAATGGCAGCTGGTGCACGAAAAATCTGTCGGGGCTGTAATGTCCTCCAAGTGCTCAAACTAACCTCTGGAGGTGCGGGGTCAAGTGTTCTCGTCACTTGACTTGGTTCAAAATTACGGGACCGGTGCTTTAGCCCTCCGACCCTTGTGGTGCTATTAAAAACTGGAGCCGCACCACTTCAACCAATAGCCGTGGATTTGAACTGACAATATACTGTAGGTCAAGGGGCATCAGTCACAGCATATATAATTAGATTTAATTTTTTGGAAAGACAGTGTCTAACTTATGTAGTCTAAAGGCTTATTCATTATTTTCTTTAAATGAGAGTTGAACATTTTCTCAGATTTTGTTTAAACAAAAATCTCTCCACCTTCAAGAAATGCCGATTTCTTGTAAGTGGCTCTTCAGACGAGTAGAAGGAATAAAAAAAAACAGAAATCGTAACCGAACGTACTCATCGGCTCTCAGATGATCGGAAAACACTGCGAAGTCATTTTACACAAAGTTTTTCGACAAAATATTATAAAGGAAAAAAATGATTCAAAGCAAAATGCCAAGTTCGGTACCAAATGTAAAATAAATAGTAAGTTTATTTATGCTTTTTTTCAATGCCAGTATTATAAGCATTCGGATTTAATGAGCAAAGCAATTTCATTCCTTTCTCTAGCTATAAGCAAAATCTTAACTGTATACTTCTAAACAATCAAAAGCTAAAACTTATTTAAGAAGTACTTTGTCATGCTTCCTGTTTGAACCGAATCCTGCCGCAAATATCGCCGAAATCTTTCAAAAGCTTAATTTAACTAAACATACATAAAATCAAAAAGACAAGAAAGCCCAACATCTTTTTTTAATCCCTGTTTTTACTAGCATTTGGATTAAACGATCAAAACAATTAGTAACAAGCAATTTCGTAACTGTATCTCTCTAAACAATCAAATTTCAAAATTTATTTTGGAAGCGCTTTGTTAATTGTTGCTTCCTGGATAAACCCAATCCTGCCACAAATATCACCAAAATCCTTAAAATGTCGCTAAAATCCTTCAGAGCTGCCTTGAACTGTCATACGCAAAATCAAAAACACCAGAAAGCCCCAACATACTTTCCTTGAAGGAAAATGAATAATTCCGAAAACAGATGTGAAACAAAGCATGAAAACGATTTCTGTGGTCCCTTCTCTCTTCAATTTACGAAAAAAAAGAAAAAAAAGGTTTAGCCTTTGTTTTCTCCCCGATAGCGATCTTCACACTTGATTAATATTTAAGAGATCGTTTGGCGGTTTTTTTTAAAAATAAATATATATTTTGTCTCGAATGAGAGATATATCAGTTGTACTGCCACAAAATAGAATTAAAAAAAACTGAAATAAGAGGTCACGATGATAATCTCGTATCCATTAAAAATCTTCTTAACCGGGTAGAGCAGTTGAAGGACGAGCAGTTGCCCAGTGTGTGAGAGAGGATTAATAGTGCCTAAATGTGGGGCAATGACAACGAGTAAAACAGTTGGATGATCAACGGATAACAACAAATCCCGTGTGGGAAAACGCTTGATAAGGCTTAACACCTTTCACTACTGGTGTGAAAAATATCAAAAATCCTTATTCTAAATGAGCTATGAATTACTAATTTACAAGTTCTCGAGTGTTTTTTTTTCTGGTAGATAGGGGTAGATGCCAAACAATCAGACACGTGACGCAATGTTAACATTTTAATAACGAACGATCGTAATCAGAGGTGTTAAATCAGGATGACTAGGTTTCAGGGTGTGTCCCTTCGTCGCTTGATTAAAGTCAGTAAGGAAAAATTTGCAATGAATGAAACTTTTATGGAATATATAATTTAGATAAAATAAAGCAGGATGATATATAAAGGAAAAGTTCAAAGGCTTGCAAAAATAATTTTATTTTGAAAATTGAAAATGAAAAATATCAAATAGAAATATTGAGATCCTTCCAGGCAAGATCGAAAACTTTCTATGTGAAGTAGTAAAAAGTTTGAAATTCTTTCTCAGGCCAGAAGCAATAGCTGATCAAGCAAAATGATTGAAGTCAAACTTTGTATTTTCAATTTCCAAAATACAATACACAAAGTATTGATAAACTAATATCGAAAATACTCAACCGAAAATCGAAAACTTTGTTAGAGACAAATTTTAATGTTTGAATTTTGTCTGGGCGGAACCAATACTTGACCAATTTTAAATGGAGTCTGAAGATTTCTAATTTTGAAGGCAAAAAAGGTATTGAACAATTTTAAGTGTAGTTGGAAATGTTTTTAAATTTTGTAGGAAATTTGATCTCCATATATATATATATATATATATATATATATATATATATATATATATATATACACAGTGAAACTTCTCTAAGGCGGCCAGTCATAGTTTCGAAAAATGGCCGCTTTGAAGGGGCCGTCGAATAGGCGTCGATCTCTCTATGGCGGACAGTAATGGTTCCATTGAAAAGTGGCCGTCTAGAGACGTTTCATATATATATATATATATATATATATATATATATATACACTTCTCTGGTCGGCCACCCCTCTAAACGGCTATATTTTGTCCAGAACAGATTGTAAACTCCATAGAGCCAATGTTATGGATGAACCCTCTTTTCGACGGCTAATCCTCAAAACGGCCACTTTTTTTCGTAACCATTACTGGCCACCATAGAAAAGTTTCTCTATATTGTATTGTGTATATATATATATATATATATATATATATATATAGGCTCCCAAAAGTGTTCGTATACTTACGAATTTCAATGAAATAGGGGTCTATCCATTAATTAAAATGAATATTTCAGAATGGGCATTTAATAATAAGATCTATAATCTATTCTTAACAAAACATTTAAAATATCGTTTGGATTTAATTTTTGCTTGTCTACTCCGTAATATTCTATTTATTATTTAAAAATGGCTCGTAGTCGTAAAGACAACAAACAGCATTCGAAAATTGATTATTTTTCATCATAGTAGTGGTAAATCAGTTCGGAATATTGCTAAATTACTTAATTTATCCCATTCTACTTTGCAGTAGGGAATAAAACGCTTTAAAGAAGAAAATTGGATCGAAAACAAGGTAAGAAAAGGCCGTCCGGCAAAGTTAACAAAACGTGATCAGAGATTTATAATTAGAATATTTACTAATATGTAGAGATTTTTTTACAAGTGTACGATGACTTTTGTGAGATAAAGTTTTTGTTACTTTTGGATTATTGGTTTCTTAAAAATAAAGTTTTACTATGTTTTCAAAATATTTCTCGTAGTTTTGATAAGAATAGATTATAGATCTTATTATTAAATACCCATTCTGAAATATTCATTTTAATCAATGGATAGACCCCTATTTCATTGAAAATCGTAAGTGTACGAACACTTTTGGGAGCCACTGTATATATATTGTCCCTCCCAACGCGATCAGATATGACTGAGTTCCGATTGAACAAAGCAATGAATTATAAATAATATGTTAAAATTTTATGCAGCAAGAGGGACTTAATGAAATTTATGCCCTGCACAATAAAGTCCTAAGTTTAGCAGAAGTTAGTAGAATTGATCAAGACAATTTGTCAGTTACACGATACAGGTTAGACGCTTTTCAAATTTATCAAAAGATATTGAATTATCATGACCAAAGGGCTTATTTGTTACCTTTTTAACACTAAAAAGTGCAAAGCCATTGAAAATGGCTGGTTTTAACATTGTTAGAAATAAGTATATCAGATGTAAGTAATTATCGTGGAAAATTAAAATAATTTCTTCATGTCACTCTATAAACAGTAAGTATTTTGATCCCAAAAAGTTTAAATATTAGCAATAACGTCTTATTTCTTACTAAAAAAATCATTAATAATAATTTGAAATGTCATTAAAAACTTCCCCAAGGCCTGTGATGGATAAAAAGTACGTAGCAATTAAAGTCAATTTTCAGAACATTATACAACAATAGTTTTACTAAACTCACGGCGCAACAGTCAAACACAATAATTTTGCTGGATAAGTTATTTTTGACGCATTCAATTTTCACTCCCCTTTGTGAATTTAAATCTAAAGAAGTTTAGCGGAGAACATTTAACCTGCATTCAAAATGACATTCATTAACCATTTTCATCGTCCCTTCCAGAATCAACTTTCTCCTCGGTAGTTTCATCAGATTAAGGTTTCGGTGAGTTAAAAGAAGCTGCAGACGATCTTATCAGCTGTTATAAAGCTGTGCTGTAGGCTATAATTGGAATCCAAAAGTTTTATTCTGACTTATGGAAGTTTGACTAAAGAGCACGGAGTTTTTCAAAGTTTTATATTTCAGTACATTGATTTTGTTTTATACGTCATTAAATTATTGATTAAAAAAAACCCTTTACCATTTAAATTTACTTCAAATAGTCAGAATTTCATCCATCTTACACGAATTGTAGTAAGAAGTTAATCTACAATGTAAACATTAAAACCGTTGCATTATTATGTTTAAAAAAACAAAATTTCCTGAAAACAAATTTTTTTCCAACAAAGGCCCTAAAAATTTAAACTCTCACACTAAACATACCCAGAAAATGCCCATAAGGTGATGTATCTCATTTATGAATGATTGTTCAATTAAGAGCAATTCCTCGCTAGTCAGACGATTTAAGGCTGCTATGTAATAAGAAAAAAAAATCGTATTTCCCTTTTCCTCTTCTTCAGATTCTTGCGATGGGAGGAGTCCAGTTGACAGTTCGAGAATTCCACCCCCCTTAGAATTGACATTTTGAGGGATTGTTATGGCTCTCTCTATAGGGGGTTAAGCGCTGCCCCCAATTTTTTATTTAAAATATATTTTGTCAACTATTTACAGGTACATAAATGCTGATAATCAAATAAAATTGGTATTATCAGATAGCCTGACCTTTTCTTCAAAGTGCTATAGGACTCATTTTATAAATTTCGTCCACCGAAGGAATTTATGAGCGTTTAAAACACACTATACCAGATTTTCCCCCTAATAATTTAAATTTTAAAATATTAATTGCATTTAAAAAAAACGAAAAATGTACACAAATGTAAAATTTCTTTCTCTATGACAGAGTACAATTTTTTAAAAAAATCTTTGAATCCAAGTCGGCAATCCATGGACAAATTTTCTCCACAGGTTAACATTGAGGTGAGCGAATTCAATGGGGTTAGTACATAGCAGCCTTAACACTTAATTTCTTTTATGTGTTTGATGTAAAAATCAAATCAAATAAAGAGAGGGCAATTACCCTATAATCTTACGTTACGAATGAAGATCTGCAATGTCAACTACAGTACAGCCTTAACGAACTGTGGGCTCTGGTATCCTAAGTGAGTTAAACACCAAATTTATATTAAAAAACAGAAAAAAAAACCCGTAAAGAATACGATGTAAATAACAAAGAACTACATATTTCAACAACATAAATATCTTTTTTACAATTTATGATGCAACCCAGGTAAAGGTAGCTTAAGTCGAGAAAATCGATTTCTAGCTTGTGAGTGCATATTATTCAGCAGACTTTCGCGAGTATTGTTTGAAAAAATCCACCCAATCAGTTGAAAAATGACGAAGATTTAGCATTTGAAAAACTAGAGTTGAAAAACTAGAGTTAAAAAAAATGCCAGTTTTGAGAAAAGCGACCTTTAAAGTTTGAGGGGAAAAAAATTTGGAACATAAATTTATGCAGAAATGCAGCATTTAAACTATACTCTCGGTACTAAATTTCTAGTGTTTGAATGCATCTTATAAAGCAGATTTAAGAAGTCTGCTCTATAAGATGCAGTCTTTAGGGAGTACTCTTTTTTTTTTTTTAAAAAAAAAAAAAAAAGATAGCTTGATCGGTCAGAAATTGGTACAGCTGCGCAGTATACAGTGGCTCCCAAAAGTGTTCGTACACTTACGATTTTCAATGAAATAGGGGTCTATCCATTAATTAAAATGAATATTTCAGAATGGGTATTTAATACTAAGATCTATAATCTATTCTTAACATTTCTCACCTTGTTTTCAATCAGATTTTATTATTTAAAGCGTTTTATCACATACTGAACAGTAGAATGGGATAAATAAAGTAATTTAGCAATATTCCGAACTGATTTACCAGTACAGTGATGAAAAATAATCAATTTTCGATTGCTGTTTTTGTTTCTTTACGACTACGAGCCGTTTTTAAATAATAAATAGAATATTACGGAGTATTCAAGCAAAAATTAAAGCCAAACGATATTTTAAATGCCACCACAATTCAAAATTAAAAATAAAGTAACAGACGATAATTTTAAATATGAATTTATCCGAATTTATTTCAGTGTACGATGACTTTTGTGAGATAAAGTTATTGTTACTTTTTGATTACTGGTTTCTTAAAAATAAAGTTTTACTATGTTTTCAAAATATTTCATGTAGTTTTGTTAAGAATAGATCATAGATCTTATTATTAAATACCCATTCTGAAATATTCACTTTAATTAATGGATAGACCCCTATTTGATTGATAATCATAAGTGTATGAACACTTTTGGGAGCCACTGTATGTGAACACAGTGTCTTCATACGAGTCTCTGGAAAAAACTTACTTATCGTAGGAGGCTCATCTTGTGTATACATGTTGCCGAATGTTACTAGAATCAGCGGATGCCTACCATCAATGTGCAGTTTTTGAATTGCCAAAGAAAAATTGTGATTTTCTCTTTGGTTTTGAAGTGATTTTTTTCCCACATTGACTAGACTAAAGGGATTTTCACAATGGCAATAATAAAGTTAGAACTAGTATGATCAGCTTCCGTTACTGCATGACCCAGCTTCTCAAAACTTCTAGCTTTGGCCACTTTTTCTTGGGCGATTCGTGAACTATCAGGTGCATCACGAATTGCCGATCAAAGCCAGAAGAAATCGTGAATTCTCGATTATTTCGGACCTTGGCCAATGCTAGATGTGGCCAGCCATTTCGCGAACTGGCTAAACTTCGGACTACTTCGGCCGTAACTAACACACACACACTTCTATGATGCCCTGTATAAAGGGCTTAAGTGAAAAACAGCGATATAGTAATTACAAGATAAAAATTACTTTTTATATACCACGTTTTTAAATTTTCTGTTGAATCATATAAACTTGACAATTCTCTCTTCATTGCACAAACCTTCACTTAATTATTCTTTTTCACTTTATTTTATTTAATTTTAATCACTTTTAAGTTGTTTCCACTATCCACAGACTTTATAAACTTTGATTTTTATAATTTTTTTAAAATTTTTCGTACAATATTTTTGTAAACAAATTAAATTCACATGTATTGTGTTTTCAAAATCGTCAAACGCCGTTACGCACAAGTGCAAGCATTGAATTCGATCGAAGCGCCACCTTGTGGATTTTTTCGGCTAAAAGTATTAAAAGAATGCATTGTCATCCTGTTCTGAGCTATTCTAAAAATTTCAAATGTCTGGATAGTCGGGAAGTTAGTTAAAAATCGATTGCAAGATTTGTACTGGACAAACACACAAACCAGAAAGCGAGTTAATAAAAACATGATAAAAATACGAAGTTATTAGCTTTTATACCAATCGCAGAAATATAATTTCGACTTGATATTATATATAATTTCATCGCCTTATTCATATATATATATATATATATATATATATATATGAATAAGGCGATGAAATTCAAAACTGTCCTGATACAAAAATTAAAAGAAATATATTAGTTAGTACTGGATTATAATTAAGGTGGAACTCCTACATGTAGCTGTATCCTAATTATGTGGCATAACTCTCGATTTACCTCAGATATTGAATATAAGAACATGTGGTTGTCCGCAAAAGCTTTTTGCAGTTTACAAAAACCACTTAAAGTGGATTTAGTAAGCTTCGAAACTAACAGCCTCATGTGTACTATAGTATATACAAGAAACACTTCCAAAAATACTTGTAAGTATCAAGCGATTGCAAGCAAACTCGGCTACTTGTGCCGACGAGAAAACATCTACGCACCGAAACTTAACATTTCATACAAATGCAACCGACGCCGATTTATTTATTTGCCCACAGTCGAAGAAAAGATAAACACAGATGCACGGGGTTCAGATTAAATCCCGATGAACGCCCGTAGTCATACATGCACGGACGTCTTCGAAAAAGAAAAAAAAATAGGAACCTTATCATAACCCCAGCTGCGTTCAATCAATAGGGATACACACACAACGATTGAAGAGGCACAGGTGAGAAATCAAGGCCTGTCACAGCTCGTGGAATATTACCGCAGAACTGAAGGGCGAGGGGAGAAAAAACGAATGAAATAGGATTTGACAATGGGCTTGCACGTGTGCTCCTGGAAATGGAGTTTACAACGGCATGTTCTGGGGGGGGGGGATGGTAAAGCGTAATTTGATATTTCCCCGAAATTCAGTTAAGAGCAACACACAATACGTACGGAAATAGGGTACGGACCGGCGCCTAAAAGTAACATAATACGACAAATAAAATGTTAATGCGCATAACGAAGAAACTACATAAAACCTCCCCAAAACTGATGTTATTTCGGTACAGGTAGCCCTCCTACAGCCCGACATCTTACAACACGATTTCGTTCTAACACGATAGGATAAATTGCGGGAACCCTCGTATAACACTGTAACCTGCAACACGGTTTCGCTCTAACACGATTAAAATAAATTGCGAAAACCTTTGTACAACACTATACTTCTACAGCACTAGATAACATGATTTTTATTTCAACACATTTAAAAACTAAACTGCCTTAAAATAATGACGGGAAGGAATAAGGAACTATAGTGGCTTTACATGAAAATGTATAAACAAGTTTGACGTTGCAAAATATCTAAATGAAGAAAAAGGTTCTGAAAGAGAAGCTGATATCGTTCAACAGAAAAAAAAACGTTTCGTTTGATTCTACTGAGCAGTGATGAGGAAGATATTTATTAAATTAAGGTCGCATTAAATGAAAATATTTTTTTGTTTCTTTTCGTTTTGTGTTATACATACATTTATATTTTTAATAAAAATTAAGTTGCTTGTATGGAATAAAAAAAAATTGTTTTTATAAGTTTTCGGAACGTACCCCCCCCCCCCCCCTCTTCTGTATTGGCTTAACACGGTTTCACACAACACGGCATTTTCTAGGAACCTATCTACCGTGTTATAGGAGAGTTACCTGTATTTGTATAATCGATCTCCTTTGCTATTTCGACAATATTTTTTGAAGTGTTCGCCATACTTTCATAACACATTACTGACCAGAGGCATGAATTAAAGTCTCTGTGTAGACGGCGCTTGTGGACCAGAGATCCGAATTAATGTCTCTGTATAGCCAGCGCTAGTGGACCTGAGACATGAATTAATATCTTAATATAGATAGTGCTTGTGGACTGATACATAAAGCAGTGCCCAATCGCACAGTAAAAACACTTTTGTTTAGTCATTTTGTTTAGTCATGAGAATTTATTCTCGCAATAATTTTTGTTTTGTATTTTTTCATTTCTATTTGATCCGAATAATTTAATTCGAATAATAATATTAATATGAATAATAATATTAATACGAATAATAAAAATTTTCAACAAGATGATTTTTTGAAAAAATCGTACAATATATTGGAAAAAAACACGTATTTTTCACAAGTTTTCACTAAATAAATATAAACTTCAATTTTCGAATATTTCGGCAAAGCACGTGTTTCCCCCAAAATACAAGAATGTTTCGCTACAATATAAGCCGGGAACAGCGGTTAGATTTGCATAAAACTCGAGGTTATTAAGTATCCTCTGTCCAAGAGTAACGGAAATCACGACTTAGTGCACACCTCAGGATAATGAACGGTAAAGACGTTTGAAAATCAATAGACGTTAAGTGATCGTTAATATATCAGCGACACATCATTGGTTGGTTGGTGTCGTTGTCCATTGGAGAGGTCGAATTAAACATTGAGCGGTCAGCACCACCTTAGCTATTTCAAAACACATATACATGTCCGCGTGCAGTTTCTCGTCAGAGGTACCAGTATTTCAGCGCAGGTGGTGAAAACATGATTTGGAGTGACATCGGTTTCAGGACAGTTTCTATAATTTGTGTCAATTTTTTTTTGTGGCATCCGTCTGAATATACCGGGTGGTTATAATTAAACTTCCCCTATAAACGGCCTCCTACAGCGCAAACGGGTGAACGGAATGCAACGAAATTTTATACACGAGAGGCTATACACGAGATGCGCTCAAGTAATTTCGAAAAAAAAAAAAAAAAATTAGTTCCAAAATGTCCACCAGCGGGCGCCTTTTCGGGAAAAACATGAAATTTAACACAAACGACCAAAACGGAATACAGAAACAATATTAACATTTATTTACTAGTTTCTGATCACCTTCTCATCGAACCACATTAAGTAAAGGTAAGGGAGAAAAAAAACAGTTCAGTTTGCAGAAACAAGAACAGATTAGGACGAAATTGCGCAAGAGGAGCAGTTGTTAATCGTGTCCAGGACGATATAGGGAAAGCTGCTCTACGTGACCACCTTCATTCACCTGCAAAATTTCAAGTCGATGGACAGTGTGTTCAACAGCAGATTGTAACTGATCAGTTGTGAGGCTTGGCACATGAAGCGTTATGGAGTTCTTTAACTCATTCAACGTCGCAACACCTCCATGATACACCAGACTTTTTAAATAGCCCCATAACCGTCTGCAAACGTTTTATATCCTAACGTGTTTTGCATAAAGCTTCCTCTTCTTCCCAAGCATGCAAATCTCGACATTTTTCTCCTACAACTGACAGCTTTTCCCGGTTTTACATTTTATTACTCATAATTCTTGTTCTGGATTGTTAATATTGTTTCTGTATTCCGTTTTGGTCGCTTATTGTGTTAAATTTCCCGTTTTTCCCGAAAAGGTGCCCTCTAGTGGACATTTTGGAACTAAATTTTTTTTTTTCGAAATTCCGTTAGCGCATCTCGTGTATAGCCCATATACGAAATTTCGTTGCATTCCGTTCACCCGTTTGCGTTGTAGGATGCCGTTTATTGGGGAAGTTTAATTATAACCTCCCGGTATACCCATTTGTAATGTCGTGTTCTGAACCTTGCAGTAGTTTTAGTTATGCTTTTATTTGCGTTCGGATCCGCATCTCTGATATTTCCTTCGGATTGTTTTCTTCTCGCGTAATATTAAGACAGCTTTATGTTTTATAAGTATTTTACACATTTTATCCACAACAAAGCTTCTGCAAAAAAAAAATATATAAACGTGTCTTCAAGACAACGTTATCCTCTATTACGGAGGCATTTTATCAAAAACACAGACTTCGTAATTAACTCTACGTCAGTCGCGTGGTCTACAGTTTCAGGCCATTTTAGTTTTCGCATAGTGCTTATTTAGGCAGTTTAGTAAATATACCTCATCAAATATTTGCCAAACTATGCTCAATCATGCAGAATCTATTATAATGTACTCCGGATTATCCGGGATAATAGAGGGGTGGAGTAATCGAAAAACACGGATAATCCGATTTTCACTCCATTATATTGTATTTTCAAAATAGAATACGACACTTGCTTTCCTATTTTATAAAATTTCATTTTTGCATATAATCCATGATTTTTTTTGTTGTTGTTTTACCGAATGTTTCATATGTTTTTTTTGACATCGCCATGAAGTTTCGAAACATAACATGACATCACTGTATTCATAATCCCAGAAAATTAAAAAAAAGTTATTTTATTGCATTATCGTATCTTTTATCAAACAGAAATTTTCCCAATAACTAGAAAACTGTTATTTAAAAAAAAAAACTTTTTTTTCATACATGTATGTCGGAAGAAATTTACATGCAATTTATTATAAATTAAGTAGGTATTATTTTGGATAAAGATTTCAGATAAATGAAATTGTGCTTCTTCGGTACGGATAATTCACCCACGGATAATCGAAAATACACTTCATTTTCATTTACTGTGTTAGGAGGAATAAAACACTTGTATATACCTCTTCAATGTTTATTTAGCAACCGTCAATGATTTATGCGTAACTAGAAGTTTGCTGCAATTTATAAAATAAAATATTTTATTCTACACATAACTTTTTTATAAATGATAAAAAAATCCCCAGAAAATGATGAAATAATTGCAAATATGATAAAACGTTATTGAAGGCTGAATACGATTTTTAATACGCTCAAGCACGTAGTACAAGTATCTTTCACGGGACTTTAGCATGTACCGTAAAATCTTGACTATAACACGCACACGTGTATAATACGCATGCTTGATTTTGCGCGAAATTTTCGGAAAAAATCAAAATTCGACTATAATACGCACCTATAACTTTTCAATATTTTATTTAAAAATTACACAAATATTTATTAACATAAATTAAAATTGTAATAAAAATAAAGGAAAACGTCAAATTCCGTAGCAAAAAAAAACTTAAAATTTTTAATTCAAAACAAACAATACAATGAAATTATCGGTCTTAATCACTTTCACTAGAATACAGCTCATCTATTGTTTGTCGTTTATTTAACGTTTGTAAACGAGTATAATATGTCTCCCTCATTTTTGCGGACTAAAATTTAAAAAAAAAGTGCGTATTATACTCAAGATTTTACGGTAAGGCCGTCTGCAACCGGGTTTGTAACCAGTTGCGCCGTGTGCGTGGCTCCATTCAATTACATAGGTTATGACTCAACACGGACTGGTTTGTGATTCGAGTCGGTTATCAGTTTCTTTTGAGTTGCCCCGTGTGCAGACGGCCTATGTCTTCTACACTTCACACAAGACTTTTTCGTATATTCGTCGGGGTTTCCCGGACAAATATAGCAACGCCCCACATAATTTGTCGGTCTATTAATGGAAGGTTTGGAATAGGGATGCGACATCGATGTCGATGTTTTAAACATCGATTTATTGAAGCCAATGTTTTTTTTAACATCGATGTTTTGTGCTCTATGTTTTACGTTGTCTCGATGTATTTTTTAAATGAAAAAGTACCATAATAAAAAAAAAATTTACCACGTAGCATAATTTTCACACTCAGTAAATGTAAGTCTGAATTCGTCAAAAGGACGAATACAAAAGGAGGAACGATTCCTTCGCAAACAGACAAATGGCAATCAACGACCAATGAACCAGTCAGAGCGCTTGGAATGTTCCCGACACTCCAGAACCTCCAAAAGGTTTTATTTTACAAATAGTATATACACGAGAGCAGCCATTTAAGTTTTTGTTTTGTTCTGGTTTTATATAAGTTGACGTTAATATTATTAGTAAGATGCCTCCCAAAAGTACCGTTTGGAAATATTTTTGCAAAACCTCTGACAAATTGGCAAAATGCAATATTTGCCTGAAGTCCCTCAAAACTTCTGACAATACCAAGAATTTATCTGGACATTTGAAGGCAAAACATGGCGGTATTTACAACGAGAATTTTGAGACATCAATGTAGCCCAAGGCACAAGCAACCAAGTTTTTGTCATTTGTGTCAGCCCAATCAGAGAGTAAAATTAAATCATCCCCCCCCCCCCCCCACCACGACTGACCGAAGTAACATTAATGTTAGAGATTACTAAACCAGTTTTAAGAGATGAATGTTCTAAAACATCGATGTTTAAAAGCATCGATGGTTTTTGGGCGATGTTTTATTAGCATCGATGTTTTAATATTGAATATCTATGTTTTGTTATCGATGTAGCATCCCTAGTTTGGAATCTCCAAATAACCACTTCTACATTTTAGGATATCTACTGGTCTCCAGACACCTTTTTTTTTGAGGGGGGGGGGGATGATCAGACATGTTTTTAACTTAAGTTTATGCAGTTACTACACTGTAATACTTACCACGCATAAAAACAATCGAAATAAAAAGAAACGCTAAGGGTGTAACACAGTTAAGCGGGCAATGTACAATCGTAGAACAACCGTATTTGAGCTCTAATAACTTTGACAAACAATCGTATCGATAGCGTAAATCATACTGGAGAGGGGGGGGGGCAGCTGTATTATAAACAGCTACTCACGCATGCGTGTCTAGGATTTCTTAAGAGTTGCCACTGTCTAAAGAGAGGTAGTCTACAAATGTAGACCACGCTCCTAACGGAGGGTTAAACATAAAAGTTAAGGTTTCATTTTTCTTCCCAAAGCGGCTGATACTTCTCCGGTAGACTTTTGCCACACCATACAGCGAATTTGTTAGCTACTTCATTATAGGAGCAACATCTGGGGAACCAAAGCTGCTCCCTACGAGGGAACAGCACAGGAATGGTCCATGCCTTAGACGGGATTCGAAACCGGGCCTACGCCGTGGAAATCTGTGATGCTAACCACTATACCAGAGGTGGGGAACCTTTTTTACCATTAGAGGCTACATTAGGTAGTAATAAAGGAGGCCGCATAAGTTGATATACCTATAAATGTGACTTTAATGAAATTATTATAGTTAGGTGTAGTTCAATTTGGTGCATTATATAGGAATATAACAAAAAAAAATTAAGTCCTTATTTATTTATTATTTGACTTAAAAAGGTTACAATATAAAATATTTTTGTATTCACATAAGGGTAAAAACTTGTTATACCATTAATCATTAATTATTTTTTTAATAAAATTATTAGATTCATAGATACCACTGTAAATTTTTATATTTCACTGTCGATATTTTTATTTATTTAAGCACACAAACACACACACACATATATATATATATATATATATAAATATATATATATATATATTTTAAATCTTAATAAACAACTACATATTTAAATACCACTTCAAATAAAAATAATAAAGTAGAATTATTTTTAAATAATTTTAACATCATAAAGAAATGCAATAGAAAAATAATAGTATTAAATTATAAATAACTGACATAGCAACAATTCCTAAAATAATTTTAAAATCCGATGGAAAATTTTAGCTAGTGGGATATTTGCAGTTGTTTCTTGCTTGAAAGTAATTGAATATTTGGATCAAGCTTCGTAACGCGAAGCCTGCGTACATATATTCATGCCGTTCTTTATTTAATTCCATTGATTTGCAAAAAATTTAATATTAATTAATACAAATGCTAGCTTTTATGAAGGCCGGACAAAAAGATCACGGAGGCCGCATGCGGCCTTAAGGCCGCTCGTTCCCCACCTCTGCACTATACCATTGAGGGATAAGATTTCGCAGATAGCTTGAAACGCGCGTTCCGAAATCGATAGTGTGTAGTGAAAATTGAAATATGTACTTCACATCATTAAAGCAACGTTGCATTTTATGAAAAATACGGGCTTTTGCGATTAAAAGTGACACAAAAGTTTGCTAGATTAACAATCTGTTGGACGAATATGATAATTCCACTCATAACAGGGGTAGTTCGAGCAGGTTTGAATTATGCCTGAATTTCACAATAATGTTACATCAGTTACTGTCAGTTCGAACAAAATTTTGTGAACACAGGATTGATCTAGAAGAGCAACACAAACAAGCAGGCAAAACGTGTGACAACGGGACTTTCCCCTAATTCAGTTTTAATAACAAATGTGACGTCAAAACCTAACGCAAAACAACGCGTTTTCGTTCATTACTCCCATTGGACTCGTCGTTAAATTTAAATAAAAAGCTTTAGTTGTAACAGGCACTAAAAACGTGTGACAACGGAACTTTCCCCTAATTCAGTTTTAATAACAAATGTGACGTCAAAACCTAACGCAAAACAACGCGTTTTCGTTCATTACTCCCACTGAACTTGTCGTTAAATTTAAATAAAAAGCTTTAGTTGTAACAGGCACTAAAAACGTGTGACAACGGGACTTTCCCCTAATTCAGTTTTAATAACAAATGTGACGTCAAAACCTAACGCAAAACAACGCGTTTTCGTTCATTACTCCCATTGGACTCGTCGTTAAATTTAAATAAAAAGCTTTAGTTGTAACAGGCACTAAAAACGTGTGACAACGGAACTTTCCCCTAATTCAGTTTTAATAACAAATGTGACGTCAAAACCTAACGCAAAACAACGCGTTTTTGTTCATTACTCCCACTGCACTTGTCGTTAAATTGACGGGACTTTCTCCTTAACCACTGTTAACAGATGTGACGTTAAGCTAACATAAACTAACGCTTTTAGAATTACTCCAACTGGACTCGAGTTGTTAATACAAGCTTTAGTTGTAATAGGCACTAATCACTAATCCCACCTGAACTTAACTGATTTCTTTAATCATGATCAATTAAGCTGTTGTGTTTTAAACCAAAATATTAAACCACCTAAGTGATGAACAACAGGCAAATTAAAATCTCTCATTGGATACTTTCGTTGGTGACATGTCTGAAACGTCATGGATTTCAGTTTTTATACTTTGTATAATTACAACGAATCCGTGAATATACAAAAATGTTTTCAATGGCATAACATAGTCAGTAATAATTGAATATAGGTCTAATTATATGAAAAAAAGAACCTAACATGGGTGTTTACAATGGATTCCTTTAAATTTTCATATATTTTTTGCGTAACAAATTAGAACTAGATATATTTGTTGTTTCCATAAAACAAATTTAATTAAAATAAATATATTAAATGTTGAATTTTATTGAAAATCTCATGACACCAAGGACACATATTTAAATGAAAAAGCTACTGACACAAATATAAATTTTTTTTTCACAAAAAGTTATCATTTGCTTTTAGGAGTCAAGGTGTAACGTATTATATAAATTTTAGCTTAATGTTTATAAGTATCGAAATGAGAGGACATATTCTGGAAACAAATTTCAAAATGCAAGCGTATTATATAAATTTTAGCTTACTGTTTTTATAAGTATCGAAATGAGAGCTCACGACATAATTTTCTGGAAACAAATTTCTATTTCAAAGGGCAAATGTATTATATAAATAAATTTTGGCGGTATATTTATAGCTATAAAAATGACAACTCAGTTCATAACATTCTGGAAACAAATTTCAAAATGCAAAAACATTACATAAATTTTATATAATGTTTATAAGTGTCAAAATGAGAGCTCAGGACATAATTTTCAGAAAACAAATTTCGATTTCAAAAAGCAAATGTATTGTATAAATTATAGCTAGATGTTTATAACAATAAAAATGACAGCTCAGTTCATAATATTCTGGAAACAAATTTCAAAACGCTAAAGTGTCATAAAAATATTAGTTTAATGTTTATAATTATCGAATGAGAGCTCTGGACGTAATTTTCCAGAAGCAAATTTCTATTTCAAAGTGCAAATGTATTATACAAATAAATTTTAGCGATATATTTATAACTATAGAAATGACAGCTCAGTTCATAATATTCTGGAAACAAATTTCAAAATGCAAAAGTATTATATAAATTTTATCTAATGTTTACAAGTTTCAAAATGCGTTAGTCACCGCCATAAACTATTGCAGTGAAGCTGAGCTACATCGATTTTAAGAAGCTGCGCGCTCTTAGCAAGCAAGGACTTCTATGAGTCATACAAGCACTGCGCAAGTGAGCATCACATGAATGGTACACGCGTTAAATGTTCAACACTTTTCATTGAATAGCTTTCTCTACCTTTTCCTATTCTCTTTTACCTCCTTCCCAATATTTGGGGAGGGAAATTTACCCAAAATACCGTTGTACTATAACTTTTACTTACTGATTATTATTGATCACTCTTGCTCAGTAAATCAAAATAAAACAATAATGCCATTAGACTTTTAGCATTTCAAATTCGCATGGGGTTAAGAGGAAGAATCCAAATGAAAGTGGATTATCTGAGAAAATTTTAAAGTCCCACCAACCTTATGTTTTAACACTAGAAAGACTTTATTTATTTTTTATTATTATTATTACTATTTTTTTAAACTAAAAAGACTGAACGCCGTCATTTTGACGGTTGGAAAAAAATAAAGAATATAAAATATCTAATTTTTTTAAATGGTTAAATACTTTAAATTTTGAACTACTTCATACCAATATATAATAAACTAGCTGAAAACCCGCACTTCGTTACGGAGTACATTCAAATTAAATACAATGGTTAATGTATGCAATTAATGCCAAACAATATATATATATATATATTTATTTATAAAAAATCGTAAGGGATATTTTTATAGACAAAATAATATAGAAGAAAATATTCAAATTAAATCTAATAGGACATACTAAAGAATATAGTACAGTTTGAGGAACATATCTTTTACTGCATTTTAATATTTTTTTGGATAATGTCCAATCGTCTGCCGCATTAGCAAGAAAAAAAATTTTTTTTTGTCTATTTCGCTCGTGACGATAAATTTATTTAAAGTGCCAGAAACAGAAATCACGTGATCAGCATTTAATAAATTAAATTCTAAAAATTAATCTTTAAAAATTCACCAAAAATCAGAAAATGGAGGTAAAGATTCGAAAAAGATCTCATTTAAAAAGAATTTTTATGATCTCTCTCGTGACTTAAAAGCTTTCTTCTCATTCCACAGACCTGGTAATGATTATAGGTTCATTTAAAATTAAAACCAACTTAATGACTGATGCGCATGTGCTTATTTCGTGGACACGCAATTTTTCTGCGAAGGGTTCAAAAAGGAAGTTGATGTGCATCAATGGTTCTTAACTGGTGGTCCGCGGACCACGGGTTGTCCGGTAGTGGTCTGCGAAGCCAGCAGTGATAAAATAAAATTAGTTCCGCAATTGGTTCCACAATTCAGTAAAAGTATGAAGAAGAACATTTTTTTTGCTCCGAATTATTTGTCCAAATTCTAAAAATTTCCGGTTTTCTTCCGTACGATAACATCCTTAATATATCTTTGTTGGCTGTGCGAAGGGTGTTAAGTCCAAAATGGGCTAAAATGAGTGATCAAACTAGGCATGTTTGAAAAATCAAGGCCTACTGCAGGGTACAGAAAGCTAACTCCAATTCTAAATATTTTTATTCATCATTAAAACTAAATATTTTTATTCATCAGGGAAAATTTGGGATATGTGAAACAAAAACACAAGCATGTTTGTGTTAAAGGGGTTATGTCCCTATCAAGGACTTAACACTCTTTACTCTACACAAATAAAATTTGAAAAAATTTACTTAAAAAAATTAAAAATTAAACTTAAAAAACTGACTTTACAGAAGCCGTTTTTTTTTTTCCAATCTCGTTTCTCTCAAAACTACGATTTTGGACTTGACACTCTTTACACTGCACAGATACTTTCTGCGGAGTCGCATCGTCTCAACCACAGTTTTGCAACAATTTTACAGACAGTGATGCAAATGCAAGCACAAAAACTTCAATCTATATATTTAAGTTGCTAAGCCGACTTTTTGGGCAGTCCGTGAGAGAAAACTACTGCATCAATTTACTTCATTTTGGTCTTAAACGAAAGATTGTAATCTGTATATTTGTCAAATTTGGTTTTTGTCACCGCAATTTTTATTAATGAGCGATAATTTACAATTAAAAATTGATTTTTGCGCATGCTCAGTGGTATGTTTTAATGATTAAAACACATTTATTTCGAGGAGTCTCTCTAGATCTCTCTCTGCCATTTTTATTTTTATGATAATTATGCTTGTGAAATATAAGATTAAATGTCATGGAAATTGTTTATTTTGTGCTGTTTAATGAGCGATAATTTACAATTAAAAAAAATTGCTTTCCGAGGATGCTCAGTGACATTTTTAATCTGGCTTTAGATTCTCACTAAGCACGAGGCCGCTTAAACACATTAATTTGTTTCTGTGAATTATTTTATTTTCAACATTTGGCAATGATGTGTTGAGTATAATTTGTGTATTAGTACATTTATTTGCTATCTAGACGTCATGTTTTGATGGGTATCAACTAGTTCAGTTTTATGTTTTCATTAGCAGCGTACGCAGAAATTTTCAAAAGGGGGAGGGTTACTATGAAAGAGTAGTTTTGAGCAATCAGTGCAAAGCTTAAACCTAATTAAATAATATGTAATTAGAACCAATGGGGGGATTTTAACCCCCATCTCCCCCCCACCCTGCGTACGCCACTGGTTTTCACAGGCTGTTATGTTTGATATTAAGTGTACTTTTACGTTAAATTAGTTACTGTTATTAAGTTTGATTGCAACCTTTTATTAAAGTTAGATATCCCAAATAGTTTGTTTATTCAGAAAATTAAACCGATTTTTGCATCTAAAAGGCTTGGTTAGGAGAGGATCGTCGACGAATTAAAAAAAAACAAACTGTTCCCTGGTCAACAAAACGTTAATAACCACTATATACATAGACCGAGATGAAACGCAAAAATATCAGTTACAAGATGGTCGAATAGCGCACAATTTTCCCAAAGATGCCCTTTGTTTTACTCGGCGATATAGCTGATACGTTGATTAAATGTTCGATGAAGTAATGAATAAAACTGATTCAGGAATCAAAATATTCATGAATGCAACATATCATCTGTATGTACAAGCCACTTTTGATAAAGTAAGGAATAAAACTGACCCATGAATCAAAAGAATTTATGAATTCAACATATCAGCTGTATGGACATGACACTAAAAAAATCAGAAAACTTATGAAATATGTTAGCACAACAGCTGAAAGAATAAATTACCAGGCTTTTTGGATGCAATGTAGTTTACCCATTTCAAAATCATTATTTACAACAAAACAAGTAAACTGCAAACCCCATCCAAATATCAAACAAATCCTAAAGCATTTTTCTGACACACCTAGCTAATTTTCCGAAGTTGCTTTTTTTTTTTTTAAATGAGGGTAGTTTTTAAAAATCCTCAAGAAAAATTTAAATTTAAACTTCCCCTCTCTACTCACCATATCGTCTTACACGAGTTTCACGTACGCAATGGATAATATCTCATTAGATAATTACAAAACTACCCAAATTACCAATGTACGAAAACTAAAATGGTTTACAGTTGTATACCATTTAAGATCTATAAGTGTAGACCACGCGACTAAATACGGCTCAAAAAATAACGCACGAAACGTAGTTTTAAATATTGAATTAATTTTTTCCCTTAACTGTCAAAATAGTAATACTAATAAATACTAAGTCAAGCGGAAGTTTGACTTGCACGAGTTTCAGTTGATTTTCTTGACTACTCGAACATAAGATTCTAGCAACAAAATCAACTGGCATAGCTACTCCATTCCATTGTTGTTGAAAGTCCGATATGGACAAACTCCCTAATCCGAGAATCTCCTCTTTTTACGCAAATACCCCTTTAACATTTTCGAATAATTAATTACCGTGCTATACACTGATAAGTTTTATGAGATACAAGACATATTGTGCGTTTCGAAAATTAATTATCCAACTAATAACAGTACGAGGTACCATATATAATGTGCTTTATAACAACCCCAAGATCCACGTAGTACTAAAAATAAACAGTCGTCAAAATACAACAGCCCTAGATTTTATTCCATTTGGTGAAAAAAAAAGTGTATTTAGACAAAAAACCAAAGTAAGTAAATTTTGTAATTACGGATTCATCAGATTTTGAAATCTTTACAACGCATCATTTTCTATAATATATTTAAGGAAATAAATCAACAACTTTCGTATAAGGATAAACCATATAAAGAAAGTAAGATTTATTTTCGGGATTTATCAAAGATTTTTGCTTTTCATTTCATAATTTAACAAGGCGAAAAAAACGTGCTGAACGTCAAAAAACGCAAAAATGGGAAATGTGTGTACCTTATATATACTTATAAAAAAATGAAGCTAAATATTAAATAATATTCTTTTCGTACTCAATCTTTGATATTGGTTTACTGTTATTAACTGGCTAATTATATATTATAATAAAAAAATAACTCTCAAACTGCTTGTTCTTTCAAAAGTTACCCTAAGAACTATTTACTGTATAAAATTTATATAACTTCAAAATCTCACGTAAAGTAAATCCTTAATTTGTTCCATTTAAATTTCTTTCAAAACGTTGGAAAAATCGGTTCTAGAATCAATTTATTTTTTGAGGTCCGAAAACTGAAAACAAATTTTCCAAGTAATTTGATATTTACACAAAAAGGAAAGCAAATTCCTTGATGAAGATAAATACGTATATCCATTATAGAGTGTAAAGCATTAGTTTTCTACTCCATAAAAAATCTTCCATCTAATCTAAAGTTTTACCAAAAAAGTATTGGAAAAAAAGTATAATAATTAAGACTAATCTGAGTCCTTTGACAAATTTAACATTTTAAATTTTATTATAAATATGCCCATAATCCCAGTTTGTTGGAGATATTGAAAAAATTCCAAGCACCGTAAATAAAAATCTAAACTTACACTCAGTTATATATCTATGGTGAGCGGTGTAAAGGGCTTATGTCAAAAACAGTGATTTAAATTTCCCAAGTTATTGGCTTTTATACCGATCGCAGAAATATAATTTCGACTTGAGTCTTTTGTACAAAGAAATGTTCTCTTGTATACAAAATTGATAGACTTAAGCCTTTTACAGAAGTCAAAAAATTTTTTTTATCAATACTAACAAATATCTAAAAATCACTTACTTTGAATTAAGTCCCTTATACCGGGAACCATAGATATAAATAGAAAGCACATACCTCGATAAAGCATAATATATCCATTATAGAGGGTAAAGTACGGAACATTAGCGCCCTACTCCATTAAGAGTGTAAATATTTTTAAAAATGTAGTTGAAAAAAGTATAATAATTAGACTTAACAGAGTGCTTTGACAAACATAACTTTTTTTAAAAATCTGTAATAAAACCACTGTAATTAATTGAAGAAATATCAAAAAGTTCCACGCACCGTAAGTAAAAGTCCAAACTGACACCCAACTCTCTCGCGCCCTCAATATGCATAGAAACTAATATTTCAGTTTTCAAAATAATTTCAATTTCACCGCATGCAAAATCGCTCCAAAACACACGACTGAAAAGAAAGTTTTGTATCCATACCTGTTCATCCTCCCGCGTCCGTATCATAACCCAGTTTTATCCACTGTCAACTCCAGTGAGTACAAACAGAGAAAAAAAATATATATATTCTTCTTTATTTTGGTATCCAAAATGAACAGAACAGCAGCATAACACAACCACCAGATACGAAAACTAGCGCGAAAATGAAGGCTCAATCGAATCGGCGGATTTCGCTGGCAGCGAAGCGCGAAGAGACAGCACGCGATCCCCCGAATCCTCCTTCCCGATTGGACGTCGTAATATAGACGAGTTCATTGTTTGCGTTTGGGTAGTGGTCGTTTTTCTCTGTTGTTATTCTTTCGGTATTATCTCTCTTACCTTACGAATGAACTGAGTGGGTTGGCGATATTTCGTAGACATAAATTGATTTTTTTTTTATTTAAGCTTTATTTTGCTTTCGTTTTTGGCGGGGGAGTTGCTTGATGAACTGTAGGGGAAACGCCTGTTTCTATCCTCTTCACAGCGAACGCCAGGGGAAAAAAAAACGGAGGATGATGATAAGAGGTATTACGGAGAAAACTGTGTTGCGAACGCTCGTAATTTGAGTTTCACTTTCATAGAATGTGTTCGGCAGTGAAAGTGTTTATACTGATGTGCGTTTGTCTCCACCGTTGCCATTAAAGTACTTTTTTAAATTTTTTTTATTTTTGCACTTAGGGAAAGATTGAATAAGAGATGATATGCGAAAAGCTATCATGCCCATAATATTTATATGCGTTTGTTTTGTTCAATGTTGGACGCAAAATTCCAGATCGTGGGTCTGCTCAGAAAAGATTTACGAATCGGATATTATGAATAACGCGAAAAGATATATTTTTGAAAATTGTACCAAATAAAATTTATTACATTCCTAAGAAAACAGACACACAAACATATATACACTCACATCCAAAAGTTAAGCATGGAGCGGTAAAATGCGAAAAAAGGACAAGCACTGCTTTGATTGACATGAAATGCTGCAAGTAAGTAGTTCTATGTTTATTCATGAAAAAACAAAGAATTACATACAGAGATAAAAAAATATTGAATTTTCATAAATGACGTCATATTTGCGTCATTAACAAAATGATGTTTAAATGCAAAACAAACAACAAAAACCGACATTAATAGGGTATGTTATCACCCCTCCCCTTCATACAAAGTGTACAGCGTGTGATCATGCTTTTTACGAGGTGATCAACCACCGGAGAGTTCAGTAATCGCCATTCCTCCTGTAGGGCAGTTTCTAAATCTCTGAGAGTGGCTGGAGGTGGGAAACGTCTACATACAGCACGGCCGAGGGCATCCCAAAGATTTTCAATTGGATTAAGGTCAGGCTAGTACGCTGGCCACTCCATACGCGGAATCCCCTCACTCTCCAGAAAGTCGTCAACGATGACAGCTCTATGGGGACGGGCATTATCGTCCATTAAAGCGGAAGAAGGACCAACTGCTGAAGCGTAAAGTTTCACAGTGGGGTCTAGGACTTCATCTCGATACCGTACAGTCGTCACAGAACCTCGGCTGTAGATGTGCAGGTCGGTGCAATATCCCAATGAAATCTCTGCCCAGACCATGATGCTTCCACCGCGCAACCCGTGATGTTCGGTGATGTTCTCGGGCCGATTGCGTGTGACTTGTTCCCTCCAGACCCTTACACGCTTATCATCGGGTTGTAGCGCAAATCTGGACTCTTCTATGAACAGAACGTTGCCCCAATCAGACACAATCCAATTCACATGCTGGCGGCACCACTTTAATCGTGCCCCTCTAGATTGGACGGATAAAGGAACACAAACTCGTGGTACCCGGACGTACAGACCATTCACGTGTAGCCTTTGACGAACAGTAGTGGCAGATGTCGTCTTACCAATGGTCGCTGCAACCATAGATGTCACACGTGTGGAGGTCGATCTTTCGATTCCGCTTGGCTACAGCAGCAATATATCGATCTTCCGAGAGGGTCGTAACCCTTGGACGACCGGCTACAGGTCTTCGGACAACTGTTCGGCTGGTTTAGAATTGTTTCCATAATCGTGAAATGACGGAATGATGAACGCCGAAGAAAAGAGCAACATCTGTGATAGACTGTCCTGCTTCAATGTGTCCGACAGCCCGCCAGCGCTGAGAATCTCCCATTCGTCTTCTGGAAGCCATAAAACACGTCTAGCTTGATAACAAATCGTACGAATGTTCTAAACACATGTCATCAGCACTTACATGCAACTCCTGTAACCCTTCCCAATGCCGGCTTCTTATACGACTCCCTGTTTTGCATATTTCTCGACGCGAAACCGTGATTGGTTGTTACCTAACGTATTTGCACACTTCCTTCTACCTTTGCACAAAATTTCAGCTTCTTTAATTCAGATTGTCTTACGGAAATTAACATTTTCATCTCTGTGCTTAACTTTTGGAAGTGAGTGTATATATATATATATATATATATATATATATATATATATATATATATATATATATATACAGGACGTTTCATATTGAATGGGACAAAAAGAAAACATACCTGTGAACATTGTAATTTCTTTATTTCGATAAATCAAATTTACAGTGAAACTATAGTTATCCAACTTTCTATAGATGTTCTAAGTGTGCCCTTCCGGTGACACGGCAAATATCTATGTCGCATTTCAGTTCCTGCCACACTCGTGATAGAATATCCTTTCTTAATGATTCGAGTACTTCAGTTATCCGCTGCTTCAGTTGCTGTGAGTCCTGGGGAAATGGGGGCACAAACACTTTGTCTTTAGCAAAACCCCATAGGAAAAAAATCACAAGGGGTTAGATCTGGAGATCTCGGTGGTCTACAAAGCAATGGCATATCGTTTGACCTAGCACGACCAATCCAGAAATGAGGTAGACTATCGTTCAGGTACTGACATAAGTTTTTATGCCAATGTGGTGGAGCACCGTCTTGCTGCAGAATGAAGCCGGGAACCGCTTCCTCCAACTGAGGGAACGATAAACGAAGATGTTTTGGCGTATTACAAAACACGTTATGCTTTCTCAAGCATGGCGCGATTTCGCAACAAGAAGATTTTTCGCAGTTGCCAGATAAAACTTGTATAATTGTAGCTTCAGAATTTATTTGTTTCTGCTAAATAAATCAATTACAGAATTTGTACTATGCTATTCTTTTTATCCCATTCAATATAAAACACCCTGTATATATATATATATATATATATATATATATATATATATATATAGTGGAATCTCGATCTATAGTTTTTCAAGGGACCGACTGAACAGAACGATAAATGCGGGAAAACGATAGATGTGGGAACATAACAAAGCAATATGATCATCGGGACTGGGTGAAATAAACGACACATACGGTAAACGAAGATTCAGAGAACGATCGACCGAGATTCCACTGTATATATATACAGTGCCGTAACTAGGCAAGTGCAATAAAGGCACCCGCCTTGGCCCACTTCGAAGGGGGGCCCCCAAATGCTATATTTGTTTTATTTTCCCAAACCAAATTAATTTAGGGGCCGAAAAGCAAATTCTTGCCCAGGGCACAGGAATGGCTAGTTACGGCACTTTATATATATATATATATATATATATATACACATATACACATATACAGTGGAATCTCGATCTATCGTTTTTCAAGGGACCGATTGAAATGAACGATAAATGCGGGAAAACGATAGAAGCAGGAAACATAACAAAGCAATATGATCGTTGGGACTGGATAAAATGATCGACACATACGGAAAAACGATGGATCCAAAACGATCGATCGAGATTCCACTGTATATATATATATATATATATATATATATATATATATATATATATATACATTTATAGTATATATCAGCCCCGGAAAGAAAAGTGACACAACTCTAAAATGCAGCATTTGAGAAAAATCAACTTAAAGAATACTATACAGCTTGAATTAGCATTACAATAAAACTGATACAACTGCCCTCCGGTGGACAAATTGTGAGATAGAGATTTGTCGCTTTTTGTGCACGACGCGGCACTTCATACATATTTTTCAATGACACAACCTTAAAATTGTCATTTCTTCACTTGTGTCACTTTTCTTGTCGAGGTACGATATATATAGTAAACATACAAGGTAAATAAATTTATGTATGTATGTGTGGTGTAGAAGTGAAAATGGTATAATTCCCCACGGTGTGTGGACAATAAAGAATGTATTATAAAGGATGCAGAGGCAGGGGTAAATACAGGATTGTAAACCAATAAAAAAATAGAAGAATAGCTGTCGGTGTGGCCAGTGATAGCGATCTGAAGTTTAAATTTTACAAGACGGATGGTCGTTATTTTATGGCCCACAGTAAAAACGTCAGATGAGAAGAATCAAAGTTGTTTTACAAAATAAACGTATGTGAGGGGAGGTACTACATAGAATATGGACAGAGGCGACAGAGGCGGTATAATAAAGAACCAATTAGGGATAGGAACCACTGAAAGAGAAACAGCCCACTGCCCAATGAAAGTGAGGGGCGTGCCAGAATGGCCCCCCTGTAAACGGACAACAGCTTCGCTAAGGACGGAAGGAAGAAAAAAAGAGAGAGACGGATTTTAGATTGGGTTTCTGAGAGTTAGATGTCGGAGGCTCTCGTCTGCCCCATAGCCGTGGAGAAGTGCCAATATCCCGCCAACGTGTTCCTACACTGGAGATGATACTGGGTCCCGGTCGCCGATGCTATGATCATCGCTGCATACATCCGTTATAGTAAGTGCCTCCCCGATAGACTCTAAAAATCATATTTGACTCTATAGTTTGCCTCTGCTTCTGGGTATCGTATGTCAAAATTGTTAATATGAAACTGATTGTAATATCAATAGCTCTGACAAGTTAATTGAAATTTGGGTTATCAAATAAATGTATGTTTAAGGTCAATACGTTGTATTCCTTGCTTGTTCCAACCCATGCATGCATCCATTGCTTCTAGGTGATTCACTCCTATATGTGGCATGTATGAGTCGTGTAGGATAAATACTAACAATCGCCACCAGACCTTTTATTCAAAAGAGGACAAAAAAACTGTATCTTACACATTTTTGAAGAGATAAATTTGAAAGTAACTTTAGAAAAATTCCTTCGTGGGCCATTTTCCAAAAAAAAATCTTTTTTAACTTATTAAAATAATTAAGAATTTTCTGCGGAGATTGCTACTCTTGACCCTCATTTGGAAGATCCTAAACCAAGTGGAGATTCCTGCTTTTGATCTGAAACGTTTTGCAAACTGTTCAATATTGTTACAGAAATTATGTATTTTTTAAATTAAGAATACATGTTAATAATCAAAAGCATTTTAAGTTTTTTTTCAGAAAAGATATATTTTAAAATCAAGAAACTTCTAAAATTAATAATAAGCAGAAAATGTTTACAATAATGAATATACTTATAGTTTTCCATAGTTTTAATGTATAGTCCTAGTGTTGTATCAGTTAACAACACTAGGACTATACATTAAAACTATGGAAAACTTTATATAACTACATATACTATTATCTATTACTGATTGGCAAAAAACATTAGAATACAACTTAGAACATCAAGCAAATCTGTCACAGAAATCATGACAGAAAGGGCTTGAGATACGAACATAACCCTAAATGAAACGAAAGCCTCTGATTGTTTCTAAAAAAAATTATTACGTTTCTAAATTTGAACAAAACTGCTCGAGGATTTAACAACAATTTAGTTCCTTTGAACCAAGAAAGTTATTATGTTCCTAAATGCGAACAAAGTTGCTTGTGGATTTAACAACAATTTAGTTCGTTTTGAATCAAAAAATTTATTATAATCTAAATTTGAACAAAGGTGTTCAAGGATTTAACAACAATTTAGTTCGTTTTTAACTAATAAAATTATTGCATTTCTAAATTTGAACAAAGCTGCTTTAGGATTAACAACAACTTAGTACGTTTTGAACCAAGAAATTTGTTACATTTCAAAATGTCAACAAAGATGCTTCTGGATTATACAACAATATAGTTTGTTTTGAACCAAAAAACGTATTATATTCTAAATTTGAACAAAACTGGTCGAAGATTTAAGAACAATTTAATTCATTTTGAACTAAAAAAAATTACATTTCTAAATTTGAACAAAGCTGCTCTAGGATTTAAAAACAATTTAGTACGTTTTGAACTAAAAATATATATTTCATTTCTAAATATGAACTAAAATTGAAGATTTATCAACGGCTTAATTCGATGTTTGAACAAATCCTTTTGTTTGTGTGCTTTGACGTCATTTTGAAATGCCAATTAGGTTGTCACTGTTTTAATGCCAAAGGCTAAACTACCCATCTCACAAAATGAGAGTTCAAAATATATATTGGTACGGATATTTAGAATTCTCAACTACAGAAAATCATTAAAAGTCTTGGAAATTGTGTCTTTCAGGAGGGTAGCGACGATAATTTGTCGGTCATGGTTTGTTAATCAGCCGGGAAAAACAATGAAATTCAGTAGCTTTTCCAAACTAAGAACCTAATAAATGAGCTATATTTTAGGAATATTAAAATGCTTATATTAATCACCTGCAAAGTTATTTGTTAGATCATTTTAAAACTCGAATGCTAATCATATCCAACAATAATAAAAACTTGCTTACTTATTGAAAATACTACTCTAACAAATTATATTAGGAATAAAATTTTATTTTTTCTATTTACATGTATTGCAATAAATTTGAAACTTAAATATATGTAATTATGTTTTAGACTAAAACAATAAAAATGCACATTTTTTAATTATGTGTCTCGGGTCCACTTTTCGGGTCCTAAGTTTTCTCTTCTTTTTCTTCCATTTTACTTTCATTTTATTCATGCACAATAAAAAGATAAAAAAAAAATTGACAGTCCAGAGAAATAAGAATAATTTTCGTAAATGCAGCTGTTCCAATTGAAATACGAATTGTTAAATTTTTGATTCGTGCAACTAATCACGTGATCATTTTAATCTGAGCTCTTTTTTCTTTTTTAAACTTTTACAGCCTTTGGCATCTGATGCCGTTTATCGATTTCGTTACAAACTTTCACATTCTACAATTATTTATACTAAGATGCTGTCTGCTATCACTTTAATAGATTTGTTTTCTATCAATTTCCTGCTCTTCAAAATATTCAATAAAACAAGTAATTTGGCAAGGCCTTGGCGACGTTTTACAGATGAAGAAGAAAAAAACAAATAATATAGCTATGAATTGGAAACTTTTAAAAGATGAAGGAAAAAGAACCTAATATTCTTATATCTTGGCGACGCTAAACAGAGGAAGAAAAAAAATCAAGTTATATAGCAATGCTTTAGCAATGTGTAACAGAGGAAAAAAAGTCATATTATACTTAGGCAATACTTAGGCGGCATTTCAAAAAGGATAAAAAATAATTAATTTAATGCCCCAAGGTATCAATAACACCTTGTGGCTACTTAAAATCTTTAACCAAGTTTTTTCAATGTTTTTATATTTTTTAAATGCTTACTATACTTTATTTTTATTTTGTTATCACTTTTGAGACATTTTCGCTTTAGAAGTTTAACTGCTATCTTTGCAGATGTAACATTTGTTACAGATGATTGTAGAGCCCTAATGGTTGAAAATATCTGCTTTGGTAAAGGAGTAAATATTATTATACCTATGTATGTAAGAAGATAGAGAGTGTGAAAAATTTACGTTTTCCTTATTAATTTACAATATAGTGTACGTTCGAGCTACTTAGAAATTGTCGTGTGCTAAGTTTTTCAGACTATTATGTCAACAAAAATTTGACAAATCTGATATTGCTTCATTTTTGCCCAATAGCTTTTGCCTTTCTGGATATTCAATTTAGTGTCATGTTTCTAAAAGAATTATGTTCCAAAAGATTTATGTAGGATTACGTTCCTCCATAACTGACCTGCGGAAAGCAAAATTTCAGACGCTAAAACCGTCCGTCCGTACCTCGCGAGTTATAATTTTGGCAGCGCACCAAACCCAGTCTCTATTGCCTGGACAAGCAGTAAACAGTTAAACAGAAAAGTACCAAAATGCGTCAAACTTTTGACATACATATTTGTATATATATATACATACGTACATATATATAGATACATATATTCATAACACATAACACATACATACATATATGCATACAAAAGAGGTAAACAACGATAAGTAATCCTACGTTAATAACCCGCGGTAGTTTCGTTAGAAAAGAACCTGATTTTTTTTCTTTATTTTAAGGGTATTGAAGTTATTTAACAGCAGAAAAATATTTATTCGTTAAATTTCTTAGTTTATATTCCATTCGAACCGAATAATAAATCAATTATGCTTCTTAAACTTTTTTTGAAAGATTTAAAAAGTAATGAATGAATGAATCATCGAAAACTAATGAAAGAGAATGAATTTAATATTAATTGATTTCTAATCTTCAAATAAGCGAATAACAGCATAATTATTTTACAAAACAGTCCCGTAAATCCTCTATTCCATTGCACAAGAGCGTCTGCGAACAGCTGTTAATAATTTTATCGTCTGCCCTATTCAAACGATTTAACAAGAAACGTGACATTACTTAATAGGTTCGTAATGGCAACACTAAAACTTTTCGCTTTTTTAATATCGAATATCTCTTTCATAAAGATTATCGATTGATTTAGTGGTCATTAAACGCAGTAAGGAAGAAAAAAATGGCTCCATTAAGCAGGACATTTTTGAGACAAGGAACAATGTGTCGTAAATTTATAGTGTTCGCGTTTCACGAGCTTCCGTGCGGAAGCAATGGAAAACAGACTGTTTCAGCAAGTAAGATGAAACAATATTGCGTGGCTAAATTTAATTACCGTGCTCAAGCTATTCATTTATTTTTATTTTTGTGATTTTGCGACCGAGTTTAGTTGTTTGTTTCTTTTTCTGCTGTAAGAATGGATAATGTGGGCACTTGTTACGTAGTGTAGAAATTGAATGCAGAAACTTTACTGTACTGACTGACATACAAATATTATAATAAGGGAATTTTCTTCTTCTGGCAGGCATTTGTCTCAAAGGGAAATTCGTAAATCATGCCGACCACTGCGAATGCATAAACGGCAAGGTTATGTATATAAGTCACATTAACTAAACAAAACAACTTAAGTTCAAAAATAACATAGTTATTGCCTAGCCATATCCGTGGCAACAGACTCTCTACTTGGAGGTCTAAAACAAATTAAATTTTCGAGCTGGCCGTTTCCGGTTCCAGTCGACTTTTTCCTTTCTGTATTTATTTCTGATTACAAGCAAAGTTAAATTACAATACATTCTTCTTCTTTTTCTTTTCTTTTTGATTTCTATGTGTAACAGTAGACAAGTGGAATTACAACTCATACTACTCAAAAATACATCATGTAAAATTAATATAATAGACAATACATTAATAAATTCCCTCGGCACCTGTTTTGTACACACTGCCAACTTAAATAATAATAACTAACTGTGTGTAATCTTTGAATACCTTTAAATTATATTTAGTTATCCTACATTATATATATATATTTTTTTTCATTTAATAATTTTATTATTATTCTTTTATTTATTTTTTATCATTATTTAATTGCTAATTAATTATTTATTCATTTTTGTGTTATTCATTTATTCATTTTTTGTCTCAAAGGGAAAAAAATGATTAGATTTATATACACACAAATGTTGCGGTGATTATTTTTTTTTTTTAATCTAAGAGGACGCGCTATACGAATATCGTAATGCATATACAGATAGATTGAGCGTAAATTTTTGTTAGAGTATTTTTAAATTCAAAATACAAAACTTGCTTAATATTACAGATATCTGCTGAATATAAATATCTTTGTATATTTTATGTTTGTATATATAAAGCTATTTCCATATTTTTTTCATCTTGAACACAGAAATATTTAAAAATATTTCGCCCTCAATATTTAAAAAAATTAAGAAATAAAATATCTACGTCAAGGGAAAAACATAATTTTTTTGGGGGAATTTTTTTCGTTCGAGGGAAAATATTTTCCGAATTGTTTTTCCCTAAATTAGAAAGGTAATTTAATGAAAATACGTCATAGGGTCGCTGCACAATACTGCATAGATATTCTGCTCATGGAATTTTCAATGTATTCATTTTATAGGTGGTAAATCATGAAAGGATTTTATTTTGATAAAATCTAAAATACAGATGCACGGCAGGGCACGAATAGAGAGATTGTTATTAGCTTTGTAATCACCGTAGAAACATGTAGTATGTGTAATTTGATTGTAAAAGCTTTATAGTACCGCTTAATTATGATCTCTCTTTTTATCCAGGTCCAGACATGTAATCTTTGCATTTCTCTAAAGAAATACATTCCCTGGTCAAGTGGGCTGTACTTTCTTCTCTTCAGAACGATTGCCATACGGGTGGGGCCTTAGTCATTTCAAATATGCTATGGAATATTAGTTAAGAAACAGTTACACTAAGTGGGCGGTTTAGAGTAAACAGCCTGCAAATGCAGGTCCCGAAATATTACTTTACTGAAAGCGATGGCATATGGAAGATTATTTACGCATTTATCAATTATAGATCCTTATTTTTAGATTTACTATACATCATTAGTTATATGTGTTCCAAATCCCAATAACAATAATTTTTAACCCTTCTTTCCGTCACCCGCAGGATCAACTGTGCAATAGTCGAGACAAAGTAGTGGACAATGGGCATTACATAGACAAAGGATTTTTGTTTCTAGAATAAGGTCGACTTTTGACGACTGACTTTCTCTCTCTCTCTCTCTCTCTCTCTCTCTCTCTCTCTCTCTATATATATATATATATATATATATATATATATATATATATATATATATATATATATATATATATATATATATATATATATATATATATATATATACTTAAGAGACAGAAAAACTGGTAGACCTGCCTAATATCATGTAGGGCCCCCAAGAGAACGCAGAAGTGCTGCAACACGACATGGCAGGGACTCAACTAAAGTCTGAAGGTGTCCTGGAGGCAATTAACACCATGAATCCTGCAGAGCAATCCACAAACCCATGAGGGGGTGGAGATATCTTCTGAACAGCACGTTGCAAGGCATCCCAGATATGATCAATAATGTTCATGTATGGGGATTTAGGTGGCCAATGGAAGTGTCTAAAGTCAGAAGAGTAATCCTGGAGCCACTCGGTAGCAACTCTCGACGTGTGGGGTGTCGCATTGTCCTGCTGGAATTGTCCAAGTCCGTCGGAATGCACGATGGACATGAATTGGGGTAGATGATCGGACAGGATGCTTATGTACCTGTCACCTGTTAGAGTCGTCCCTAAACGTATCAGGGATCCCATATCACATCAACTTGACAAGCCCTATAAAATCACAGAGTCTCCATCAGCTTTAACAGTCCCCTGCTGACATGTACGGTCCATGGATTCATGAGGTTGTCCCCATACCCGTACACGTCCATCCGCCCGATACAACTGGAAACGAGACTCGTCAGATCAGGCAACGTGTTTACAGTTAGTATCAGTCCATTGGAGGGGTTGGCGGGCCAAGGCGAGGCGTAATGCTTTGTGACGTGTAGTCAACAACGGTTCACGAGTGGGCCTCAATGAAGGTTCGTTGAACAGTTCGCACGCTGACACTTGTTGATGCCCCATCATTGAAATCCGTAGCAATTTGAGGAAGTATTGCACGTCTATCTCGTTTAAGGATTCTCGTCAGACGTCGATGGTCCCGTTCATTCAAGGTCTTTTTCCGGCTGCACCGCTGTCGGAGATTTGATGTTTTACCGTACACCTGATATTCTCGGTTTACTCGTGAAATGGTTGTGTGCGAAAATCCAAATTGCATCGCTACCTGGAAGATGCTATATCCCATCTCTCGTGCACTGACTATAACGCCACGTTCAAAGTCACATAAATCGTGATAACCAGCCATTGTAGCAGCAGGAACCGATCTAACACCTTCGCCAGACACCTGTTTTCTTATATAGGCACTGCCGACCCCATCGCGTTACGTTGATTGGTTGCATATCTCCGTTACTTTCATACGCACGCTTGTACCAGTATTTTTGGCTGTTCAGCGTATATAAATATTTATATATACCTACACTAATTCATATACATATATACATATAAATACCTGTCCCCCATATATATATAAGAGTTTCGTAACTGACTCACTGACATACAACGCACAGACCAAACCACTTGACCTAAAGGGCTGAAATTTTGCATAGTGATTCTTCTTATGGTGTAGGTGCACTAAGAAAGATTTTTGAAAAATTCTTCTTAGATTTTATTAAATTAAATTTTTAAGCTGTTTTTGTAACTTTTTTTAAGTTTGCATTTAAAATAACACTTTGAGGGTTATAAAATTTATATCACGATAAAGACCATAAAAATTCCTTTAAAATGAAGTCTTTTTTGAATCTTTACCTCAATTTTCTGATTTTTAGTGAATTTTTAAAGATTCATTTTTAGAATTTAATTTATTAAATGATGATTACGTGATTTCTTTTTCTTGTCCTTTAAATAAATTTATCGTCACGTGCATAACAACGTAATAGACAAAAAATATATTCTTTTTCTTTCCAATGCAGCAGACGATTGGATATTATAAAAAAAAATAAATAAATATCCCTTACGATTTTATATATATATATATATATATATATATATATATATATATATATATATATATATATATATAGTGCATTATTATGTACATGTATATATATATATATATATATACATGTACATAATAACGCATCCACACACATATACGCACACATATTTCGTATGGTCGTTAGTGGCGTTCAGGATCGGCTCTTAACTGCAGGTTCTAGTCAGTTTAACTCTCGGCTTACAAAGAGCAGCTAAAACGCTTCCAACCAACGCTCTTATTAATTCTATATTCCTACAAAGCTATGCACACAAACCTCTTTTCTGGTCTGAAACTCTTGTTTACTGTGCTTTTCTCCCGCTATTTGCTTATCTCGGACAAAAGAACGTAAGCGCTTTCGTGTTGTGCTGTCTCAGCAAGTTTTAAACAACCATACACATTACCCTCTCTAGCAAATAAAAAATCTTTTTTTAAAAATTATTTCCCCTCTCATCTTTGGCCAGTTATGAATTTAAGGCAAGGAAATTTTTTTTAAAAAAAAAGGTTATATATAACTCTCAAAGCGTCTGAGACGTATTTAGTTCTGTCAAATAATTTCGACTCGAAAAGTGTGTGCGACCTCTCTTTCCATCCTATAATCCAGTGTTCAAAAGTGCCTTGGATGGCACAATTTTCGTGCTTATGAATGACAAACTAGACGACGGAATAAGTCAAGAGACGCTTTCTCCAGCTGAGAGAAAGGCAAAAGAAAAAAAGTCTGAGCCACCTAAAGGGTTAAAGACGTTATTTTCAAATGCAGAAAACGGAATTAAAAAGAACTGCTGATCAGTGATTAAAATGTAAACACCGTGGGAAACATTTCCCGTTGCTTAACAGGGGGGTTAAAGATGTGATCGAAATCGTGATCGAGACGGCCCATTTAGTTTTGCATTCCTTTAAAAAAAAAGTTAGATGTTCTATGTAACTATTCGATGCAAAATATAACATGATGTAAAATGAAACATAACTATGTAACTATTCGATGTAAAATATAACTATTTTATTTACGTAAAAAAGTAACAAATTTCTAATTTAAGAATGTACCGGTGGTTATCAAAATAATGAAAACACTAAGAAACATCATGAAAATATTTATTAGAAACTCCCAGGATCACCTTTGTCATGTAATACCACCTGATTCCCCTTGAAATTCGATTATACAAGTCATAAATAGTGATTAAGAATATTTTATACCATTCTTCAGGGAAAAATCATGAAAGTTCCTGTGGAGATGCTGTGGTGGATATCGATACCTTCATCTATCCGCTTATACAGATCACAGTGGTTGGATGATATAGAGTCGGGGGGATTGTATAGGGTAAGATAAGATATTTGTCTTCTTTTTCATGCTTTTCAAACCAATACTTGATGCATTTAGCTGTATGTATAGGAGGATTATCATCCTGGAGAAAGTCTTCTCCTGCAAGAAACAGTGTTTGCACCGTAGGATGGACCTGGTGATCTAAAATTTCGACACAGTCCTTCTCATACTATCTCCCTTTTAGGGTTACAATAGGGACTGAAGAAAACCATGAGGTGCCATCCCAAACCCTGATAGATATACATCCATGATTGACAGTTGAGATGAGACAGCCAGAATCTTACGCTTGAGTGGGTGTTTTCCAGACATACGGACGTCCTGTTGCGAGGAACAATGTGAAAAATGATTCGTCGTACCAAATACCGTTTCTCGACATATTACTCGACCAGGATTTACGCTCGTGGCACCATTGTGGACGATATTTGGCATTGGCCTCAATTACAAGTGGCTTGGGAATAGCTACTCTTCCCTAAATCCCTTGTTTGTCAAGTTCCCTTCTACCTCTGATGGTTGATACCAGAACATGGAGATGCAGATTGAGCTCTTCGATCATTTTGGTTGGAGTTGTTTTCTTTCTTCGTGTCACAATCCGCTTCAATACCTCGTCCGTCTCTTTCACTCAGCTCTCCCTTTCGTCCACTATTCTGTTTGGCAAAGGATGTTTTTCCGTGCACTCTGTATGCTGTCATGACTTTCGATACCATAGCTCGAAAAACACCCATTAGCCTGGGGGTTGCAGTAACAGATACTCAATTTAAACGTGCTCCAACAATTTGCCCTTTTCGCAAGTTCTGCAAGATTTGAAATTTTACGCTGTCCCCCCCCCCCCCCCCTAAAGCACGATGCCCTCAGCTTCATTACCGCTATCTGACAGTAGAATAATACATACAATATATTATATAAAAAAATACCCGTGGCCAGACTTGTTTTTTAAGGAATACGAAGCACATTCATAAACACCACTAATAATGGTAGGTGTTTCCATTATTTTGATAACCACCTGTATAAATCAAGGTGTATAGCTGAATGAACTAATATATATCCTAGAGCCTTCATTTATCTCCCGGAGATGATATATGTATGGGACCTTGTGACGTCATACGCCCACTCAACTTTTTAATTATACCTTTAATTATTATTCTATCTTTATCACTCATTCTAATTATTCCCTCTCTCTCCATTTGTTTCAGTTTGGAGCAAAACGGCGTCACGTTCGGAGGTATAAATAAAAGCTCGCTAAATGACTGTCGAACACATAGTATCGGCAAACAGTCACACCGCTGAAGCACCTGCTCTTGCTGAGTCAGTGCATGCAAACTTTTTCTCGCAATAAAAACTTTTTTTTGTATAAGTTTATTTACTCTTGCTCCGATTAGTAATTTAATTCGAATAATATTAATTTTCAACAAGATTTTCCTCCAAAAAAATGCAAATTTTCGGTAACATTTCGGCAAAATGCGTATTTTCAACATGTTTTTACTGAAGAGACATTTTTTTTCAATACTTTTCTTTAGAGCATTTTTTTTACAGTATAACTGCCAAGCACGTATTTTACTAAAAAAAATGACATATTGTTACAATGTACATTGGGAAAACGGTAAAAATCTGTATAAAACGCCCCGGTCCTACACAATTAACGCAACCACGGTTAGATCTGCTTAAGGCTGCTGTGTGCTAACCCTAATGGATTCGCTCACCTCAGTGTTAACCTTTGAAGAAAATGTGTGTACTATTTACAACTACATAAATGATGAAAATCCAATAAAAATGGTATTATCAGATATAGCCTGAACTTTTATGCACCTTGCTACGAGATTCATTTTATATATTTCGTCCACCAAAAGAATTTAGGAGTGTTTAAAACAGATTGTACGAGATTTTCCTTCCGAATAATTTGAATTAAAAAATATCATTCGCAATTTAAAAAAAAAAAAAAAAAAACGAAAAATGTCCCAAGGTGTCAAATTTCTTTCTCTATTACGGAGTACAATTTAAAAAAATTTTCAATCCAAGTCGGCAATCCTTAGACACATTTTTTCATAGGTTAGCGAAACTTAAAGGTTTAGTATACAGGAGCGTTAAAACACCCGTTTCTGAATGGGTTAACATTGAATATGATTTTTTCCTTTCATCTTTTGCTTAGTACCTGCGTTCTGCGATATGATTTGGAAGAAGACGATGTACATTGCGTTTTAACGCTTTTCCTTCTTCTTTTCTTCGCACATTATTTCGAATATTTAGCTTATTATATAAATAAACCATTATATATATATATATATATATATATATATATATATATATATATATATATATATATATATATATATATATATATATATATATATATAAATCTGTGGCTTGGTACAAGAAGTGCCTAAATCAGTTTTCTCAAAGATAACTTTGTGTGCTTATGTGTCTTTAAAAAAAACATTATTTTCAATGTAAGAAGTACTCAAGTCTGTACAAGGGTTTAGAAAACACTTTTAAAGCATCGGACAGATTTAGATACTTCTTACATTGAAAATAATATTTTTTTAAAGAGACATAAGCAAACAAAGTCATCTTGGAGAAAACTGACTTAGGCACTTCTTGTACCAAGCCAAAGATTATATATATATATATATATATATATATGTATATGTATGTATATATATATATACAGTGGCCCCCAAAAGTGTGCATACACTTACGATTTTCAATGAAATAGGGGTCTATCCATGAATTAAAATGAATATTTCAGAATGGGTATTTAATAATAAGATCTATAATCTATTCTTAACAAAACTACATGAAATATTTTGAAAACACAATAAAACTTTATTTTTAAGAAACCCGTAATCAAAAAGGAACAAAACCTTTATCTCACAAAAGTCATCGTGCACTGACATATTTTCGGATAAATTCATAATTAAAATTATTGTCTGGAGCTTTATTTTTATTTTTGAATTGTGGTGGCATTTAAAATATCGTTTAGCTTTAATTTTTGCTTGCCTACTCAGTAATATTCTATTTATTATTAAAAGATGGCTCGTAGTCGTAAAGAAACAACAAACAGCATTCAAAAATTGATTATTTTTCATCATAGTAGAGGTAAATCAGTTTGGAATATTGCTAAATTACTTAATTTATCCTATTCTACTGTGCAGTATGGGATAAAACACTTTAAAGAAGAAAATCGAATCGAAAACAAGGTAAGGAAAGGTCGTCCAGCAAAGTTAACAAAACGTGATCAGAGATTTATAATTAGAAAATTTGTGAAAAGTCCACGTTTGAGTGCTGTAAAAGTTTCTGCAGAATTTAATGAAAATTTTCTACTTCAATTTCACCTGAAACTGTTCGAGGAGTTCTCAGAGCAGCTGGATTACATGGGCGTTCTGCATGTAGAAAATGTTTTGTGAGTGAGAAAAACAGAAAGCTTAGGCTATCCTTCGCACTATCAATGATAAATAAGCCCCAAAAGTATTAGAATAATGTCTTATTTGCCGATGAAAGCAAGTTTAACATTCTTGGTTCCGATGGGCGTATAATTGCATGGAGAAGAAAAAATGAGGAACTTAATCTCAAGAACTTAGTAGGAACAGTTCAGCATGCCGGTGGAAGTGTCCTTGTGTAAGAGTGCATGTCAGCATCAGGATTAGGTAATTTGGTATTTATTGATGGCATAATGAATCATGCTGTTTATATAAATATTTTAAGAGATAATTTAAAATTATCAGCCCAAAATTTGGGTATTGGAAACAACTTTGTTTTTTATCAAGATAACGATCCTAAGCACACGGCTCTCAACGTTCACCTCTGGTGTCTCTATAAGTGTCCAGAAGTTTTCAAAACACCACCTCAACTGTCAGATTAAACCCAATAGAACATATTTGGAGAGAACTGGAGGTTCAAATACGAACACACGACATTCACACGAAAAGCGAACTAAAAACAATTGTGATGGAAGAATGGATGAACATTGATGCAGAAATTACAAAAGAACTAGTGCAATCTATTCTCAGACGTTTAAAAGCTGTTGTGGATGCTACAGGATATCCTACTAAATATTAATTTAACAAAAAATTAGAATATTTACTAATATGTTTAGATTTTTTACAAGTGTACGATGACTTTTATTAGATAGAGCTTTTGTTACTTTTTGATTATTGGTTTCTTGGAAATAAAGTTTTACTATGTTTTCAAAATATTTCATGTAGTTTTGTTAAGAATAGATTATAGATCTTATTATTAAATACCCATTCTGAAATATTCATTTTAATTAGTGGATAGACCCCTATTTCATTGAAAATCGCAACTGTACGAACACTTTTGGGAGCCCCTGTATATATATATATTATGTATAATTAAAACCGTTTATTCAGAGGTGAGCACCCATTTGGATAAATGGCCTCTGTTCCAGTTTCGTATAAACCGAAATGCGTTTGGCGAACCAACGGATCATTTATGAAAGATACGTCAAACGTCTCTGGTCGCACTTCAAACACGTTCTGTTTGCACTTCGTCTGAAGGAAAGGATTTGTTCTAAGATATGCTATCCAGACATCGCCACGTCGATCTCGTCGTTTAGTAATCGTTATCCGTCACGAAGGGTGATTTCCAACACCTGCCTGTCAAAAGAAAGACGTTCCATCTTTACTCCTTGCCATCGAAATACGAGTTCGAATTCCCCCTGTTCCACGATAATTCAGATTTATGTAAATGGTCGATCCAGAAACCTACATTTTGATCGAAGGTCAACATTCAATCTTTTACCGTTGGGAATGAAAAAATGTAACCCCCCCTCAAACATTCATATGCATATGAAAGTTTAAGAGTAATTTCCATTATCCCCCACCCCACACACATGCATACACCGAAGAAAACATTCAACGGGATATTGGATCAAAGAGGATGAATATTATATATATATATATATTTATCAAATGATCGAAGGGGGAATTTCGTTAACCTTTAGCTTACGGGGCACATTCTTCCGATTGTCTCTTTAGTTCGGGAATTTTCATACCCACTTTGTAAGAACGGCCTTTGAGGGGTTTATATATATATAGTTTATATAAATATATGTATATCTATATCTATCTATCTATCTATCTATATATATATATATATATATATATATATATACAGTAGAACCCCGATTTTACGTTGTCCGTTTCTTACCTTATCCCGCTTCCTACGTCATTTTCTGCTGGTCCATGAAAATTGCCTGTACCGATAATGTTAAAATATCCCAGTATGTAAACCAAGAAGCAAATTTGCAAAAAATTGTTAGTATTGAACGTGCTGTAGTTGAAATTGTTTCTAAAAGCAAAAAATAAGCAAAGATTACACATTTTTTCCAATAGTTCATCCGGTAAGTGTCAATTTTTGAATAATATGCTTACTTTTTTTAAACCCGATTTTACGTTTTCCCGTTTCATACGTTTTTTACCACTGGTCCCAAGAAAAACGTAAAATCGGGGTTTCATTGTTTATTTATTTATTTATTTATATATATTCATTCTTGGGCCCGTATACTTGGGATACATGCTATCCCACCCCGTAAGGAAAACGTTCAAGATACTCAAGCCAGGGGAAAACAAGCTGTTATCTTTAAATGCATCATTGTATTGGGGTATAGTGATGGCAGATAGCAGGAAGAATGTTATTTCTTTATCAAACGTTCGCTAAAGGAATTTCGTAAAAATACTTGTAAAACCACTGGAACACAAAATTTAAAACCTTATTCTAATCGATCATCCAGATGGGATATGGCCCAAAGGATAAACTTTACCTCTCTGTCTCTTACGGACTTTTTCAAACAGGGGAACACAAAGTGTTGATGGAAAATGCAACATTGTAATGCGTCGTCGAACCGGATATTGCTAAGGTTTGGCTTAGTTTGGTTTGGTCTGTGTTTGGAGCGCTACGGTCAATTTTTTGCTACACGAGGGCTCATTAGACCGGGACCTACTGCTAAAAGTGGGATTAGAACCCACAGACTTTGGTACCGAATGCCTGCAACCTAACTATTCAGCCCTCGTCCGGCCGGGATACTGCTCAGCGAAAACATTTTACCTCTTTATCTTTTACAGAGTTTTCAAATCACGGGAACACACAGAGATGCTGTCGAAAAATGCACCATTGTACTGTGAGATGATAGAGATTAGATGTAGCTCAGAAAATAAACTTTACCTCTTTATTTCTTACTTTTCTAGCCTGGAGAACACAAAAAGTTTTGTTGAAAAATACATCATTGTACTAGGTATATATGTTACGGCCCAAGTCCGTAGTCTGGCCAATTCTCCAAATGGTTGGCCACTTCCAGCATTGGCCAAGTCACTTGGCCAATGCTAGAAGCGACCAGCCATTTCGCCAGACTTCGGACTTTGACCGTAACATATACATCTATATATTTAAATTACTAAGCCGACTTTTTGGGCAGTCCGTGAGAGAAAAACTACTGCATCAGTTTACTTCTTTTTGGTCTTAAACGAAAGATTATAATCTGTAGATTTGTCAAATTTGGTTTTTGCAACCGCAACTTCAATTAATTAGCGATAATTTACAATTAAAAATTGATTTCTGCGCATGCTCAGTGGCATGTTTAAATCTAGCTTTAGAAATTCACTTCTCTCTGTCATTTTTATTTTTATGATAATTATGTTTGTGAAATATAAGATTAAATGTCATGGAAATTGTTTATTTTGTGCTGTTTAATGAGCGATAATTTACAATTTAAAAAAATTGCTTTCCGCAGATGCTCAGTGACATTTTTAATCTGGCTTTAGATTCTCACTAAGCACGAGGCCGCTTAAACACATTAATTTGTTTCTGCGCATTATTATGATTTCCAACATTTGGCAATGATGTGTTGGTTATAATTTGTGTATTAGTGCATTTATTTACTATCTAGCCGTCATGCTTTGACCGGTGCCAACTAATTAATTTTAATATACATTACCATTTATCAAGCGTCTAAGGGACTGTTCACATAGGAGTCCGGTAGCGGAAGCGTTAAAGTATTGAAATATATTTAACCAATGACAAAACATCAAACGATTAGCAACGTAATTTTTAACACCTCTGATTGGTTTATTCCCGTTTCTGTGCCATCTTTCCTTTTACGTTTCCACTTCTGGACTCCTATGTGAACAGGCTCTAAGACTTTTCAAACCCAGAACATAAACTTTTACGGAAAAAGTCAGCATGGCTCTTCACTGTTCTTGGTCATCGTGTAATAGGTTATAGCTCAGGGAATATAATTTACCTCTTAATCTATAAAAGACTTCCGAAAAAGGAAACAAAATTAAACATTTATTTGGATACTAGCTAAAAACCCGCACGCTACTTCGCTACGGAGTACATTCAAATTAAATACAAAGGTCAATGTATGCAATTAATACCAATATATATATATATATTTATAATAAATACAACGATCAATGTATGCAATTGATGTAAAAAAAAGAAACAATATATTTATAAAAATCGTAAGGGATATTTTTATACACAAAATAATGTAGAAGAAAATATTCAAATTAAATCTAATAAAACATACTACAGAATTTAGTACAGTTAATATAGTACAGTTTGAGGAATATATCTTTTACTGTATTTTAATATTTTTTTTGGATAATGTCCAATCGTCTGCCGCATTAGCAAGAAAAATTATTTTTTTGTCTATTTAGTTGTTATGCACGTGACGATAAATTTATTTAAAGTACCAGAAAAAGAAATCACGTGATCAGCATTTAATAAATTAAATTCTAAAAATTATTTTTTAAAAATTCACCAAAAATCAGAAAATGAAGATAAAGATTCGAAAAAAATTTCATTTTAAAGGAATTTTTATGATCTTTCTAGTGATGTAAATTTTATAACCCTCAAATTATTATTTTAAATGAAAAATTAAAAAAGGTTACAAAAAATTTTTTAAATTTTATTTTAAAAAATCTAAGGAGAATTTTTCAAAAATCTCTGTCAGTGCATCCCTACACTATAAGAAGAATCGCCATGCAAAATTTCAGCCCTTTAGGTTCAGTGGTTTGGTCTGTGCGTTGTATGTCAGTCAGTCAGTCAGTCAGTGAGTCAGTCAGTTACGGAACTGTTTTATATACACTCACTTCCAAAAGTTAAGCACGGAGAGAAAAATGTTAATTTTCGTAAGCCAATCTGAATTAAAGAAGCTGAAATTTGCTGCAAACGTAGAAGGAAGTATGGAAATATGTTAGGTAACAGCCAATCACGGTTTCGCGTCGAGAAATATGCAAAACAGGCAGTCGTATAAGAAGCCGGCATTGGGAAGGGTTACAGGAGTTGCATGTAAGTGCTGATGGCATGTGTTTAGAACATTCGTACGATTTGTTTCAAGCTAGACGTGTTTCTATGGCTTCCAGAAGACGAATGGAGGATTCTGAGTGCTGGTGGGCTGTCGGACGCATTGAAACAGGACAGTCTATCACAGATGTTGCTCTTTTCTTCGGCGTTCATCATTCCGTCATTTCACGATTATGGAAACAATTCTAAACCAGCCAAACAGTTGTCCGAAGACCTGTAGCCGGTCGTTCAAGGGTTACGACCCCCTCGGAAGATCGATATATTGCTGTTGTAGCCAAGCGGAATCGAAGATCGACCTCTACACATGTTACATCTATGGTTGCAGCGACCATTGGTAAGACGATATAAGCCACTACTGTTCGTCGAAGGGTACACGTGAATGATCTGTACGCCCGGGTACCACGAGTTTGTGTTCCTTTATCCATCCAATCCAGAGGGGCACGATTAAAGTGGTGCCGACAGCATATGAATTGGATTGTCTGATTGGGGCAACATTATGTTCACAGATGAGTCCAGATTTGGCCTACAACCCGATGATAAGAGTGTAAGGGTTTGGAGGGAACAAGGCACACGCAATCGGCCCGAGAACATCACCAAACATCACGCATTCCACGGTGGAAGCATCATGTTCTGGGAAGGGATTTCATTGAGATATCGCACCGACCTGCACATCTACAGGCGAGATTCTGTGATGCTGTACGGTATCGAAATGAAGTCCTAGACCCCACTGTGAAACTGTACGCTGCAGCAGTTGGTCCTTCTCTCGTTTTAATGGACGATAATGCCCGTCCCCATATAGCTGCCATCGTTGACGACTTTCTGGAGAGGTAGGGGATTGCGCGTATGAAGTGGCAGACTTACGCGCTGGACCTTAATCCAATTGAAAATCTTTGGGATGCCCTCGGCCGTGCTGTATGTAGACGTCTCCCACCTCCAGCCACTCTCAGAGATTTAGAAACTGCCCTACAGGAGGAATGGCGATTACTGGACTCTGCGGTGGTTGATCACCTTGTAACAAGCATGATCACACGCTGTACACTTTGTATGAATGTGAGGGGTGCTCACATACCCTATTAATGTCGGTTTTTGTTGTTTGTTTTGCATTTAAACATCATTTTGTTAATGACGCAAATATGACGTCATCTTATAATTTATGAAAACTCAATATTTTTTTTATCTCTGTATGTAATTCTGTTTCTTTTCATGAATAAACATAGAGCTACTTACTTGCAGCATTTCATGTCAATCAAAGCAGTACTTGTCCATTTTTTCGCATTTTACCGCTCCGTGCTTAACCTTTGGAAGTGAGTGTATATAGTTGTAGCACATCACAGATGTAATGGATACAGGGCAGATATTAAACTTTATTTCTTTCTCAAGCATTCATACGAGGAATTTTGTAAAAACATTTTCAAACCAGTATAGGTGTATATATATATATATATATATATATATATACACATTTATGTGTATATATACTCAGCGTAGGTAGGCACATATAGTCAAATGGAAATAATTCTTATCATCAGAGTACAAAACTTTGAACATCAAGGACAAAAAAAAAATAATGTCTTTAATAAGTACACTTGGGGTAATTAAGTCTTGTATATGGCAAAAAAAGTTTTTACCGCTAATTGTTCTTTGCCAAAATTTTAAGCAAAGCGAAAAATAAACTGAGGCCGAAGCTCTCTCTCTCTCTCTCTCTCTCTGCAGATTTTAATTTGGATTAATTGAAAACATTCTCTGGGCCTTTCTCCACAGGGGGGTAACATTACGCTGTCTAAACACTGCCCTAAATTAAAGCCTTTCCGGTGCACCCCGCTACTCTGAACATCCAGCTTCAGTTTCTCCCTGTTTTTTTTATTTTTTATTTTTTTTTTTTTTAAGAAAGTGTGCAGCAGCGCACTGAGGCGTTCCCGAGAACGCCCTGTTGAATTCGGGACTCATTAAACCCGCTCCTAATTCTTGTTTTGAACGTTACCAGCGCATGCCGAAATGAGAAGTTGACGCCTCTACTCTCAAAGTAAAACTGTGAGATTAGAACCGATTCAGATATTAACGTGAGTGCAGATCTAAATGGCATGTTTAGCAATCGTTAGTCTAAGGCGGTCTAAATGAAACTTTGAGATTAGAACTGATTCAGATATTCCCATTACGGCTGATCTAAATGGCAAGTTTAGTAATTACTATTCTATGGCAATTTAAATAAAACTAGGAGATTGAAACGGATTCAGATATACCCGTGAGTACAGGTCTCAAACGCATGTTTAATAATCGTTAGTGTAAGGAAGTCTATATAAAACAGTGAGATTACAACGGATTCAGATATTCACATGAGGTTTGATCTAAATGGCACGTTGAGTAATCGTTATTGTAAGGCAGTGTAAATTAAACTGTTAGATCCCAACGGATTCCCATGAATGCAGATCTAAATGGCAAGTTTAATAATCGCCATTCAAAGGCAGTCTAAATGAAACTGTGAGATTACAACGGATTCAGGTATACCCATGGGTACTGATCTAAATGGTAAGCTTAGTAATCGTTAGTCTAAGGCGGTCTAAATGAAACTTTGAGATTAGAACTGATTCAGATATTCCCATTAGGGCTGATCTAAATGGCAAGTTTAGTAATCACTATTCTATGGCAATTTAAATAAAACTGGGAGATTGAAACGGATTCAGATATAGCCGTGAGTGCAGGTCTAAAACGCATGTTTAATAATCGTTAGTGTAAGGAAGTCTATATAAAACAGTGAGATTACAACGGATTCAGATATTCACATGAAGTTTGATCTAAATGGCACGTTGAGTATTTGTTATTGTAAGGCAGTCTAAATAAAACTGTTAGATTACAACGGATTCCCATGAGTGCGGATCTAAATGGCAAATTTAATAATCGCTATTCAAAGGCAGTCTAAATGAAAATGTGAGATTACAACGGATTCAGGTATACCCATGGGTACTGATCTAAATGGCAAGCTTAGTAATCGTTAGTCTAAGGCAGTCTAAATAACAGGGAGATTACAACAGAATCAGATAATCCCATGAGCTTAGATGTTAATGTCACGTTTAGTAGCCGTTAATCTAATGTAGTGGCTTATACAAGGACAGGGTTGGGGTGTCGCGATGCCTCTAAGCCCCATAGAATGTGAGCCAATCACAGTGGTATCTCGATCTATCATTTTTCAAGGGTCCGACTGAACTCAACGATAAATGCTGGTAAATGATAGATGCAGAAACATAACAAAGCAATATGATATCGTCGGGACTGGGGGAGATAAACGACACATACGGGAAAACGATGATTCGGAGAACGATCGATCGAGATTCAATTGTATTTTTATTTAAGAAATGGAATAAAATAATTTGAATATCGATACACATTTGAAGGGTTTATTTCGTAATTTTAAAATAAATGGCAAAGTGAGTTTATTTTCCTGTTTTTTTTTTCGTAAAAAATGTCTGACCCTTTTTAGGATTTAACTCTCTAAAAGTTTGAAACTTTTCCCTTTGACTCTTTCTTTCATCTTGAAGAGCGTTTCCAGAGAATTATTCTATCCTCTAGTCCGGCAACCCTTTGTTGTCAATAAATCAACCACTGTTGTTCATACAAATCATTAGCGCCCTTTACACGTACGCTCTTTCGCGAGTGCTTGGAGCGTACTGGATTGCGCGCGGGAAAACTTGCAGTACGCTCCAAAGCAGCTTTCCCTTCCTCTCCGACACCTTCACACGTGCACTCAATTACGCGGGATTGTGGTTTTGCGCGGGAAAGAGCGTACGTGTAAAGGGCGCTATTGATATATAGACGTCTGATGCACTGTTATCTACTCTGGAACATCCCGTAGTTTCGAAATTTTCATTTAATCTTACTATAACGTAACAGCTAATATGGAAAATATTCAAATTTACAAGTTCCTTTAACAGCTATGAGTTTATGTGCACCTGAAGAGCTCCTCTGTCCAAACAAAAACCTATCGGCAATCAACACCACGGCCAACCCCCCCTGTCCAGAGCCCCCCCCCCTAAACCATCAGCAGTGGCGAGCATCTAGCTGGCACACGACTCTATCAATTAGACGGTGGCGTCTTCACGGCTGGGATCGCGAACACTTGCGCTTCCGTCAGCCCCCCTCCTCCAACTGGCCGTGACTAATGTTCGAACATAACCTCCTCCCACACCATCACCCCCTCTGGACTTGCAATGTCCCCCAGGTAGATGCCCGGGATGAAAATCCGGCGCCCGGATGGCTGAATCCAATGAGCCGGATCATTGAGTGTCTTGATGGAGGGACACCACTGCAAAAGCGTCTGGATGACGCGTGAATCGTAAAGATGTGGTCTTGAACAGTTTTCTCGGATTTCCCCCGGACTGCATTTTATTTTTAAAATTTAGCCTGTGGGGTGGCAATCACATTTCGTGTGAGTCATGGGGTGAGGGGAGCAGCAAACGGTTGCAAGGATACGCTGTAACAGGTAGCTAAGTATCTCTGAGGCTCCTAGATATCTGAGCTGACGCATCAGGCTTTTTGTCGCTGAGTAAGGTCGCCATTTTGATCTGATGCCTAGAGAACCGTCATTTCTCTTGCTCAGTCTTTTCTTAAGGCTGCTGTGTACTAACCCTATCGGATTCTCTCACCTCAACGAAAACCTATGGAGAAAATGTGCCCAAGGATTGCCGACTTGGATTTAAGGATTTTTTTTAATTGTACTCCGTAATACAGAAAAAAAATTGACACCTTGGGTCATTTTTCGTTTTTTTTAAATGCAAATAATACTTTTAAATTTAAATGATTTGGGGGAAATTTTCTGTTACAGTATGTTTTAAACAGTTATCAGTTCCTTTGGTGGATGAAATTTCTAAAATGAATCCTGTTGCAAGATGCAAGAAAGTTCAGACCATTTGAAAATACCATTTTTATTCAATTATCAGCATTTATGTAGCTGTCAATAGTAGACACATTTTCACCATAGGTTAACACTGAGGTGAACGAATCCGATAGGGTTAGTACACAGCAGCCTTAAGGCACTGTTTTGGTAGAAACTAATTCATTGAGCCAAGGCTGCTGGATAGCAGACCTATTGGATTCACTCAACTCAGTGTTAACTAATGGAGAAAATGTTTCCAAGGATTGTCGACTCGGATTTAAAGATTTTCTTTAAAAATTTTACTCTTTTATAGTAAAAGAAATTTTTTACTTTTCAAAAAAAAAAGAGCGCAAATTAGTTTTAATGGGATGGTGGACTTTCAAATTACCAAAAATCGAACATAAACTGGAATTTTTTGGTGCATTAATATTTTTAAAATATGTAAACATTGGAATAAAATGCATTTAAAATATGCAGTGAAAAGTAAAATGAAAACTTGGTGGCTTTAGAAAAATTGAATATTGAAGGTAGGGGGGAAAACATCTTTTAAATGGCTTGTAAGGTTTACATAAGATTCGATTCACAATAATCGAACTTTTAGGTGAATAAATCTAAAGAAGCCGCTTAAGATATGCTAATTGCGGCATACGCGGTTGTTATAAATACGAAACAGCTAGATTAACGAAAAAAAGGAGCTAGGAAGTGCGGACGAAGAAGTGTTAAGGAAGTGTTAAGGAAGTGAGAGGAAGTGAAAGGAGGAGTAGAACTGACGAAACGAAGTATCGAGCTGGAGCTAGGCTTAGAGTCTGGTTTAATAACAGTTGAGTTTTGCGAGCAGCCGCTCGAGGCATAGCTAGGTTGCTTCAAACCTACGCGAGTTCTTGTTAGGCCAAAAGTTTACGAAGCAGCATTGCTCGTCGACTTTCCGAAGTATTCGTGAGTATCTCAAGTTGTATTTTCATTGCATGAATAGTTATACCAGAAAATAAATTGAATTGTGAAAATGTTATATACCTCGTACCAATAGTACGCATTACTTACGTTGAAAATAAAATATATGTGTGCAAATGCTTGAATAAACATCGTTGTTTTGTAAGAACTGTGTTTGAAGGAAATTATTTAGAGTACCACTTCAAGATATACATACCCAAAGGTAGAGTAAAAATTGATAATACTCTATAGGATTTTGCTCAAAAATGAGTCACTTCCAGATTTGTGAGTTTTTGAAATGCTCCTTGTGTCATAATTTTTGACGAAACTTTATAAGAATTGTAATAAAGACTCCTCTAATACACAAAAATAAAGTGACTTATCCATTTCAGGTTTCGACATCATTCAGATTATGAAAGTTTTACTTAAGTGTAGAAAAGTACAAAAATTTCACGAAAATTCAGAGTACAGGCATAAAAATATTTCCTAAAAATTAACTATTCAACGAAAGCATAAAGTAATACATAACTCTGTTCAAAATGTATTTATAAGCAATAGAAATGGCAAATTAAGGGGGGGGAGTTAAAAGTTTCAAAGGGGATCTCGGGGTCTTGGGATGTCTTTTGGTTAGACCTGCATCCTATTCAGAAAGTTCCCCCTTGAGGCAACTGATTTGGTTAGGCCTCCTGATGTCAAGACCAGTCGGTTGCCTCGTTATATGGTTTAGTTCTTTTACTGCTACAGAATCTTGCATTTATGGTGTGTTTAGTTCTAAGTGCGTGATTTGGTTAGGTCTCCTGATGAAGAGACCAGTCGGTTGCCTCATTATATGGTTTAATTCTTTTAATGTTACAAAATCTCGCATTTATAGTGCGTTTAGCTATAAGTGCGTGATTTTGGTTTGTTTTGTCTGCATTCTTCCTGTTAGTAATTTGCCCTTTTTCTGTTAAATTATTTACTTTTTAGTTATATGTTTCGAGCTAGTTAAATAGCTCATCATCAGGCCGAAGATCATTGGTGTTATTGTCGCAATGAACAACTGCAAGGACAAAACACAATGCAACACAACTGCAACACAACTGCGAGGACAAAACACAATGCAACACAACTGCAACACAAATGCGAGGATAATCGAAACTCTTTGATATAAACTGGGGCGACAACAGAAAATTCTAAAAGAAACAATGTGGGAGGTGGCAGGCCCGTGAAAACTAAAGGAGGGGAGGGGGATGTTTTATGACCACTAGACCCCACACTGACACGCCCATTATGCAGATGATTAAGGATGAAGAGAAACAAATGGATCGATTACATGCAACTATATTTCCATTCAGTAGATGAAGATAATTTAGACATATCATTACAAGAACAGGGAATTGTTATAAATAGCAATGTTTTTGAGAAAGAGTAATTCTCAAGGGTGCTGTGTACTAACCCTATTGGATTCGCCCACATCAATGTTAACCTATGGATAATATTTGTCCAAGGACTGCCGACTTGGTTTGAAAGATTTTTTTTAAAATTGTACTCCATAATAGATAAAAGAAATTTACACTTTGGGGCATTTTTTTTTTTTTAAGGGAAGTTTTTTTTTTTTGAGTCATCACCTTTGAACCTTCAAAAAATCGAATTTAACTTTTTGCATTTTTAGAATATTTAAACTATTTCTGAATCATTTAAAACAAACCACGTAAAAATATTACAACTAGAACATTAAAAACTATGACATGAAAGAAGCAGTTCCAAAGGAGCAACATTACCAGTGTGGGAACTTTTGAAGCCCTTTTTCTCGAAATGATCTTTTTCATGCTTGCGCGCACCGTATAAAAGAAACTTCGACAGATATTGCTTTCATATTTTCAGGATAGGTGTAAACTGATATTTCCAAAAATATGCACCTAATTGTTTCTTAAAAAATTTATTTTACTATGAATTTATAGCATTTGACTTGTAATTTTAAGGGGGTCCAGGATACAAAATTATTCGAATTTTCGAAAAATGTTTCACTGCATTAAAATTTTTTTGTTCTTTTACTCTTAAAATGACGTTTAAATCATGTTTCTATCTTAATTAGAACAGGAAAAATTATTTTTTTTTAAACATTCTAATAGTAGCCAATCGTTGTTTTAACCTGTAAGTGTGTTTTTCTGAATGATGGGTTTTTACCCCATTTCTCGTTTTAAATTGTTATAAGTCTAGAACCGTTAAAGATAAATGGTTGAAACTTGGAGCATGTCTTTTTCAACTATTTTACTTTAATTTAGATTCAGCAAATTTGAAAAAAAAAATATTTACTTTTGAAAATATGATTTTTTAAAAATAATTTACATAATTTTTTTTAATCTAAATATTTTTAATTTCTTTAAAAATTAATATTTCAAAAAAATGCTGAATTAAAATTAAAACTTATATATTTCTGTTAAATTAAATGAAAAAATTTTGAAATTTGACAAATAATATTTCGAGTTATAACGATTTTAAATTACACCACTTTTATTAAAAATTTTAAATTTCAAAATTTTTTAAAACCTTTTTGAGAAATTTTATTATGTGATTTTGTTTACAAATTATATGGTTGACCAACAGAAAAAAATTCAAAATTTTAACTCAGTAAATAAAATTTTTTTTAAATGTGTCCCGGACCCCCTTAATGGGCTTTTTCAGTTTTTTTAAATCTGATTGCCCTGGAGTAAATATTTTTGGGTGTTTTGAAATTTAAATAGGTGTAGAAATATACCTAATGTTTTAGCCTCCCAAAAACGCAAAAATTATTATTGAAACTTAATTAGTGTTGTATTAAGTCTGCGAGCAGTGTATCAGTATAAATTAGAAATTTTCAGTATATACACTCATTTCTTACTTCATAAAGAAAATTCTTATTGTAATAAAATTAATTCAGGGAACATAATCTATGAAGTTTAGAGAACTAATACTGAAAATTTCATATATAATGAACAACATAAAAAAAAATTAATGAAGTTCGAACAAACAGCAAAAATTCTGTCTTTTCAACTTGTGCAAAGGTGATGACCCCCCCTTAGAAGCAAATAATATTTTAAAATTTAAATTATTCGAGGGAAAAAAAATGATAGAGTGTGTTTTAAAGGCTCCTAAATTCTTTTGCTGGAAGAAATTTATAAAATGAATCGTGTTGAAAGGTGCAGACAAGTTGAGGCTATATGATTCATTTATAAATTTCTTCCAGCAAAGGAATTTAGGAGACTTTAAAACACACTCCATCAGATTTTTTCCCTCGAATAATTTAAATTTTAAAATATTATTTGCTTTTAAGGGGAGTCATCACCTCTGCACAAGTTGAAAAGACAGAATTTTTGCTGTTTGTTCGAACTTCTATAATTTTTTTTTTGTATTGTCCATTATATATGAAATTTTCAGTATTAGTTCTCTAAACTTCATAGATTATGTTCCCTGAATTAATTTTATTACAATAAGAATTTTGTTTATGAAGTAAGAAGTGATTGTATATTCTGAAAATATCAAATTTATACTGATACACTGCTCGCAGACTTACTACAACACTAATTAAGTTTCAATAATAATTTTTGCGTTTTTGGGAGGCTAAAGCATTAGGTATATTTCTACACCTATTTAAATTTCAAAACACCCAAAAATATTTGCTCCAGGGCAATCAGATTTAAAAAAATCTGAAAAAGCCCATTAAGGGGGTCCGGGACACATTTAAAAAAAATTTTATTTACTGAGTTAAAATTTTGAATTTTTTTCTGTTGGTCAACCATATAATTTGTAAACAAAATCCCATCATAAAATTTCTCAAAAAGTTTTTAAAAAAATTTTGAAATTTAAAGATTTAATAAAAGTGGTGTAATTTAAAATCATTATAACTCGAAATATTATTTGTCGAATTTCAAAATTTTTCATTTAATAAAACAGAAATATATAAGTTTTAATTTTAATTCAGCATTTTTTAAATATTATTTTTTAAAGAAATTAAAAATATTTAGATTAAAAAAATTATGAAACTTATTTTAAAAAATCATATTTTCAAAAGTAAATATTTTTTTTTCAAATTTGCTGAATCTAAATTAAAGTAAAATAGTTGAAAAATACATGCTCCAAGTTTCAACCATTTATCTTTAACGGTTCTCGACTTACAATAATTTAAAGACGAGAAATGGGGAAAAAACCCATCATTCAGAAAAACGCACTTACAGGTTAAAACAACGATTGGCTACTATTAGAATGTTTAAAAAAAAAAAATTTTTTTTTGTATTCTCCATTATATATGAAATTTTCAGTATTAGTTCTCTAAACTTCACAGATTATGTTCCCTGAATTAATTTTATTACAAGTAAATAAGAATTTTTTTATGAAGTAAGAAGTGAGTGTATTTTCTTAAATGTGAAAATACCCTTTTTATAGGATTATCAGCATTTATGCAGCTGTCAATAGTAGACCATTTTCTCCATAGGTTAACATTGAGTTGAGCGAATCCGATAGGGTTAGTACACAGCAGCCTTAACAGGAGAAGTATGTTGAAAACGTTTTGCATTTTCAAAATTTTAAATTTATGTCCGCATTCCTAGGATCTATCATTGATTTAGTTAATTCTTGATTTTCAAGGTACCTAGATTGCGCTTTTAAAGTTTATAATATCTTTTTAGTGCTTACCTAGGACAAGCGTAAAGGGCAAGGCATCTATATTTTTAATTTTTGTGGAATTGAAGAAGTGTTATTTAAATATTGATTAGAATCAATCAAGAGTGAATATATATATATAATACTAGCTGAAAACCCGCACTTCGCTACAGAGTACATTTAAATTAAATACAACGGTCAATGTATGCCATTAATGGCAAAAAAATAAATATGTATATATATATATATGTATATATTTATAAAAATACGACGATCAATGTATACAATTGATGTAAAAAAAAATAAAAAATTTATTTATAAAAAAATCATAAGGGATATTTTTATAGACAAAATAATGTAGAAGAAAATATTCACATTAAATGTAATAGGACATACTAAAGAATATAGTAGAATTAATATAGTACAATTTGAGGAACATAATATCTTTACTGTATTTTAATATTTTTTGGATAATGTCCAATCGTCTGCCACATTAGCAAGAAAAAAATATTTTTTTTGTCTATTTAGTTGTTAGGCACGTGACGATAATTTATTTAAAGTACCAGAAAAAGAAATCACGTGATAAGCATTTAATAATTAAATTCTAAAAAATTAATCTTTAAAAGTTCACCAAAAATTAGAAAATAGCGGTAAGATTCGAAAAAGATCTTTTTTTAAGGAATTTTTATGATCGTTCTCGGTATATAAATTTTATAACCCTCAAATTATTATTTTAAATGCAAACTTAAAAAAAAGTTACAAAAAACAGCTTAAAAATTTAATTTTAAAAAAATCTAAGAAGAATTTTTTTAATCTTTCTTAGTGCACCCCTGCACTATAAGAAGAATCCCCATGCAAAATTTCAGCAATTTAGGTTCAGCGGTTTGGTCAGTTAGTCAGTGAGTCAGTCAGTTACGGAACTGTTTTATATATAGAGATTACCTATTATATATCAAATTTAATCTATATACATAAAACAGTACCGTAACTGACTGACTGATTGACAGATAACGCACAGACCAAACCGCTGGACCTAGAAGACTGAAATTTTGCATGGCGATTCTTCTTATAGTGTATGGGTGCACAAAGCAAGATGTTTGAAAAATTCTTCTTAGATTTTTTAAAATTAAATTTTGAAGCTGTTTTTGTAACATTCTTTAAAGTTCGCATTTAAAACAATAATTTGAGGGTTATAAAATTTATATCACGAGAAAGATCATAAAAATTCCTTTAAAATGAAATCTTTTTCGAATCTTTACCTCCATTTTCTGATTTTTGGTGAATTTTTAAAGATTATTTCTAGAATGTAATTTATTAATGCTGATCACGTAGTTTCTTTTCTTTTGTGATACTTTAAATTATTTTGCGTCACGTGCATAACACGAAATCAATTGACAAAAAAATATGAAAATATGGTAAAAGAGAAAATTTAACCACTAGACTCATTGAGATGGAAGTTTTTTAAGAATTTAATTCAAATTAGTATGTTTTATGGGCATTAAACATACAAATTAATTGCATACCTTGACCGTTGTATTTAATTTGAATATTTTCTTCTACATTTTTGTCTATAAAAGATCCGTTAGGATTTTTTTATAAATATTTTTTTGGGCATTAATTGCATACATTGACCGTTGTATTTAATTTGAATGTACTCCGTAGCGAAGCGCGGGTATTCAGCTAGTCTATTATACAGTCAAACCCCGTTATAACGAACTTCAAGGGATCAAAGGTTTTATTCGCTTTATCCGGTGGTTTGCTATATCCCGAACCGTTAAGAAAAATGCTAGAGTTCACAAATGTATACCTCATTAGTTGCAATGTGCATTCAATAATGATGTATTAAAAAAAATGATAAAATCTATTAAAAATGATCATTAATGAATTAATCGACTACAATCGATTACATTAAACTGACACAATACTAATTAAATTACGTACAATAGGAAAAACGGCGGGACCAAATTTTCGTTCGTTATATCCGTGAGTTCGTATATACCAGGTTCGCTATAACGGGGTTCGACTGTATATCTAAATTACCTATTATAAACAGATATTAATTGAAGTTCCCAATCCACGAGTTACAAGCAAAAACATCGAACATACGCGCGGCCAGAAATTGAATCACTTCATCAACGAGACCTGTCGCAGGACGGGCTGATCCCCCCCCCCATTTATTCCTGGCAATTAACACCGTCAACCTACGCCCCGAAACTTTCTCCATCCTCCCATGAGGACCCGGGGCAGGGCTTTACTTTTATTTTTGTCTATTTACTGTTTTTTTTTCTTTCTTTCTTTTTCGCTTTCTACTCCGCATCTTCCCTTTCGCCGGCCAACCTCCGCACGCGTTCGGCCCACGGGCGCCAGGCTGTCTGCGGGCCATCTGTTTCTCCCAGGCCTCGGCTAAAGGGGTGTGCAGAAAATTAGATTTTTGCCGATTCCGGGGCCGCAGTTTACAAAACTGTGCATGTCGAGGAGGGAAATCACCCGACGGGGAGAATACAAGGTAATAATCCAAGTGCGATAACCTCGATTTGCGAGTCTGCTTTATCTGCTTTTACCCGGGGGGGGGGGGGGGGGGAGAGACGACTTTATTTTGATTGGTGTGCGTGGTTGTAACGCATCTTCATCACAGTTTTACTGAGAAGTTACTCAGAACCAAATTTTAAGGCTGCTGTCTACTAACCTTATTGGATTCGCTCCGCTCAATGTTAACCTATGGAGGAAAATGTGTCCAATATTTGCCGACTTAGATTCAAGGATTTTTCTCTCTATTCTAAAAAAAGTAACTAAAAAAAAGTAACCGCTGCCGTTTGTCCGAAACCGCTGGGAGTATGGGGTCAAGACCGATACCAATAGATGCAGAAAAAATGTGGGGAACAAAGTTAGACATGTCTCATCTTCGTCGGATTTTAAGTTTTTTTTAATTTTATGTTTTGTGGGAAAAGATTGACCTTTTCTTCTTCAGATTAACGATACACTCGCCAAAAATGATCGTAGAATTTTGATCTTTTTACAATCTATGACTACAGATATTTCTCTTTCAAACTAGACCTCATTTGTTTAAAAATATGTTAAAACAGAACTAATATTTTCATCAAAAAAACGAAACACAAATTTTCAAGAAATAATCTTCCCCTATGTGGATGTAATATCGATGCTCCTCGAGTTTTATCTAAATCGAGTTTTTATCTTAAGAAAATAATTATATCATCTAGAAGATTAAAGCTTTTCTTATTTATATAAACCTCATTTCAAGTCTATATCTTAAATTTTCGATGTTTTAATTGAATTTTAAAGCTGATAATTCAACAGTGATGAAACGCCCTTCGCATTGAGGGTGACAACAGTAAATTGATGGAAGCTGTTACATTATCCGAGAATCACCGCTATGTATCTCGCTATTAGCCAGAACAGAAGAGCGAGCGTAGCGAGCCTAAGGGCGAAGCCCCTAGTTTTTTTAAATTGTACTACGTAATGGAGAATAGAAATTTGACACCTTGGGGCATTTTTCGTTTAAAAATTGCAAATAATATTTAAAAATTTAAATTATTCGAGGAAAATTTTTTTAATAGTGCACTTAAAACTTTCATAAATTCCTTTGGTGGAGGAAATTTATAAAATGATCCTGTTCAAGGTGCAGAAAAGTTCGGGCTATCTGAAAATACCATTTTTATTGGATTATCAGCATTTACGTAGCTGTCATAGTAGACACATTTTATCCATAGGTTAACACTGAGGTGAGCGAATCCGATTGGGTTATCAGTACACGCAGACTTAAGAGATTGTTTTGGTAGGAACTAATTCATTGAAGCCAAGGTTGCTGGGTAGCTGACCTATTGGATTAGCTTAGCTCAGAGTTACCCAATGGAGAAAAGGTTTCCAATGATTGTATACTCGGATTTGACGATTTTCTTTAAAAATTTTACTCCTTTAGAGATAGAATTTTTACTGGGAAATTTTGTCATTCTTCAAAGAAATGCAATAATTTTAAGGGGATGTGGACTTTTAAATGACCAAAAATCGAACAAAAATTGGAATTTTTTGGGTGGTATTAATATCTTAACATATTGTAAATATTGGAATAAAATAGCATTTAAAATATGCAGTGAAAAGTAAAAGGAAAATTTGATGGCTTTAGAAAATTAAGTGTCAGAGGTACGTGAAAAAACATCTTTTAAACCTTATGTAGAAATCTACATCTCTGACCTTCGTTTTTTATTAGTAGATTTAGCAATTTTTAACCATTTTTTTAACACATGCATAAAGGACATCTGATTTTACGTATAATTCATAATTATTGATTTATATATTATATTTTATGCAGAGGCCCAAGGTGGTCCAAGTCGTAGGGTCAAATTAAGCTGCTACTAACGTTAACACTGCTAATATAGTTTTTTTTTAAAAATTTTACCCTTTGAACTTTATTTGTAAAAATAAGAGGAAAAAATTGGACTTTTCTAATTAGAAGTAAAACGAATTTTTGGAAACGCAAATACCAGCATCTTGAACTTACACGTCTATTTAAAGAAATTCAACCAAGTCATTTTGTTCAATGCATTGGTTCATAACCGTTCGTCAGGGAAAACCCGAAGTGGTTCTGGAAGTCAGCTGGGATTTCATAATTTTTAGTGGTTTCACCATTTTAAAACAACCGCAAATTTTAATTTTATAAAATTGGTAACAAAATTTTCCCCCCCTCTGAATTTTTATCAAATTCTAAAATTTTCTGCATATTTCGTTTCGACTATGAAAAAATCCCTGTTCTGCTTAAAAATCCCTAATATATTTTCTGTGTCTCAGAAACACTGCGTCACAGCAATTTTGCAGCAGTAAGGCAAATGCAAGATCGGTTCCCAGCTATATCTGTTACACCCCTCTTCGCTTCTAAACGGCGACAGTTTAGGCCATAAAGTTGGTGTCTAGGTATAGTAAAAAGACTATGCGCTACTCGATGAGACAACTTACAACGCCATCTATCGGGAAATTTTGGAACTAGCGTTTTAATCTCAAAAACGGTACGAGATACGGGAAAAAAAGGTCAATTACAAATTGTTCAGCATCATCGATTTAGTAGGAAAAGGCACCTTGCGCACATAAATACTCAAAACAGAATGTAAAAAATGACATTTGTTTGGTCGTGCTTTTCAACACTATGGCGTCGTGAAACGCGAGAAATCCAGTCCAGAGTGCAAATGTGTATAGTGGATAATGGAGAGCATTTTGAGCAACTAAAATAAATTATCCTGACGATAAGGAAGTGTCTCAGTTTCTTTCTTCCACTCTTTATGGCATGGCAATTTTCGAAACCGTGACCAAACAAATGTTCATTTCCTACATTCTGTTTTAAGTATTAAGGCTGCTATGCACTAACCTATTGGATTCGCTCACCTCAATGTTAACCTATGGATAAAATTTGTCCACGGATTGCCAACTTGGATTCAAAGATTTTTAAAAAAAAAGTTGTATTCCCTCATAGAGAAAGAAATTTTACATTTGTGTACATTTTCTTTTTTTTTCAAATGCAATTAATATTTTAAATTTTAAATTATTCGGGGGAAAATCTGGTATAGTGTGTTTTAAACGCTCATAAATTCCTTCGGTGGACAAAATTTATAAAATGAATCCTGTAGCGCTTTGCAGAAAAGTTCAGGCTATATGACAATACCAATTTTATTTGATTATCTGCATTTATGTACCTGTAAATAGTTGACAAAAATATTTATAAATAAAAAAAATTGGGGGAAGCGCTTAATCCCCCCCTCCCGATAGAGAGAGCCATTACAATCCCTCAAAATGTCAATCCTAAGGGGAGTGGAATTCTCGAACTGTCAACTGGACTCCTCCCACCACAAGAGTCTGCAAGAAGAGGAAAAGGGAAATACGATTTTTTTTCTTAGTACATAGCAGCCTTAATATGCGCAAGGTATCTTTTCTTACAAACCGATGATGCCGAACAACGTAACTGGCCTTTTTCGTATCTCGTACCGTTTTTGAGATAAAAACGGTAATTCCAAATTTTACCGATAGACGGCGTTGTAAGTTCTCTCATCGAGTAGCGCATAGCCTTTTTACTATACCTAGAACCAACTTTATGGCCTAAGCTGTCGCGGTTTGGAATAGCTTAGGCCATAAAGTTGGTGTCTAGGTATGATAACGGATATAGGTGGGTATAATGGATATAGGTAGGAACCCTGTATACAGAAATAAAGCAACGCAAGCTCAAAATTCTCACTCTGTTTTTTTCTTTTTTTACAGCAGTAAAGCAATTGCAATCTAAAAAATCTCGCTCATTTTTAACTTTTCGGACGCTTTTCCGTTTGTTATCAATTTTAATTTCACATTTAAAATTTTCTATTGCAATTAAGTTTATTTATGACAAAGTTGTTTATGACAGATAGTTTGTTTATTCAGAAAATGAGACTCATTTTTGTCTCTAAAAGGGTTAGTTGGGAGAGGGCCCCCGACGAATTATATTACTTTTTTTTGTCAATTGGTTTCTTGATCAACAAAGGGTTAAGAACGACTGGTTTTAAAAATGTAATAATGATATTTTGAATTAAGCCTAACTCATCTATATATAAAACAGTTCCGTAACTGACTGACTCACTGACATACAACGCGCAGACGAAATCGCTGGAACTAAATGGCTGAAATTTGGCATGGCGATTCTTCTTATAGTGTAGGGGAGCACTAAAAGATTTTGATTTGGAAAAATTCTTCATAGATTTTTTAAATTAAATTTTTAAGCTGTTTTGTAACTTTTTTCAAGTTTGCATTTAAAATAATAATTTGAGGATTATAAAATTTATATCACGAGAAAGATCATAAAAAGTCCTTTAAAATGAAATCTTTTTCGAATCTTTAAATCCATTTCCTGATATTTGGTGAGTTTTTAAAGATTCATTTTTATAATTAATTTATTAAATGCTGATCACGTGACTTCTTTTTCTGGTACTTTAAATAAATTTATCGTCACGTCCATAACAACGAAATAGACAAAAAAATATTTTTCTGTTCTTGCTAAATGCGGCAGACGATTGGACATTATCCAAAAAATATTAAATGTAGTAAATATGTTCCTCAAACTGTACTATATTAACTGTACTATATTCTTTAGTATGTCCTATTACATTTTTTTATTTTCTTTATTTTTTTATAAAAATAATGATCATCAAAAAATCAAATATTTGAATATTTTCTATAATTATTTTGTCTATAAAAATATCCCTTACTATTTTTTTATAAATATTTTTTTACATCAATTGTATACATTGATCGTCGTATTTATTATATTAATATATATATATATGTACAGTCGAACCTCCATATATCGAACTTCCCCATATTGAAATTTCTATATATCGAACTTAGCAAATCTCCATGTTCATTACATAGAAAAACTGTTTCTATAAATCGAAAAAATCTATATATCGAAATTTTTTTTCAAGACATATTGGGAGATTTTATTCCACTTTAGAATAAAATTCCCAATATTTGTCGTTTAAAACAATACATCGTGGACTTCAATTCGCGGAAAATGTCCGTGATGAGTTTTTAGTGGACTGAATAAATACGAACATTTCTTTGATGAACTTTCCGCAAAGCTGGTTGTTCAGCAAGATATTCGTAGTTTTTTTTTTAAAGGATGTAACTGTGATCATTGTAACCACTGTCTGGATTATTGTTTTTTTAAAGGTATGTAGTACTCAATAAATCTTTCATATTAATTCATTTTTTAGTTATTAACTTTCCTTTAATGTGATTCGTATAGAAATTAGAAATGGAGTTTCGTATACGAAAATTAGCTTTAATTTTAATGTTTTAGGAAAATTATGATAAAACTAATATCAATTCTATATATCGAAATTTCTATATATCGAATTTATTTCCGGAAATTTGCTACTTCGATATATGGAGGTTCGACTGTATATATCTTTTTTTTTTTTGGCATTAATTGCATACATTGACCGTTGTATTTTCTGCATGTACACCGTAGCGAAGATCGGGTTTTCAGCTAGTATCTTCATAAACACAAATGGTAGTTCCTTAGAATGTAACTTTATAGGGGACATCGATTCTGCCGACATCACCTCGCCAATGAATACGGAATTGAATTAACAGCTGCATGTAACAAACCCAGATGTGGTTTCTCGGCACACAAGCCAATTACGAGCGACAAAGCACCGCGAGTAAAAAACGGGCCTCTCGAGCGGTGGTGAAAAGCCTTTTGAGCGAGATTACCCCGATAAGGGCACTTTACGTACCCGACCTCTCTGAGGTATCGGAGCGGGCACCACATCGTCTGTCAAGCTCTAGATTTTTCACCCCTCGTCCCTGTTTTGCGCATAGAAAATCCGCAGATGGCGCGCCTCCCAGTCGAACATCGCCTGCCCACGTGAGCTCATCGCGGCCTCCTGAGGGTGGGGGGATGTGGAATGATATGCCCGTAAAACTCCAGGGGGCGTCGGTACAAGCATTATTGCATCATGCTTTGGGGGGATTCCGCCAAAATTATACAATCATTTACAACGATATTTTGTTATTTTTTCTTCCAGGTGTGTCATTTATTTCGTTGTTCGTCACACGACCGAACATTAAGTGTTACTGTGTCTGAAATCCTCTTTGCCGGCTGCGTCTTGTTGGTTTTTGATACATATTGTTTAGAGCAGTGGTTCCCAACAAGTAGAAGCCTGTGGACCACTAAGCCAGAAACAGAACCATGTGCGGACCCCCACCCTCCCCCACCGACTTGAGGGGGGGGGGGGATCTTCCGGGGACTATGGAGGGTATAGGATATCCCTCAGGCGAAAGGGATATAGGATTAACGTACTCCAATTCTAACATATCAAATTCTAATAATAATTATGTTAAACTTTTAAGAAATTTTAATTTAACACCTGATAGTCATCGGATATATTCCGCCCATCTAATTCAATGAACATTGCTTTCAAAATCCTCATTAATTTGGAAATTTTTTGATATGTGGTGCCGGACCACTCCTGAGGCTCTCGTGGACCACTTACGGTCCAGCGTCAAAGAGCTGAAGAAGTATACTTCTACAGCTCTTTGACGTTTTGGGTACGAAAAAATCCTTCCTCTGCTTAAAAATTTGTAATACATTTTCTGTGACGTGGACTCGAAGCGTCACAGCCATTTCGCGGTAATATATATATATATATATATATACATATATATATATATATATATATATATATTATATATATATATATATATATATAATATATATATATATATATATATATATATATATATATATATAGTGACACCTCGACTTACGAGTGTCCGGACTTAAATTTTTTCGAGATACGAGCAGTCTCTCGGTCATTATTTTTGCCTTGTGTTACGAGCTAAAATTCTGGTTACGAGCTAGCTTCAGATACCACACCGATAGTTTACGGGGCAATATTACACATATAATATATATATTACATACATACACACACACACACACATATATATATATATGTGTGTGTGAGTATGTGTGTGTGTGTGTGTGTGTGTGTGTGTGTGTGTGTGTTAGTTAGTTAGTTAAGGTTGCGTAGTTTTGTCTCGCATTTTAGACCTCAAATTACAGAACACAGTTTAATGATGAAATAAAATACGCGAGGTTAGAACAATATAGTCCATTTAATTTTACTGTAGTCGGTATTGATACGAAATAAGATACGGAATGAATTCGAAAACGGAAATATCCTTGAAAATGTCCCCAAACAGAAGAAATAAAAACTCTTTTCGAAGGCATGGAAGCAGACTCCTTCTTTATGAAAGGAAACGTGATGGAACAAAACAAACCCGGAATTGGCGTTGAAGCTGAATTATCGACGAATAAATTGGAAATGGAAGCATTTACAAAATGGGTTAAAACTAAACTAGTGATACAAATATTACCTTACGAAATCCGTTTAAACAGGCAAAACGTGTACTCTATCGGAGCATTGGAGACCTAAATTAGTGATTTACGGGACGAATGAAAAGACCGCGAAACAAATCAAACACGGAAATGGCCCTTGATGTTGCTGGGTAAAGTGCAAAAATTAAATGCTGATTTAGGTATTGTCGTGAACCCTCTTTCTTTCACCGGTTCACTTAGGTTCTTTTCTATGGCATAGGGACGAATGAGGTAGTGCAATAACGAGTCTCTCTTAACGACACGAACATAAATTTATTTACAGTGGAACATTAATATAACAATTACAAACAGCTCTGAGCACGAGGTGGGCAAGCCTACAATATCTTACCAGACCTCGGCTGTACTACACTCTAATCTACTTACAAATTAATTAATTCACTGGAGGCGAGACGAGCCTGCTTAATCTAGCCAGGCCTCCTGAAACCACTCTTAAAGACGCTTTCTCTGTCCCTATTCTAATTACCGAATAATTACTAACCAGAGGTGAGACGAACCTGCATGCATCTCGCCAGACCTCTGATCCCTAGCATAGACGCTCTCCTTCAGTCACTTTCTTACTTATTGACTCCCCGCTATCCCAAGCACCCTCTTGGGTTCAACACCCCCACAGCCAATCCTCTGATTGGTAGAGGGGTACGAAAGCATGTTTAAGATGGAATTAGAAGGGTACGAATATAAGTAGAAGAATAGAAATATAATTAGAATATAATTAGAAGGGTACGAAAGTATGTTTAAGATAGAAAAGTTGGATACCCAAAAATGGTAAATTCGCTACCTAGAAGTATTTCAACCCGAAACATGGAACTTTTTTGACCTGAAGCAGCATTTCATTTTTACAGTGAAGTAGCCATAATAGATCCTATCAACTCATTGCTAACCCAAGGAGAAATTTTTCCTACCATTCTCGACATGGATTCACAGATTTTTTTTAAAGGGTCAGGTACTTTTTAAAGGCCAAGAGACCTGACATACATATACCTATTTTCAATCATCAGTAGTTCGAAAATAATTTATTAAAATATATGAAAATTTTAAGGTGAGTTAAACACCGTTTCTTCTTTATAAATATGACTCTCAATTTTTTACCATGTTTTTATTAACTCGCTTTCTTGTTTGTTTGTTTGTTTGTTTGTGTGTATATGTGTGTTTGTCCGGTACAAATCCTGCAATCGATTTTTAACTAACTTCCCGACTAGCTAGACATTTGAAACTTTTAGAATAGCTCAGAACACGATGGCAATGCATTACTTTAATACTTTTAGCTATCTTTGAGCAGGATTGAATTTTTTTACAGTTAATTTTGTTTTGTAGACTGGTGCAGCCATCTATCGACAGGGACGAGAACGAAAAGTTAAACGCAAGTTAACTTCCAATTAACTTCATTTTCTTTCAAATTGATGGGATAATTCGTCAAAAAATTTTAAAAAGTATTTATTAATACATAGAATTGTCAAGTTTATATGATTCAACAGATAATTTAAAAACATGGTATATAAAAAGTTCTTTTTATCTTGTAATTATTCTAACTTAAAAAGAAAGTTTCAACTTGTTTAAATCTTCAGTGATTGTTTTTTCATTGTTATGTCACTACGCATATGATATCACCAGAACAGTTGGCTATAATACCATGACATTTTAAACACGTGGAATATAAACATGTATAATTAAAATGACTTACTATTCTGTCATTCCTATCATAAAAATTAAATTAGAGAAAATTTATCAAAACCTTTTCTGAAATTTAAAAAAAATTAAAATAACCTTTTTTTCCTATGAAGACCTAAGAATTTTGATTTTAACGTTGGTCATTTAAAAGGTTTCGTCCAACACGACTACCGATTTCCCTGAAAGATAATCCACAATCTCGGTAGGCCACTATCCTTCCTCTGTCGAACTCGGATACTTGATCAAAAGATGATCGCTGTTTTCGACGAGGCATAATTGATCATTTTTTTTAAAAACCACAAGAAAAACACAATTGCCGAACTTGAAATCGTCGAAATCTCCAAGCCTTAAATAGCGCTTTGAAGTGGCGCCACAGGCGCGCGTGATGTGCGTCTGCGCTGAAATTCTAATCATTTGCATATCTCACCTCCGCTAATGCATGTTGTAAATTTCATGTTATTTGCATGTTTCCTTCAGGGTGTTGCATTTACAGTGGCCAGCAGTGTATGTAGCTTAATTTTCAAAATATACAGATTCAATTCTGCGCGAAGTGATATAACATTGAAAAAACAATGGTTGAAATTTTAAAAAATTTAAAAACTTATCTTCAAGCTAGGAAAAGTTTAGAGCCATATTTATAAAGAAGAAAGTGTGTTTAACTCTGAGTAAAATTTTAATATTCCTGAATAAATTATCTTCATAATTACTGATGATTGAAAATAAGGATATCTCTGTCGAGTCTCTTAGCTTTTAAAAGGTACCTGACCACTTAAATTGCACTCTATAATAAAGACAGAATTTTTTTAATTCTACTATCTGATTCATTTTAGAAATTTTGTCCACGAAAGGAAATGATATGCACTTAAAACACAGTACACCATATTTTTTCTTAACCCGAATAGTTAAAATTTGAAAAAAAAATTATTTGGGTTTCTTATAAAGAAGGGAAAAGATAATACAAATTCTAAATAAAAACATTCGTTAAATAACAGCGAAATATTAAAAAAAAAATTATTAAATAAAAAAATAAAAATTTTAATTTAAGAAAAACAAAACAAAATATGGTTGAAGAAAAGCTAAACTGTGTTCGGCTAAATCATGCCGGGGTTACCTAGCGGTTAGCGAGTCGGAATTCGCCCATGAGGGTGGTCAGTTCAAATCCTTGCAACCGCCACTGAGTGCTCTTGTTTAACCGGGTACGAACCGTTTCAATCTGTAGTCCGGAAGTCCTTGCGTGGGGATTGTAGGAGGGTACGAGCCCTCCAGATATCACCCTGGGGGAGTTCTCAGTCAAAATTATAATAGCACCTTTGTAAGGTTTACATAAGATTCGATTCTCACTAATCGAACTTTTAGGTGAATAAAGTTAAGATATGCTAATTGCGGCATACGGGGTATACCAAGCAGTATAAATACCAAGTAGCTCGATTAAAGAGAGGAAGTGTTGAGGAAGGAGCTAGGAAGGGTAAAAAAAAGCGAAAGGAAGTCAGAGAAAATGAAAGGAGGAGTAGAGCTGACGAAACGAAGTATCGAGCTGCAGCAAAGCTTAGAGTCTGGTTTAATAATAGCTGAGTTTTGCGAGCAGCCGCTCGCGGCAGAGCTAGGTTGCTTCAAACCTACGCGAGTTCTTGTTAGGCCCAAAGTTTACGTGGCAACACTGCTGGTTGACTTTCAAAGTATCTGTGAGTATTGCAAAGTGTATGTTTCTTGAATGAGTAGTTATACAAGTGAATATATTGAATTGTATTTCCCTTTCATAAATGTTATATATCTCGTACTAGTAGTACTCACCTTTATGTTGAAAAGCAAATTTATATGGGCAATAAACATTGTTTTTATGCAAGAACCGTGTTTGAATGAAATTATTTAGAGTGCCCCTTCAAGATATACATACCCAAAGTTAGGGTAGAAATGCTAATTCTCTATACCCTCCTCTGACTCTAGTGGCGTTCAATAATTATGATCTAATCAGGAGTCGCTTCTTATCACCCTGCAGCCTTCAAATCGACATTGTTAGGATATATCTGACCACAGGTCATTTGTGACGGCATCAACGGATTTAGCTTATTAGATAAACTGTAGAGTTAAAAAACTGCTCAAAATGCTTTATTCGTTAATTACGAGATACTAAAAATTTCAGCAGTAGGCAAAAACAAATTGTTGGAATTAATCGTCTTCAAATTGAGAATTCCAATTTTCCACTCCTCTCTCGGCCAGTGACGTAGTTACTAAATGCGGAACTGCAAAGGAGAAAAGTTTAAAAACTCCGTTCTATCAAATTCACGGCTGAGTTTTGTTCCACGTTGCTAATGATTTTCAGGGCCACCCAGAGAGGTGGGGCAACTGGGACACTTTGCCCCAGGTCCCTAACTGCCGGAGGGGCCCCCCAAAAAATTTTAAAATATAATTTATTAGATTTCATCTAAAAGAAAATTCTGAAACTTATACTGTACTTCAAAATTCAAAATAATCTCCTGAAAAAAGGGGCCCCAAAAAATATAAATAAAATTATTCGATTAATTAGTTTTTTTTTACTCCAAAATAGTCTTTTGAAAAATACGCGATTTAGTTTTAATGAAAAATATAACTGTTTAGTCCTAACTGCTATAAAATTGAATTCTCTCTAATAAATTGAAGACAGTACTAACTACTAAAATAGATAAATAGATAGCAAAAAAGCTTTGTGGATGAAGATGTCATATTTATTGGAGAATATAACAAGAGAGCAGTGCAATGAAATACACTGAAGTGCCACTGAATTAGGGATACCTCCCTAGTAACGAGTTGGGCCTCCTCTGGCCTTGATAACGGCTGCCACACGACGAGGCATAGATTCAACAAGTTTCAGGAAACGTTCCACGGGAATGGCTTGCCAAATATTGGCTAAAGCTGTCCATAATTCAGTAAGGTTCTTTGGTGCTGTGTGATGACCTTTCACGCCTTGTTCCAAAACATCCCAAAGATGCTCAATAGGATTTAAGTCTGGGCTTCTAGGTGGCCAATTCATTACAGAGAAGTCAGAGGAATGCTCATCCAACCAGCCAGTAGCCAACCGGGACTTGTGAGAGGTATAGTTGTCTTGCTGGAAAACTCCATTACCGTGCGGATAACAGAACAGCATAAACGGATGGAGGTAATCAACCAGCAACTCTACGTACCTAATTGCATTGAGGGAGGTTGGTACACGCACCAAAGATCCCAAACTGTGCCACGAAAAAACACCCCAGACCATGCTTGAGCCACCATGCCATTGTACAGTTCCAGTCAGGCATGCAGGATCCATGGCTTCATGAGCCTGACGCCATATTCTCAGCCTCCCGGCGGCGTTAAGTAGTCGGAATCGAGACTCATCACTCCATGCTACTCGTTTCCAGTCCTCTACACTCCAGTTTCTGTGCTCTCTTGCCCAGGCAAGACGTGCAGCCCGATGGCGAGTATAGAGCAATGGTACCCTCGTAGGTCGACGGCTCCCGAAACCCATACGGTGAAGCGAGCGTTGCACAGTCCGTATACTGACTGTACGACTGGCACCGTCATTAAACTGGGTGGTACTTTGAGCTAATGTTTGGCTTCGCTGGCTACGTACAATACGCCTGAGCCGTCTCTCACTGTCAAGGCTAATTGTCCTTTGCAGTTTGCCGGATCGTTAGTTTTTTTCCACCATCCATGTATTCTTGGTATACTCTTGACACTGTCGACCTTGAAAATCCTAGCTGTCTGACGATTTCGGAAATTGAATGGCCCTTGCGTCGCGCACCTACGATTTGTCCGCGATCGAAGGCGTCTAAATCAGGCAGTTTACACATACTGGCAATTCCAACAACTAATTCAGAACAACCACAGTACGCGCTATATATGCAGTTACCACAGCGCCCTCACTTGCGCATACATGATGCGCAGCGCTACACAATTTGCATAGGCTTTGCTATCCCTAATTCAGTGGCACTTCAGTGTATAATAATTATGTTAATCATTCATGTAATAAAATTTTAAGTATGAGTAACTGAATTTGAATGTGTGTTTTCGTCTCTTTTCCTTTTTTATTTTTCTTGGGGCCCCAAACAGAAGTTTGCCCCAGGCCGCGTAAAGTCTCTGGGCGGCCCTGATGATTTTGCCTGGTAGATAAGTTATGTTTATTTGATTGAAGGATATGTTTATTTGACTGTACATTTTAGAAGCGAGATGCTTAATGAAACTTCTTTTATTAAAAAATAGAAGGCAGTATTTTATTCTCGGATAGTAGATACTTCATACACCTGGAAACTCTGCAAATGGGGGATTAAGGCGACAATGGACCATGAAAACCTTTTTATTTATTTACTAACCAATTATTATGAAATTTTGTATACTTTTACACTGTTGTTTAGAGATGGACATTCTAAATAAAAAAAATCAGAATGTAATTAATTAAGATATTAATTAAAAACATTTTTTAATTACTCTATTTAAAAATGCTCCACGCGCATCAATTTTTGTCTCAGATATCTAATTTTCTCTCTTAAGCTAGCTTTATATAGTTTTAATAAAAGCTAGTAACAATATTTGATTTACAGTCATATTTATAAAAACTAGAAAAGAAATCGATAAAAATAGGTCATTTTATGCAAAATTTTATTAAAAATTTTTTTTTATTGTAAAAATTTTAAGTTGTTTTAAAATAGTATAATGAATTTATTAGTCAGTTTTATTCTAACATATATAAATAATCATTTTATGAAATTTTATGAAAATTCAAGAAAAATTATGACGCATGGAACATTTTGAACTTACCGAAACGACATGAAAACTTGCTTTGAGAAAGTGGCATTTAAAGTTTTTACTTGACTAAAATTTCCATTGTTTACGTTTGAAAAGAATACTTATAACTCGGTTAATAATGATCGGATCAACATACTTTTTTTTAAAATTTAAAGCTGATGAGTTGCAGAATCATTTTCTGAAAGGAAAAAAAATCGTTTTGGGAACATATTTTTGTCAATCTGAAGGTCCATTGTCACCTTAATGGAAAATCATGAAAAATACTATAAAATAAATATATCTTTAGATTTAGCTGATAACAAAATGGCTAGATTAAAAAGTATAATAAAATGTGTGGTTGTGTTGGATTAATTACGTAATATAAATTCAATAACCAGCATATTTCAGAGAGCATATGCTGCGAGAGGGTCAACACTTTAGTACAAATCCTGAGATTTATTGCTCGTTCTCGCCTCTTCAATTTCAAGTTCATTGAACTCAGGTGTTGCATTTTCATCTGCTTGTATTGCCCATCTGCTTTGTAGAGTGACCAATAAAGCCTATCAGAGAGGAACCAATATAAATGAAAGAAGTTCTGGGAATTTGTTGTTGTTGTTTGATTTTCGTAAACATTCGAATGTACTGTGACTGAAGGCAAGAAAATCCGATTTTTCCCTCTTATGTATTATTCCGTTATATTAATCCCTCTATATATTATTTCCCTCTTTATATAAAGTCTCAAAATGAGAGAGAGAGAGCACTTCTTGTTATCAAAAATGGCATTCGAAACAAACAAACAAAAATGCATCGAACAGGAATGTGTCTGTAGAAGATTGGTATATATGTGAGAGCGGAAGACTATCGCAAGATATTTGCTCATTATGTCCTGAATCCAACATATCATGGATTACAATGTCTCCCAAAGTGATAGAACCTTTATAGTTTTACAAAATGGCATTCAACAACACAACAAAAAATGCACTGAACTGAAATTTTAAGCCTGGGTCTCTTAGTGGCATGGCTATAGAAGATCGATATGTATACACTGAAGAGCCAAAAGAAATACTGGTACAGGCGTGCTTATGCAAATAACGGATATATGCAACCAATCAGCGTAGCGAGATGTGATCAGCAGTGTCTATATATATACAAGACAACAGGTGTCTGGCGAAGCTGTTAGATAGGTTCCTGCTGCTACTATGGTAGGTTATCACCATTTATGTGACTTTAAAAGTAGCGTTATAGTTGACGCACGAGAGATGGAATATAGCATCGCCGAGGTAGCGATGAAATTTGGATTTTTTTGCACACGACCACTTCACGAGTATACCGTGAATATCAGGTATACGGTAAAACATCAAATCTCCGACAGCGGTGCGGCCGGAAAAAGACCCTGAATGAACGGGACCATCGACGTCTGACGAGAATCCTTAAACGAGATAGACGTGCAACACTTCCTCAAACTGCTGCGGATTTCAATGCTGGGGTATCACCAAGTGTAAGAGTGCGAACTGTTCAACGGACCGTCATTGATCAGGGCTTTCGGAGTCGCAGGTCCACTCGTGTACCGTTGTTGACTGCACGGCACAAAGCTTTACGCCTCGCCTGGGTCCGCTAACACCTCCATTGCACTGTTGATGACTGGAAACACGTTGTCTGGTCTGACGAGTCTCGTTTCCAGTTGTATCGGGCGAATGGACGTGTACGGTTATGGAGACAACCTCATGAATCCATGGACCGTACATGTCAACAGGGGACTGTTCAAGCTGGTGTATCCACTGTGATGGTATAAGGCGTGCTCAGCTCTCGTGATATGGGACCCTTGAAACGTCTAGAGACAACTCTGACGGGTGACGGGTGCATAAGCATCGTATCCGATCATCTACACCCCTTCATGTCCATTGTGCATTTCGACGGACTTGGACAATTCCAGCAGGACAATGCGACACCCTACATGTCGAGAGTTACTACCAAGTGGCTCCAGGATCACTCTTCTGACTTTAGACACTTCCAATGGCAACCTAAATCCCCAGACATCAACATTATTGAGCATATCTGCAAAGCCTTGCAATGTGCTGTTCAGAAGAGATCTCCCCTCCCTCGCATTCCCATAGATTTGTGGACTGCCCTGCAGGAGTCATGGTGTGAATTGCCTCCAGGATACTTTCAGACATTAGTTTAGTTCCCTCTACGTCGTGTTGCAGTATTTCTGCGTGCTCGTGGGGACCCTACACGATATTAGGCAGGTGTACCAGTTTTTCTGGCTCTTCAGTGTATGAGAGATGAAGATTATCATATAATATCCACTTCACCATGTCCGGAATACAACATTTCAAGCAATGCAATATCTCACAACGGGATTTAAGACTTACAGTTTTCAAAAATGGCATTCAAAACAACACAAAAATTGCATTTAACTGATATTTCAAACGGTGTCTTTGAACGATGCGTCTATAGAATCTCGGCATACACATGAAAGAGGAAGAGTATCATATTATATCCGTTTGCCATGTCCTAAATCCAACATATCATACAATGCAATGTCTCACAAAGTAATCGAATGCTTACAGTTTTCAAAAATGGCATTCAAAACAACACAAAAATTGCATTTAACCGATATTTCAAACGGTGTCTTTGAACGATGCGTCTATAGAAGCTCGGTATACTTATGAAAGAGGGAGAGTATCATATTATATCCGTTTGCCATGTCGTGAATCCAACATATCATACAATGCAATGTCTCACAAAGTAATCGAATGCTTTCAGTTTTCAAAAATGGCATTCCAAAAAAAAAAAAAAAAAAAAGGTATCGAACAGAAATTTTAAATGTTTTCTTTGAGCGGCGAGTCTGTAGGAGATTGGAATACACGTAAGAGCGGAAGACAATCATATAATATCTGCTCATCATGTCCTAAACCAGACGTACCATGGAATACAGTGTCTCACAAAGTGATCGAATGCTAACAGTCTTCAAAAATGGCATTCAAAACAAAGCAGAAATTGCATCAGGCTGAAATTTTAAATGGTGCTTTTGAGTGGTGCGTCTATTAGAGATCGGTATATACGTAAGAGAGGAAGATTAGCATATAAGATCATCTCAACATGTCCTTAATTCAACATATCATGCAATACAGTGTCTCGAAGTGATCGAACGCTTATAGTTTTCAAAATGGCATTCAAGACAAAACAAAAAATTCGTTTATCTTCAATTTTAAGTGGGAGATGCTGTGAGAAATGGGTATATCTGTGAGAGAGGAAGACTCTCATATAGTACCCGCCCATCCTGTCCTAAATCCAACATATCGCGCAATACAATGTCTCACAAAATGAACGGTCGCTTATAGGTTTCAAAAATGGCATTTAAAACAAAACAATGCATCAAATTGAAAGTTTAAGTGGTGTTCTTGAAAGGTTCGGCTATAGGAGATTGGAATATACATGTAAGAGAGGAAGGCTATCGTATTAAATCTGGCCATCCTGTCCTGAACACAACATCTTTAATCTGCCTAATTTCTCCTTTTTCAAATGTTTTAATTAGTGGAAATAGCTACTAATAAATTTCCCCAGTAATAATTCCTAAATGGTGTAAAACCAACTTTCTGAGAGCCCAGGCCATTTGTACTGTAAAAAAAAAAACTAAACTCATGGCACAACAGTCCGCTGTGGACCAAAGCATGCGGTGCCCATCTTCGCTTTCTTGACCGTGGGGTGCCATACAGCGTATGTCTCAGTCAGGTGGTCAACCTGACGTGGGACCCCCAGAGTTTAGTTCCCGAGCAAGCTTGGTCCTCATTTATCGACCCATTCAAGGGATGAAAAGCTGAGTCGACCTTGCCCAGTCGCAGAATCGAACCTGGACTTGTGGTGCCTCAGCTTGAAACTTTTAACCACTATGCCACCGAGCGACACTTGTACTATATACCTGTATTAAAAATATAAAAAATAAAAATTAATTAACAAAAATTTTACTAAATAAAATTTTCTAATAAATATTTACTTAATTTTTTTCATTGGGTTTAATATTCTCCGAATTTGCTAATCATATATGCAAAATAATTTTACAGTTTATAGAAGGAAACACTTCATGTCTTATATTATATAAGTTATTACACAATGTACTTCCATAAAGTACTTACATATGTTCACAAAGTTATTACATATTGTACATTAAACGATATTATATATTTACAAGCTGTGTAAACTCAACAAATACGTAAACTACTCAACTACATTAATTAGTTTTAGATAAACTATATAAACGATATATTCAATAGTTACATACTTCTTTTTACAGCGTAAAATAGACGAAACTTTATGGAAAAGCCTACACTTAAAAATATAAATGGGTCAAGTAAATTATATAAATAGATTGCTTCGAATTTGGTGAACGAATATAGACTACTCGAATAATATATATATTATTTTGGGGATTTCACAGATTTGGGGCTCAAAAATTCCAATTATGTCGGCTGTGAATTCTTAATAGTATATTCATAATGAGTTATATTATTACAAATAAATTACTTAGTGCTTATAATAGCTACCACGAATCGGATATTCCTGCACAAATAATCAACTAAATAACTCCTCTACTTAAATGAAATGCATACTACATTTATCAGCGGGAGTGAAGATGGCCCCTCCCAAACCAGAGGTCATCAGCACTCTAGATTTATCTTATCGTTCGGTTTCCTTTTTGGGGTCGGGCTTTTAGGTCGGTTCTCACGGCAGACAAAACGCTAATGAAACGAACTGCGAGCATACACATGCCGAGACGCGAGTCTTTTACGTTCTCCCACTTTTTCCAACCCGTTTTCGGTTTTTACTTTGTTTCCCCTTCGCACAAAAACAACGCATTGACAAATATCCCCGGACGGAGGAGCGATTTTTCACGTTCTGGAAACACACCTTCCGCGGCATTTCAATTTAGCGGGGTCTAAATTCGTTCTCGGAAAATGGGGCCGTTTTTCTCGGCTCTTTTCATTTGCGGGGCCCCTTCGGTAATTGATTTAAAAATTAAACCAGTCCATACATCACGGAAGAGCATGTAAAAGGGCAGGCATGAGAGCAGACAATGGGCCACCCCTGCCTTGTCGTCCGCTCGTGCTCGAACGAGCGCTCTTTCTCCGAGGTGCAGTCACGAGATGGCAATTAAGGACGGGACGACGACGTTCGGTTTTGTGTAATAGCGATGATGTTTTTGTGACACACTTTTTCGGCTCGTCGGACACTCGTCACTGTTTTCACCACAGAGAGATTCTTCCGATCATCCTTAATAAAATCTAACAAAGTGTTTTGAATATTATTATTAACTAACCAGCTGAAAACCCGCGCTTCGCTACGGAGTACATTCAAATTAAATACAACGGTCAATGTATGCAATTACTGCCAAAAATAAATAAATATATATATTTATAATAAATGCAACGATAAATGTATACAATTGATGTGTGTGTGTATATATATATATATATATATATATATATATATATACACAGACACACACACACACACACACACACACATATATATATATATATATATATATATATATATATATATATATATTTATTTATTTATTTATAAAAAATCGTAAGGGATATTTATTTTTTTTGGATAATATTCAATTGTCTGCTGCATTAGAAAAAAAATATTTTTTTGCCTATTTAGTTGTTATGCACGTGACGATAAATTTATTTAAAGTATCAGAAAAAGAAATCACGTGATCAGCATTTAATAAAGTAAGTTCAAAAAATAAATCTTTAAAAATTCCCCCAAAATCAGAAAATCGAGGTAAAGGTTCGAAAAAGATTTCATTTTAAAGGAATTTTTATGGTATTTCTCGTGATATAAATTTTATAACCCTCAAATTATTAATTTAAATGCAAACTTAAAAAAAGTTACAAAAACAGCTTAAAAATTTATTTTAAAAAAATCTAAGGAGAATTTTTCAAAACTCTTTCTTAGTGCACCCATACACTATAAGAAGAATCTCCATGCAAAATTTCAGCCCTTTAGGTCCAGCGGTTTGGTCTGTACGTTGTATGTCAGTGAGTCAGTCAGTGAGTCAGTTACGGAACTGTTTTATATATATAGATTGGTACCCGTCAAAACATGACGGCTAGATAGTAAATAAATTTACTAATACACAAATTATACTCAACATATCATTGCCAAATGATGAAAAGCATAATAATGTGCAAAAAAAAAAATAATGTGTTTAAGCGGCCTCGTGCTTAGTGAGTATCTAAAGCCAGATTTAAAAATGTCACTGAGCATGCGCAGAAAGTAATTTTTTCAATTGTAAATTACCGCTAATTAAACAGCGCGAAATAAATAATTTCCACCAGGTTTAATCTTATATTTCACAAACATAATTATCATAAAAAAATGGCAGAGAGAGATCTAGACAGACTCCTCGGAATAAGCGTGTTTATCATTAAAACGTCACTGAGCATGCACAGAAACACTAAGTTTCTAAAGCCAGATTTAAACATGCCACTGAGCATGCCCAGAAATCAATTTTCAATTTCAAATTATCGCTAATTAATAGAAATTGAGGTTACAAAAACCAAATTTGACAAATCTACAGATTACAATCTTTCGTTTAAGACCAAAATTAAGTATATTGATGCAGTAGTTTTCTCTCACGGACTGCCCAAAAAGTCAGCTTAGCAACTTAAATTTATAGATATTTAAGATGCCTTCATTTTGTTAAAATGTATCTCAAATCTATCTTAATCACCTAAAGGGGAAAATCCCTCTATAGAATGGTATATAGTTGTCTTTTCTCAACAGTTTGATAAAAGATTTCCACTTATTTTCCCGAAAACATTCTCTATTGGGTTTTCGGGCAGTCGTCATTATTTTAACCAAAGTGGGTTTCAGTCACCGTTTATAATAACGCTTAACTATCATAGATAATGCGTCACAAGAGAGTTTGATTGCAACTGTAAATATTTGTGATGTTTCTGTCGGATCGTCGTGACCCGGTGTATACGTGTCTCGTTGATTTAAACATAAATTGAATAGGTTGCTCGAAATATACATCTTGTTTAATATGACATATATACAATAATAATAATATACACGAGTTTGTTCCGTAGAACCATCGTCACATAGGTTAGAGGGAGCGGACACATAAGTACCGGTGCACACTTGCGGCAAAAGTACTCTGGACGCTGCGTTATTTTCACTCCGATAAGAAGAAATGCAGAGCAACTGCTGTTGGGATTCACACGTGCCGCCGGCGTCTATCTGCCGCCGGCGCCACTCCCAGGTCGCCGCAGGTTCCCGTGGAACGCGCGGCACATTTCTGTAACCCGATAGCTGGTAGTACTCATTGGTCTACTGGGCAATGCACATCTGCTGCGGCGTTTTATCTCCTATCGAGCCTGTGAAGTCTCTTTACACGATGTCCGATGAAAATGTGGAAGTCGAACTTTCATCGACGAAGTAAAATCTCGCCCGATAATTTGGGATGTTAGTCATGAGGACTATAAAGACCGAATAAAGAAACAGTCTGCTTGGGAAAATATTTGTGAAACCATTATTGAGAACTTCAGCCAAAATACAGAGAATGAAGAAAATGCAACCAGTAAGTATAATTTTTTACAACTTTTATTAAAATAAGTACATTAGATAACAAAACTTTTAGATGGTCAAGTATTTAAGTTTATTTTAAGTGGGTCGTCCGAAAATAATTAAAAATCTTTTCACCATGTTCCCTGAGATACATCAAGCATACATTAAACGCTCCCTTCAAGTAACTCTCGCCAGGGCCCGATTTAGAAAATTCTGGACTATAGGCACAACTCGGGATGGGGGCTCCCTAACACTGATGTGGGCGTAAAATTTCCAAAGTTGAAACACACAAAAAATAATTATGAATCATTATGAAAGTTCCATTTTACCAAGAATAGGCTATTTGAAGCGTAGAAGCCTAGAACATTATCAAATAACAAAAAGCAATACAACATATTAACTTCATCATTAAAACGCCAATACAATGCAATCAGAAAAACTTATTCCTTATATACATTATAACGTACATATGATGAACTATACATATAACTATACATATAATGAGCCAATCAATCAAATTTGAAAGGATGTATAAAAAAAATTGCTATTAAAAAAGGTAAAATAAAAATAAATTTGAATTGGGAATTTTTTGTTTCTTTTCTTTTAAAATTAAAATTGGGGGGGGGGGGGGAGCCAACATTCGGGGGCCCCTAGGCTCGGGCCTACCGGGTCTAATGGAAAATCAGCGACTGTCCCTCGGTGTTGTATGGATGGATCCAGTGCTTCTTTTTTCTAATTCTATTTTCACGATTAACATGCTTGCAGACTAAGTAAGAAAAATCAACTTTTTTCTTAAATAATTGGGCGCGCGTACGATCTCGGTAGGAGGCAAACGAGAGACTGCCGCTGACGCCTATCACCGCGAAAGTGTGCACTGGAACAGCGTTCCACGCAGATTGAAAATAACGCAGCGTCCCGAGTACTTCTGCCGCAAGTGTGCACCGGCACTAACCCAATCCAAACCGAGACCTCTGTCTCTCAATTCTCCGCCTCTCTCAGTACGTCAACACCTGATCAAAGTCCAGTCTATAATACTCCCCGCCGAGCAGAGTTGAGTTTGATGAGTGGAGTGCCTTGGTCAGATGACTTTATCTCCTGTCGCAAGATGATTTGTAATCAATGTTAATGTGCTCAGTAGTTAAAATAATTAAGATAAATTAAGTTTAAAGTTACCAGTTACTTCAATAAAAAAATTAATTTAGAACCTTCAAGTAATTGAAGGGTAAGAAAAAATAAAAATTAAATAATATTAAGATAAGGAAAATTAAGATTAAGTAGTAAAATTAAATAATTTAAAGATGTAAGATGAGAATAATTAACAAGTTAAGGAAAAGGTGGCCCTCAGCAAACAAGATGTTAAGTTTGCAAAAAAAGAAGAAAAAAAGACCCTGTTCAGGGTTACACAATTCGTAACTAGATGATTGCAGAATTCCGCGGGGGAAATTAAAAATATCAAGATAGGGTATACTCCCCGCATCGTGTTGTCTCATTCATATATCACCTTTCTTGGAAAATTCTCGTACGTTCTACCGCCCCCCTTGTAGTATTTATCATGCTTACCGGGAGTCACCTTTTCAGTCCTTTGTCGGCAGTCTGCTTCTCTGCGGTTAAGTATTCACAGTAATTTGTCGGCCGCGTCAGCTAAGTTCTCCCATTATTACGCCGTCTCTCTTCTTGCGCTAACGATGTTTTGCTTAACTATTCTAAACGCGGTGTCCATTCCATTTAGTATCGAAATTGTCCTCTTTTAAAAAGATCTTTGAGCTGTTAATGGTCCTGTCGATCATACTTAAACTAGAACTTAAACTTGACCCAACTTAACTTGAAATAAATTAAACCGAACTTAACTTGAAATAAATTAAAATCTTAATAGAAGTTCAGTTAAATCAGAAAATTGTAGAAAACTTTTAAGAAAGTTTGTTTTTTTCCGCCTTTTAAAACTGTGAAACTGACCATTCTGATTATCTCTTTAGCCTTAATATAATTTTTAACAATGATATGATCCATAACAAAAAATCGATGCTGTATTTTTTTCTCTCATTTTATTTGTATTATATTTATTTTTCTCCATTGTATAACTTTTGAATACTACTCAAACATCAATTCTATTGATATTCAATTTCAAAAAATCATAATATTTCAAATTTTAAGGACCGTCCGGTAGTCAATGCGCTGAGAAAAGCCCTAACTGAATTCGAATCGTGCCCCCCCCCCCTTCCCCCCAAAAAAATAAAATAAAGAAGCACACTACGCCTATGTTCCTCACAGTTCTATCTTGGAAGCGTTCAATGATATCCATATTAGAAAATACTTTCTAGAATTCACCCTTCCTAGAAACCAAGTATAAACTTTATTTAATATCAAAAGTGCATCCTTTTTTTTAAACTCTACATGAACGGGTGTTTTCAACATCCCGTCAAAACTGGGGTGATTGGTTCCTTAATGAAACCAATCACCCCTGAAACAAGCCGACATACATTCGGCGATATCAGACGCATCGTCAACTTGCTCTTTTCCCGAATTCGATGATAGGGGCCTCTATGAAGAACACTACAACCCTTTATCTTGGTCAATAATCAACTCGGACAGTTACACAAAGACCCGTACATGCGTCGGCAGAGCCTCGTTTTACATCGGCGGTCCCAGCGCGACATCAACTCAACTCCGCTCGTCTCGAGTTACCCTCGGAAGCGAGGCTGCCGATCAATTTTATTGAAAGCTGCCATTTTTGCCTTTTTTCCCTTCCCCTATCGGTGCAGAAAGGAGTGTTTGACTGAAGAGGGTTCGCAAATGTTTGTTCGGAAGATTTGATGAACTGGTCCGGACGCATCGCCCCCCTCCGTGTTCTGGAGTATTATACCAGGCTACTTCCGCATGATGGGGGCTGTCATTTAAAACCCAGAGTCATGTTTCACGGGGCCTCAGTTTGCATAAACGGCGAATTTTAGTTACGCACCAATCTAAACTGCATTGCGTATGCCCTTTTGTTCCGGTACACGTTTTGCATCGATTATTATTCTCTTTTAAGATTCAAAAATCGATTTTGAGATTTATATATTTTGAGCTTCAAAACATTTTTTTCTTTCAAAACTGCTTAAAGCTGCTGGTAGTAGTCATATTGGATTCCCTGAGCTCAATGTTAACCCATGAAGAATTTTTTTCCAAGGAATATCAACTCAGATAGGAAGATATTTTTTAAAATTGTATTCCATCATGGAGGAAGCATTTTTTCCCTCGGGTATATTTTTCAATCTTTAAAAGAAACGCAAATAATATTTTAAAATTTGAATTGTTTGGAAAAAAAGTATGATGATCTATTTTTTAAACGCAAATAATTTCCTTTGGTTGACGAGATTTCTAAAATGAATAAGATAGAATAATAAAAATTTCTTTCTCTCTTACGGAGTACATGTAATCCTGATCGTAGTGATCCGAAGAATAAATGTCTCGTGGGGTTGTTCATAAATGGAGAAACGGCTCTTATTTATATCTTGTTTAATATGCACTATTTACATCGATCAATATATACATTCGTTTCGTTCCGTAGAACCATCATACATAGACTAACAGGCCCGGAGTTGATAAACCAGTTCAATAGAGACCCTGTCTCTCTATTCTGCCTCGATCGCTCTGGCCGTTTATGACATAGTCCCAGTTCAGTCTGAAAAGAAGCCCTGTCTAATAGTGTTTCCTTCTTTTATACACCTTTTTCCTCGTAAAGTTCTCTGGAACATTCTCATTCTTTTCACACCATGAATTACCCTTCCGGTTTTTTCTTGCACGTGGACCAACCACGGTGGTTCCCTCCGCTGTCGGCTCTCGCTTTGTTGAATACCGCTTCTTTCTGCTTCTAACGGCCTTCGCTAATCATTCTAAATGATGCGTCCACTTCACTTAGTATTGGTCATTTTCAAAGGTGCATTCAACTTCGCCACCTGTTTGCGCTCTTTTGAGCTTATTGATGATCCTGTCGCTCAAACTTAACTCATTCCCAATTAAGAATGTCGGACGCGAGTCTGACATAACAGTTAAAAACGTAAATCTTTAAACCCAGTGTTAGAGGTCTACATATATGGTGGATCTGTGCCCATTCCAAATCGGAAAAATCCTTCACGGATGTGACTAATTTAAGAAAAGATTGACAGGGGACGTTAAACAAGTCGTCAACGGAGAGTTCAAAGTAAACTAATTTCATCCACCACCGAGGGACGAGACGTTCCTACTCAGTGGCTGACCGGAGGCCGGTTTTTTCCCACGCCGATGCGGATGCTTCTAGAATGTTCTGGAATTTTCTTAAAGAGGAGGTATATAAAGGGAAGAAAAGAGAGGAGGAGAGATAACTATTTGACGTGCCCCCGTCTCTATGCTGGACTTAAGATTGAACTGAGTTATGACTCTCTCTCTGGTTTTCGACTGATGATTTTTCTGATTGAGGATTGAAATGATCAATTGATAATGGAAATGTTGTATCATAGATGCTGTAAATGTATATGAATAAACAAGATATATCTATACAGGGTGTCCTAGTTAAACTTTTCAGAACTTCTACGAGGGGTAGGGTGCATCCTGACGACTCGAAATCATATAGCAATGTGGGGACGGAAATGCTTTCCTGACGCGGTAGATGGTGTTGCGGGAAAGTTCCGAGCGTTCGTGCAGGGAATCGTCATTTCGCTCAAGGACTCAGAGTCAGTAGGATAGCTAGTTATACAAACGCAGAGTTAGCCGACATGCATTTGGTGTACGGGGCTGCAGATTGTAGTGGGGCAGCCGCCGTAACTACCTAGACGTCAGATTTGGATCGGAAGTGGTGGTTTCGTGCGTTGGCCTGCTCGGTCACCAGACCTATCATGTCTTAATTTTTATTTCTGGGGACATATGAAAACACGGGTTTATAACACCTCTGTTGACAATGCTGAGGAGCTAGTAGCAAGAATATCAGTAGCTGCCGGAGAAATTCGAGATGAGCCTGGATTATTTCAGAATGTTCGGAATTCCATGCGCCGGAGATGTGAGGTCTGCATTGCAGTCGGTGGAAAAAACTTCGAACACTTACTTTGACCCCTGTACCTTTTGTTTTTGTACATTTATTATTAAAACGATTATCCACTTACGGTCTCTTTCTTTATGGTTTTCTGTGTACATCACCGCTTCAGGAAAGCATTTCCGACCCCACATTGCTACATGATTTCGAGTCGTCAGGATGCACCCTACCCCTCATAGAAGTTCTGAAACGTTTAACTGGGACACCCTGTATATGTAAGGAAAGAGTATTTATGTGTCCTTGGAAACCATAAACGAGCTACTTAACCACAAGGTTACGACACCCAAATCGAAAATCAATGGTAAAATTTTCTCCGTAGGTTAACATTGAGCCAAGCGAATTGAATGGTGCTACTACCTAGCAGCCATAATGTATGCCTGCTAAAATGGTCATACAACAATCTGAATTAAAGGATTGACATTGGGTAAGAGGATTTATTACAGAATCAGTGTCTGGAGCAACCTAGTCGGAATCCGGCACTAAGGGTGCGCGGTTCAAATCCCGACAAGCACCACTGAAGGCTCTTGTGTCTAAGCCAGGTAAGGGAACGTTCAATCTGTAGACCGAAAATTCCCTACATGTGGTTTGTATGGATAGGAAGGCGTACGTGCCCTCCAGATGTCTCCCCGGGAGAATTCTCTGTCAAAATTGTGGTAGCACTCTTGTGACGTCAAATAGCAGTGAGTCACATTTCTTCGCCCTGCTACCTTCAGCAGGCTTGCTTGGGATTTATCAGGCCAGGTGGTATCAACAACATTACAGAACCGAAAAATCAGATATAACACTTGATTAGGCGTCTTTCGTGACTGACTCTCTCTTGGACGTACTAGCTCCGGCCAATGAAATTGGTCACTGAATCACCGGCTGCATACGAAGCTGACATTTTCAGCTACAGTTTGCTCTCGTATGTGTTTAGAGTGTGTCGCCGAGTCAGAGGAAAGGGTTCTACCGTTTAAAAAAGTGTATGAGTCATTTTTAACCCTTACGTCGGCTCATCTGTCTTTATACTGTTCCCCAGCTCATCAGTCTCACAGACCGCCACGCTATAAAATTAGGATATTTTCCTACTTTTATAAGTTTTTCGCAGTTATAAGTCATCAATACAAAACTACTGCCACCTCTCATTCTTGAAAAGTGTAAATAAAAATATATTATTCAACAAAAATTTCAGAATTCGATTCCTCAATCTGTGATAGTGCGAGAGAGACAAAATGTCTGGTTCGTTGTGAAATAGGAGGAATTCTTCCAGCCATGCGAGCTACAACAATAAAAAAAGATCTTAGAAATAGAATGTATGCAGACTGACAGATAATTAGTACGGTTCAAAGCTTATCGGTCATACAGACCGGCAAAAATTTTCAGTTCAAGGCTCATCGGTCCAAAAGACCGACTATGTTTTACAAAGATTAAATTTACCGACAAAATACAAGTGAGCGAAAATCTCCGATGTGTTGTGCTTGAAGGTCAGGACCCGACTGAAGAACTCAAGCCCTCAACAGTCTGATCACCCCCACCACCATCCCACCCTTCAGAACAAGTGCAACAGCGGTCTCCTAGTCCGATGAGCCGACGTAAGGGTTAAGTATGGTATTCATTTACATATAACATTTTATGGTGCATTCACATTGGACAGAGTTCTCTCCCCAACTCCTGTCACATCACTTAGTCACGGTAACATTAGACACGGTATTTAGAACCACCCCCCTTCCCGCTCTTGATCTCCCCCGCTCTTGGTGTCTCCCCCGACCCCGCTCGACACCATTTGACCCGCTGACCTCACTCTGTTTCTTTGAAGGACCGCCAGAGGAAGCGATCGGGCGCAGGAACAGAGTACAGAGACACATAAATCACTGGGGTGAGGCAGAGAGCGCTGTGCCAGTCTGCACGCGCTATTAAAAGCGTTGTGACTGTAAAAGTACCCATAATATTTTAGCATTGTATCCATTCAGTTTTTCAGCTTTTTTAAACAATTGATGTAAGAGTATTAGATGTTTTTTAAGTACGCTACCCGTTCAAATATTTTTATATAGAAGGATTGTAGCAGGATTGGTATTGTTAGAGTATTAGTGATTATTATGTATGGTATCCATTCAAATATTTTATTTAAATCATTCTAGATTTATTGGTATTAAAGTATTAATAAGGATTAATACTTTTAATTATTAATACTTTAATACCAATAAAGTATGAATAATGTTAAAGTATTAATAATGATTTTTTAGCTATCCATTCCATTTTTTAACTTCAACCTTTCTAAAAGTAATAATATTATACGGGTATTAGTGCCATTAGGCATGAATCTACTCAAATCCTTTATTTTAGACATTCTAATAGTATTAGTAATGTAAGATTATTAGTGACTTTTCAATATGTTATTGATTCAAACATACTTTACCTAAACCGTAATCAAAGTCTTTACTTTTAGGAAATTGATGATTTTTCAGAGCTCTATTCAACTTCTTTGTTGAATGTTTAATTGTAACAAAAGTATAGAAGGATATGCAACATTTGCCACTTATTACGATTTCGTTTGTTGGCTGGGAGAAAGTCCAAAAGAGATCGACTTGAAGTTCGTGAGCAACTATTGGCCAAAAGTCAGAACAAAATTTAAATAGTTTCATGCTATGTAATTTTATCATCTTCAAGCTATGAATTCCTCGTCGTAAATCTCGGGGGAGAGTTGTTCCTTTGATACGAGGCTAGATCGACTAGAAAATTTCAGCCATCATTAAAAATTGGAGAAATACCGCTTGCGGTATAGTTTTACCACCAAATGGTCTTTCGTGCAGTTGACTCGATCAATCATTGTCGAAAATACATGCGATGCTCCATAGGTTTGACCAAAGTCGCGAAAGCCAAAGGGGCATGGGAAGCTTCAGTCGACTGAAAGTGCATGTCGGCTATGCTACCGTCATAGTGAAGGGTGGGGCAAGGGGAGTCAGAGGGGGCACTGATTTGCGGGTTCAAGTTTTGAGGGAGTACCAGTCACAATATGTAATCTCCAAACTATTAATAAAAGGAGTGCTTCACCTGGCCTTAAAATTGCAAAAAAGCCAGGATTTTATAAGTTATTTCATGCCATATGAAGGTCTTATCATTTAATCTAAAGCCTTTAAATCACTCATACCGATCTAAAGCTTTAAAAGGCTTTCATTTTTATGATCAGCCATGTAATATCCATCCTTTTTGGTTCAAAAAGTAGGCTAAAAACCGTTGAACATATAGTATATGAATACGCAAATACCAATAAATCCGTAATTCCTCTACTTACAACCGTTTGCACTTACAACCGAAATTTTTAATTACTTTTTTTTGTTAAAAATACTGTTCCTGGAATGTATAGTCCATACCTACATGTATTACATAATTAGTAAAATATAGGATGCAATATTATTCTGCAATACTGCAAAAATTTATGACGCAATAATAAAAATGTATGAGGCAATAGTTTCGATATCCATACGATAAATCAAATAAACCTCCACTGGCTTCAGGAATGGCTTCAGCTTTTCATAATATTAATAAAGGACTACAACAATTTGAAGCAATAGATCGAAATGAAGAAAGATTCACAATCGTCGCATTAGGGAATATCTGGCCTGCTGCCAGACAATATACAAGGAAAATAAGACGCAAACTGTTCAAACTACCTTGGATAACTTTGTTAAAACCTTGGATAACTTTGTTAACTTACAACCTATCTTCTGTCGCAAATTCAGAACTAATGGATTGTACTAACATAATAAATTAGTGATGGTGAAGAATAATTTATGTCTTCTAAATTACATATGTATGCACGAAAGTAAAAAATATATGTATGTACATATACAATTTTTTTTTGTTGTTTGAAACTCGACTTTACGACGAAATCTACTTCCGACCAATGTCTCGATCCCGATCTCGGTCGTAAGTCGAGGAATACATGTACATGGCAGATTTCACTTTTATAGAGGCAATAATCTGCTAAAGCCTTCAGAACGCCTTCTGCTCATCTAAAGCCTTAGAAAGGCTTTAATTTTCGGGATCAGCCACGCATTCTCCTTCACTTTCAGTGTAAAACGCAGAGTAAAAACCATGGGATATGTAGTATATGAATATGCAAATATAAGGCAGGTTTGACTTCCATAGAGGCAATAATCTGCTAAAGCCTTCAGAACCCCTAATACCCAACTAAAACTTCAGAAAGGATTTAATTTTTATGATCAGCCATGTATGCAGCTTAATTTCAGGTCAAGAGGTAGGCTCAAAAACCCCAGGACACATTGTATATGAATACGCAAATATAAAGCAAATTTGACTTTTATTATGGCAATTATCTAATTTTGAATAGATGCCTTTCATCAATTTTTTTTTATATGTTTTTATTTTAAACTTCAGCGTCATATACCGCTCTCTTTCACTTCGCCTGCTGGTTTAACGGACCATGCACAAGTTCAAAGAATCAAAATAATGGATTTATTATTTACTTTCTGCGTACCTATCTTTGAAGAAAGAAATAAAAAAGGGCCCGCACGAGCAATTAAAATAATAAATTGGCATCATTGTCTCGAAATGCGACCTACATTTTTCTCTTATCGGCTCCGCCGTGCCTGTCTCTCTATATTAACGTTTCGCAGAGAGTAGTATTCGCGGCACGTCTAGGCCGAGATCGCACTTAAAACACATTCATAAAAGAGGCAGCAATTTAAATTACATGGAATCGACTATGGATGTCTACTGGTAGCGCCGCATCGCTAATTTTAAGGTATTCCAGCAACGGGGATTAGCGCGCGTTTCTCGGGAGATTAAACGCGATTTCCGTCGTCAAATCGCGGGATTAGGCTCGTTTTAAATTAAACATAACACGGCGGTAACAGAGGTATTTTCCTGAGTTTGTCAAATTATTTTTGTTTTCGTAGCTATTACGTTCATCAATCTCTGAAACAAGAATTAGACGTCGAGCACGTTTTGAATTTTAAAATGTTTTTTTGTCGAGGTAGCACGGTTTTAATATTCAAATTAAGATGCCTTCTATAACAGGTTGAGGAACACGGAGGAAGGTATTTGTTAAGTGCTACGAAATTCCATGCTAAGTGTTTTTAAATTTCTGATAAAGTCTTGGGAATGTTTAGATTTGAACGAGGAAATTAAGCGGCAGTTTTTGTGTGTTTGTCGAATTTCGCGCTTTTATAATTATTGAATTTATAATGCAAACAAAGTAGACGATCCAATGTTGAATATTAAACTTTTAATAATTTAAGAAATCTTTTTTGAAACTCTTGATAATTTCAAAAATACCTCAAAATGGACGAAAATATAAGAAAGTTTGATTAAATATTTCAGTATACTCGCGTTATTTGTCATTCGGGAGTGGTCATTAATTATTTCTAATAATTTTGAGTTCGAGTTCTTATTAATCATTCTTTGTTGTTTTGAGGGGAAGAGTTCTTATCATATTTCCTCGTTATTTTGAGATCAATAGTTGTCATTAATTGTTCTGCGTTGTTTAGAGATCAAGACTTTTTATTAATTATTCATCGTTATTTTTAGATCAAGAGTTGACATTATTTCTCGTCATTTTCAGTTCAAAATTTCTCATTAAATATACTTCGTCATTTTGAGTTCAAGGGTTGTTATTAATTATACCTCGTCATTTTGAGTTCAAGATTTGTCATTAATTATACCTCGTTATTTTGAGTTAAAGAGTTGTTATTGACTATTCCTATTTGATTTGAGTTCAAGTTCTTATTAATTATTCCTCGTTATTTTGAGATGAAGAGTTGTTATTAATTATACCTCGTCATCTTGAGATCAAGAGCAATCATCAATCCTTCTTCGTTATTTTGAATTCATGATTTGTCATTTATTATTATTCGTTATTTTGAGATTAACATCTGTCATCAATTAGTCTTGATTATTTTAATCAATATTCCCTTAAAAAAAAGTCATAATTTGCTTTTGATGAATTTTTATTAGTTAAATTAAATTTATTGGTAGATACACTCATGGACAAAAAAATTAGCGCACCAAGAAATAATTGCGGGATCATAACGAAACTTTCAATGAAGGTACATGTCGGGGAGATATGCAAATGATTAGAAATGCAGCGTGATTGCGCATTACGTATAGCCTGTAGAGGGCGTTGAACATCGTACTCTGTGGAGTATAAAACAGGTAACCAAAGCTTGTTTGAGCGTGCTGAATCATTTACAAAGGAAGAGCTGAGATAGACATGCCATTACGCCGTGTTCGAAGACAATATAAGCAGTTGTCGCAGTTTGAGAGGGGGAGAATCGTCGGGATGATGGAAGCTGGGTGGTCAGCTAGGCGAGTAGCTCGTCAATTAGGTCGCTCTGATTGTGTTGTGAGGAGGTGTTGGGACCAGTGGACCCGAGAGATGTCATGTACACGAAGACCAGGCTCAGGACGCCCTCGACAGACCAGTCGTCGAGAAGACCGCCACATCGTAAGAAATGCACGCGTACAGCCAACTGCTTCATCGGCCGCCATCCAGGCACAGGTAGCACCTTCACTAGGGGCCTCTGTGTCTTCTCGAACCATACGAAGGCACCTGGCTGAAGGACAGTTGGTATCGCGGCGCCCATTACGTGTGCTGCCCTTGACGCCCACCCATCCTGCCTCCGTTTGGAGTTTTGCCGCGCACGAGGAAACTGGACTGCAGCGGAATGGAACCAGGTCGTCTTTAGCAACGAATCCAGATTCAATCTCGGCAGTGATGACAATCGTGTTCGTGTGTGGAGAGCCCGTGGTGAACGCTTCAATCCTGCCTTTGCTGTAAAGCGACACATCGCTCCCACAGCTGGTGTGATGGTATGGGGTGCCATTGCCTACAATACACGGTCACCCCTAGTATTGTTCCGTGGCACCATGACAGCCCAGCGGTATGTTCATGAAATCCTGCAACCACATGTGTTGCCACTCATGCCACTCATGCCATTTTTCAACAAGACAATGCTCGGCCTCATACGGCAAGGGTATCACAAGACTGTCTCCGCACTGTTACTACCCTTCCTTGGCCTGCCCGATCCCCAGATTTGTCTCCAATCGAGCATATCTGGGATCATTTGGGACGACGAGTTGGGCATCCCACGAGTTTGAACGAACTAGAGGCAAGGTTACAGCAAATATGGAACGAAATGTCTCAAGACATCATACAGAACTTGTATGACTCAATGCCCGATCGTATCGCATCGTGCATTCGCGCTAGAGGGGGTCCAACGGAGTATTAACTCCTCCGTTCTTTTGCCTTTTTCTCTGAAATAAATTATCCTTTTTCTTTGATTTCCTCATCATTTACTTATATCAAAGTAGTCATTACGTATGTAAAATTTCGTTTCATTTTGAGGACTCCTTCTTGGTGCGCTAATTTTTTTGTCCATGAGTGTATATCAAATTTATTGGTTATTTATTGGCTACTGGTTATTAGTTTAAATGGAACAGTTGTTTTTATAGGTTGATTGTTCTCAACAATGGACTAAAAAATACTGAGGAATCCACAATAATAAGGTGACAAAATACTCGAACTTCGAAGACATAAAACGGCCGACATGAGACATGTTGCGATACGTGATTTATGCCAAGAATCGACTATTTTAAGCCTTTGAAATTTAAATGTGACATTTTATTACGAAGGTTTTCTCTATTTATTTTCCTATTCCGTAACAATGATCACTAATTTTTGCGCTTTTATTTTCTGTAATCTGCTATGCGTTTTTTGATTAACCTTTAGCTTACGGGGCCCATTTTTCCGATTCCCTCTTTAGAAAAAGAAAATTTCATACCCTCTATGTAAGAAAGGCCATTAAGGGGGTGATATATATATATACACACACATTTGAATCCCGTTATGACGAACTTCAAGGGACCAAAGATTTTGTTCGCTATATCCGAACCGTTCAGAAAAATGCTAGAGTTCACAAAATGTATAACTCATTAGTTGCAATGTGTATTCAATAATAATGTATTAAAAAATGATAAAATCTATTAAAATAATCATTAATTAATTAAATAGACTAAAATCAATTACATTAAACTGACACAATTCTAGTTAAATTACGTACAATAAGAAAACGGTGGGACCAAAATTTTCGTTTGTTATATCCGCGAGTTCGTTATATACTGGGTTCGATATAACGGGTTTGACTGTATATATATATATATATATATAAATTCTTGGGATATATGCTATACCAGCCAGTAAGGAAAAAGTTAAGCATTTGACAATCTCTTGAAGAAGGGTGGACAATGGCCGAAGTAAGAGGACTTTTGTACCAGAGTTCCTGATTCGAACCCCGCTGTTGACATGGGTGTTTGATATCCATCGAAATGGTCCTTAAATCGTAGGTCCTGGCCACTTAGGGCTGCTGGGAAGTTTCCTTAGATTGAAAGACTAAAAAAAATACTTTGTAATAGAAAAAGAGACTTGGTCTTTAAATCGAAGGTTCTGGTCTCTTAGGGCTGCTGGGAAGTTCCCTTGGATTGAATGATTAAAAATAAAATACTTTGTAATACAGAAAGAGACCTCTTAATGGGATATAATTTTCATTCTTTAAAAAAATAGCGCAAATAGTGTTTATAAATTGGAATTATCCAGGGATAGTATTGTACTGTGTTTTAAACGCACATAATTTCTTTATATATACACTGAAGTGCCACTGAATTAGGGATACCTACCTATTAACGAGTTGGGCCTCCTCTGGCCTTGATAACGGCTGCCACACGACGAGGCATAGATTCAACAAGTTTCTGGAAACGTTCCACGGGAATGGCTTGCCAAATATTGGCTAAAGCTGTCCATAATTCAGTAAGGTTCTTTGGTGCTGTGTGATGGCCTTTCACGCCTTGTTCCAAAACATCCCAAAGATGCTCAATAGGATTTAAGTCTGGGCTTCTAGGTGGCCAATTCATGACAGAGAAGTCAGAGGAATGCTCATCCAACCAGCCAGTAGCCAACCGGGACTTGTGAGAGGTACAGTTGTCTTGCTGGAAAACTCCATTACCGTGCGGATAATAGAACAGCATAAACGGATGGAGGTGATCACCCAGCAACTCACGCACCGGTACACGCACCAAAGATCCCAAACTGTGCCACGAAAAAACACCCCAGACCATGCTTGAGCCACCATGCCCTTGTACAGTTCCAGTCAGACATGCAGGATCCATGGCTTCATGAGCCTGACGCCATATTCTCAGCCTCCCGTCGGCGTTAAGTAGTCGGAATCGAGACTCATCACTCCATGCTACTCGTTTCCAGTCCTGTACACTCCAGTTTCTGTGCTCTCTTGCCCAGGCAAGACGTGCAGCCCGATGGCGAGTATAAAGCAATGGTACCCTCGTAGGTCGACGGCTCCCGAAACCCATACGGTGAAGCGAGCGTTGCACAGTCCGTATACTGACTGTACGACTGGCACCATCATTAAACTGGGTGGTAATTTGAGCTAATGTTTGGCTTCGCTGGCTACGTACAATACGCCTGAGCCGTCTCTCACTGTCAAGGCTAATTGTCCTTTGCAGTTTGCCGGATCGTTAGTTTTTTTCCACCATCCATGTATTCTTGGTATACTCTTGACACTGTCGACCTTGAAAATCCTAGCTGTCTGACGATTTCGGAAATTGAATGGCCCATGCGTCGCGCACCTACGATTTGTCCGCGATAGAATGCGTCTAAATCAGGCAGTTTACCCATACTGGCAATTCCAACAACTAATTCAGAACAACCACAGTACGCGCTATATATGCAGTTACCACAGCGCCCTCACTTGCGCATACATGATGCGCAGCGCTACACAATTTGCATAGGCTTTGCTATCCCTAATTCAGTGGCACTTCAGTGTATATACACACCTTTAAACCGATAAAAAAAATTGCCCTGTTTTGGGGACACACACCTTTAAACCGATAAAAAAATAGCCCTGCTTTGGGGACTCACTACCCTTAAATCTTTAAAACATTCGATTTTTTTTGATAAAAAAATATATGTTAAAGCCTGATTATTTCTGAACAAAATAAAGCAAACCGCATGAAAATATTCCGCTTACTTCCGGAGATAATGATATTCTAAATATTTAATTACTGATCAAGTTTATGGTAAGAAAAATTTGAAACTCATTTTTCTCAAAATGTAATTTTGCATCATTCCCCAACTGATATCTCAAAAACTATGAAACATAATTCCATGAAATTTCTATCACTGCATAATCATGTTATTTTCTTGCGTCTGAACTAGAACTATTGCAATCACTCCACATTTTGTTATTTTTTTCAGGAGTAAATTAATGCACAAATTTAATGAAATTTTAAGTGTATTTTGAGCAGTTTTAAAAAAATTGAAAAAATATTTTAATGTTGAATGTTTTATGTTCAATTGTATTTTGAATTATTTATTTTAAATATAAAATAGGAATTATGCATTTCAGTGTAAAATTAATTTCATAGTTCTGCGCGCAAGCCAGTATACAATAAAAATGCTTAAAAAACAAGGTATATCTAAAGCATTTATAGAGAATAGCTCACTTCTACCCAGACTTGGGTGTATATAATTTGATGTGGCACTCTAAATGAATTTGATACAAACACAGTTTATACATGAAACAATGTTTATTGAATTCGTTGCACATATAGAATTTGCTTTTACAGCAATAAACATACGTACTACTTGTACGGAATATATATTAGCATTCAATAAAAATACACTTTGCAATACTCACAAACTAGAGAGTCAAACCAGCAGTTCTGTCACGTAAACTTTGGGTCCCCCTAAGCACAAGCGCCGGTTAACACCTGGAGCTGCTTACCTCTTAGCTCCCATACTTCGCTTATCTATCAACTTTTTACAACCTCTATCAACCTTTTTTCAACCTCTCTATTAATCAAACTGCATGGTATTTGTACAAAGCGCGTATGCCGAAATTAGCATATCTCAAGCAGCTTCTATAATTCATTCACTCAAAAGTTCGATTCTTGTGAATCAAATCTTATGTATACCTTACACATTTAAAAAAAAAATTGTTTAAAATTATTTTGAGAGTTGAAAATTTGTTTATTAAAACAAATATATCAATTTATCATATACATAAAATTTGGAAAAATTGGGAGTAAATTGAAATAGTTACAAAGAGTCAAAAAGTATGAAAATATGCCTTATTTCCTCGACTTAAGAGTCGTCAGTCCCCTTAATTATAATTGAGAGTAAATTCCTGCTGCATTGGACAAAGATAACGAGCTCTGGCGATGATAAAAGTTGCAAGCTGTCATACTTTATAGAGTTCCATAAAAATGAACAATAAAGTATAAGCATAACTGTGTCGTACCCAATGGTTACCGAAACGTCATTCATTAAAACCCCGTACTTTCCTTCCTTTCATCTTGGGCCCGCGTACATACCCTCGTGCCCATCGACAATGGCATTAATTAAAACTCATTAACTGCGGGCTACCTGATATCCCAAGCAACAAACAACTCACGGAGTGACAGCTGAAAGGAAACAACAGATTCCGAGTGCACGCCAGCCGAAAAAGAGAATGCCCATCGTCCGCATTCCGGACGGAGCTGACCGAGTTAAGCGAGATTACGCCGAATCGAAATTTGCATCCCTCGAAATAAACCCCGCGATCAATTTATAGAAACACAATTCGTCGCGTGAAAACAATCGGCAGCGTTAGACCGTTTCCTACGGCCTAATTGTGGAGTGGCCCCGAGGCGCAGTTTCAGAGGGTATGGAAGATTTCTTCCGATTGTTGAAAGTGTTTAGAGTCCTACTGTCACGATTTCTTAATTACAGATATAAATAAAAATATATATATATATATATATATATATATATATATATATATATATATATATGTTCCGTAACTGACTGATTCACTGACTGACATAGAAAGCACAGACCAAACCCCTGGACTGAAATTTTGCATGGCGATTCTTCTTATGGTGTAGGGGTGCACCAAGAAAGATTTTCGAAAAATTCTTAGATTTTTTAAAATTAAATTTTTAAGTTGTTTTAGTAACTTTTTAAAGTTTGCATTTAAAATAATAATTTGAGGGTTATAAAATTTATATCACGAGAAAGACCATAAAAATGCCTTTAAAATGAAATCTTTTTCGAATCCTTAGCTTCATTTTCTGATTTTTGGAGAATTTTTAAAGATTAATTTTTAGAATTTAATTCATTAAATGCTGATCACGTGGTTTCTTTTTCTGGTACTATAAATAAATTTATCGTCACATGATAACGACGAAATAGTCAAAAAAATAAATTTTTCTTCTTGCTAATGCGGCAGACGATTGGACATTATCCAAAAAAATATTAAAATACAGTAAAAGATATGTTCCTCAAACTGTACATTAACTATAGTATATTCTTTAGTATGTCCTATTAGATTTAATTTGAATATTTTTTCTACATTATTTTGTCTTTAAAAATATCCCTGACGTTCTTTTTATAAATATGGAGAAGAAGCTCTATCTCGTGCTCAGATGGTGTACAGAATATAGAAGAGGTCGAAATTCTCTCCTGGATGGAGAACACACAGAAAGACCTTTGTCAGCTGTAGTCCCAGAAAAATGTGTCGGCCGTACGAAAAACGTTAAGCAGTGATAATCGCTGTGCCTACCAAATGATACAGAAGGAACTTAACCTTGGATCCGCAGCTATACATAAAATTATTCATGGAGAACTGCATATGAAAAAATTAGTTTGTCGTTGGGTGCTCCATAATTTAACAGAACACCAAAAAGCGGAGCGTGTCAGAATCAGTAAAGAAACCCTAAAATTACTAAAAGATGGAGGGCACACGAAAATTGAAAACGAAGCTATTGAAGCAAAATGCTAAATATTTCAGAAGGAAGCACTAGGATTAACTCCCAGGAGTGTTAAGACTTTTTTCATTGCCCTAAAATTAGCCCTAAAAGAAACACAAAATTGCCCTAAAAACCTAAAATTTCTCTTTTTGTTTTTAAAGATAAAAATGCAGTTAAAATATTATTTTTCAAAAGTTTTGAATAATTCTTCTATAAGCGGAATTCTTCGTTCAATTAAAATTGAAAATGAAGTTATTGAAGCACAATTCTAAATACTTCCGAAGGAAGCACTAGAATTAACTGCCAGTAGTGTCAAGACATTTTTCATTGCCCTAAAATTAGCCCTAAAAGAAACACAAAATTGCCCTAAAAACCTAAAATTTCTCTTTTTGTTTTTAAAGATAAAAATGCAGTTAAAATATTATTTTTCAAAAGTTTTGAATAATTCTTCTATAAACGGAATTCTTCGTTCAATTAAAATTGAAAATGAAGTTATTGAAGCACAATTCTAAATATTTCCGAAGGAAGCACTAGAATTAACTGCCAGTAGTGTCAAGACATTTTTCATTGCCCTAAAATTAGCCCTAAAAGAAACACTAAATTGCTCTAAAAAAACCCCAAATTTCTCTTTTTGTCTATAAAGATAAAAATGCAATTAAAATATTATTTTTCAAAACTTATGAAAGCTAATATTTTTTCTTTTATAAACTGAATTCCTCGTTCAATTAAAGTTGAAACTGAAGCTATTGACGCAAAATGCTAAATATTTCCAAAGGAAGCACTAGAATGCACCGAAATTGCCAGTAGTGTGAATATTTTATTCATAGCCCTAAAATTAGCTACGGATATGCGTTCAAGAATTGTTACTCCAGTTTTTAATTTAGGGTTGAAACTGAGAATCCATTAAAATTGTTAAAAAATAGCGCTTTAAACGTTTAGAGCTGAAGCTTATGAAACGAGTTTACGCTCTAATTTAACGCATGAATATTACGATTTTTAGAAATTTCTCGTCTCTTTGTCAACAAATTACCATTTTAAGCTTCCGTATTGTTCAAAAGCAAGAGAGGAAAAGCAAAAAGATATACGGAAAATACGGACAAGGAGAAAGAGAAAATAGAGGGTTGTTCGTTCTTGAATCGCTATTCCAGCGCATTCAGATGGAGCTTTTGTTTTATTTTAGCTATGCCACGGGCTACATTACGCAACGTTGTAGGGAAAAAAATTGATTTTATTGAACGCGTGATAACATAGCATTACTGACACAAACAAACATATTCTTACTTTTTTTGAATGAAACTTTTGGCATCACTTCCATTTACGATATTGACGGTTATCGGTTAAATACCACGGAAAAAAAATTGCTCTTGATCCAATTGTCTCATTCTGTATTATTAACTGTTAGGCGATTCTGTAACGTACCCATAATGTTAAACTAGCTACATACCCGTGCTTCACAATGGAATACCTGATTATCATCCAAAATGTAATTTTCATGGATGACTACCATATAATATTTAATGGTTCATTTCATTTTACTTAGCATTAAAACGGACTGAAAATATGATGCTAACAATAGCAGTAAAATCTTATCGTTCCTCAGAAGAATTCAGTCTGTAATTTAATGACCGTGATCTGGCACTAAATTTGAATTTTCTATTCTCTCTCTCTCTCTCTCTCTCTATCTATTTATCTATCTATATATATATGTATATATATATATATATATATATATATTCTGCGACTGGGCAAGGTTGACTCAGCCTTTCATCTCTTGAGTAGATCGATAAAATGAGGATCAAGCATGCTTGGGAACTACACTCATGTCCATAAATTAAGGATAATGCAGAATCACTATGAAATCGAACTCTAAAGTAAAAATTTCACCTGTAGAATTATCACACATATCTTCAAGAATAATATACAAATTACAGGAAGCCACCTGCTGACGGCGATAGTACGTCACAATGACGAGAGTGTAAGAGAGGGGTATATAAGGAATGGTGGCAAAGAAGTAAAATTGTTCACAAGCGTTCTGTAATCTGCTCAGTGCCATAACCGAATAGTTATGACACAGAGGACGCCTGTGGATGATTTTTTACGTGGTAGAATTATCGGCCGTCTGGAATGTGGGCGTACTCAGATGGAAGAATCCGAGGAACTTGGAATTGCCCAAAGTGTCATCCCTAGGCTTTGGAAACGATTCCAAGATGATGGAAATGTCAGTAGACGTTACAGTACAGGTCGCCCCCGAGTTACAACGCCGAATAAAGACCGGTATTTGGCAGTAACTGCCAAAACAAGCAGACGGAGCACAGCATCCGACCTGTCTCGTCAACTATCTGCAGCCACGGGTACCACAGTTTAAAGGGAAACCGCGTACAGACATTTGGGAAATATTGGTCTATATGCTCGCATGCCTGTCAGATGTGTTCTTCTCATGTCAACTCACTGTCGGCAGCGATTAGACTGGAGTAGAGAACATGCAATGTGGACATCGTCACAGTGGGCTTATATGATGTTTTCCGACGAGTCCAGGTTTAGCTTGCAGTCTGATTCACGTCGGACTTTCGTATGGAGAACGCCAGGCATCCGTTACCACCAAGACAACATAATTGAACGACACCGTTACGGTGGTGCAGGATTGCTCGTTTGGGGTGGAATTATACTGTGCTCCAGAACAGATCTGCATGTTCAAATCGGAACAATGAACGGCCACAATTATCGGGACATCATTCTGGAACAACATGTACGTTTGTTTAGGGGTGCCATGGGCGCAGAATTTGTGTTTATGGATGACAACGCCCGTCCTCACCGAGCAAACATCGTAAACGAATGCCTTCAATCTGAGGATATCACCCGTATGGAATGGCCAGCATAATCACCTGACTTGAATCCAATAGAGCATGTGTGGGACATGCTTGGCTGACGAGTTGCAGCCCGTCAACCACCTCCTACATGTGTTCCGGAACTTGGGAGAGCATTGCTTGCTGAGTGGAGTAATCTTTCCCAAGATCAGCTCGATAATTTGATAGTCAGCATGCATCGGCGTTGTACGGACTGTATTTCATCGCATGGGAGACATACAATGTATTAACCATCATACCAATCATGTAATATTAAGTTTTTGTAAAGGAGATATTTTTTACAATTTCTTCAAGTAGCAAAAATCGTAGTTTTTATGAATAGTATCATACCATCTTTTTTGTTCTTTATCTTTTGTTTAATAAATGGGCTTTATGAATAAGTAACTTTTGTTTTGTTTCTGAACCTTTATTTGACGGAGCTGGCATTATTCTTAATTTATGGTCATGAGTGTAACTCTAGGAGACCCGCGTCAGGTTGACCACCTGACCGAGACATGCTGTATGGTACCTCAAGTCCACGGTCAAGAAAGCGGAGATGGGCAGCACCAGCCTTCGTCCACATTCGGATTGTCGTGCCTTGAGTTTATATATATATATAATTTTTTTGGGGGGAAGCTTCTTTTAACCCCATTAAAATTTAAATTTTTCAATAAGATTTTTTAGTGAACCCCTAGGGACTAAGAGGAGCCACCCTACAAAATTTCAGTTTCCTAGGCCTTATGGTTCCAGAGATACCGTGATCGGTCTCTGAGTAGTATTTAGTTTTTATATATATAGATGTTGTTACAGACAAAAACTGAAGTGGACTAGCTCTGCTTTTACATTCTCGCTCGCAGGTGAGTTTCGTTGCACGCATCAAAGCTAAAACGGAGGAGTTTTGTTTTCATACTCTCGTTCGCGGGCCTGTTTATTTGCACGCATCAACTTAAAATAACTTTTAATCTCCTTATAACCTCTGTTATTTTTTTAAAATAAGTAATTTACTAAAGAGGGCTATGTTAAAAATATTCCATGTAAAAACTAAATATTGTCAAATATTTTTAACGATCACAACTTTTTTTTTTGGATAGATTAATCTCCTTGTAATGTTAAACACAGAGTCTATTTGACTGTTATTCAGTTTAACAAAAAAAAACTGTTTTTGATAAATACTATACCACTAAAAATAGTGAAAACAGAGTAAAAAAAGTGGTATCAAAATAAAAAAAAACCACTTTTCTGGTGTTTCTAAGACTGCACTTAACGTTATCTACCATTTTATGGCGTTTTAGATTAGAACTAACGATTGCAGAACCAGACTAAAATTACAGAATCACGTTTTGGATCTCAAGTTTTAACGTAGGATTACGTTCCTCCACAACGGTCCTGTGGAAAGGAAAATTTCAGACGCTAAAACTGTCCACCCATCCGTCCTCGCGAGTTATAATTTTGGCAGCGCACCAAGCCCAGATTGTATCGCTTGGACAACAGAAACGTACCAAAATGTTTCAAAATTTTGACATACATATCTATATATATAAAACAGTTCCGTAACTGACTGACTCACTGACTGACATACAACGCACAGACCAAACCACTGAACCTAAAGGGCTGAAATTTTGCATGGCGATTCTTCTTATAGTGTAGGGGTGCACTAAGAGAGATTTTTGAAAAATTCTCCTTAGATTTTTTTAAATTAAATTTAAAAATTTTTTTTGTAACTTTTTTTAATTTTGCATTTAAAATAATGATCTGAAGGTTATAAAATTTATATCACAAGACAGATCATAAAAATTCCTTTAAAATGAGATCTTTTTGGAATATTTACCTCCATTTTCTGATTTTTGGTGAATATTTAAAGATTAGTTTTTAGAATTTAATTTATTAAATGCTGATCACGTGATTTCCTTTTCTGGTACTTTAAATAAATTTATCGCCACGTGCATAACAGCTAAATAGACAAAAAAATATTTTTTTTCTTGCTAATGCGGAAGACTATTGGACATTATCCAAAAAATATTAAAATACAATAAAAGATATTATGTTCCTCAAACTGTACTATATTAACTATACTATATTCTTTAATATGTAATTTGAATATTTTCTTCTACATTATTTTGTCTATAAAAATATTCGTTACGATTTTTTTTATAAATATATTTTTTTTGTTTTTTTTACATCAATTGTATACATTGATCGTCGTATATTTATTTTTTTGGCATTAATTGCATACATTGACCGTTCTATTTAATTTGTACTCCGTAGCGAAGTACGGGTTTTCAGCTGGTACGTATATATATATATACATACGTACAAATATATAGATACATATATACATAACACATGCATAAATTTATACATACAAAAGAGGTTAGCAACGCTAAGTAATCCTACGTTAATAACCCCCAGAAGTTTCGTTAGAAGAGACTACCTTAAATTTTTTTCTAGTATACCGAGTACCCGGGTTGTAGTATCAGGCGCCTTTAGCTAGAGGTTGTGTCTGATAATAAGGTATAGAAAAAGTTCGCAGGACGTCGCGGGTGTGGTGTAGGTGGAAACTCCAGAGCAACAGGTGCACCCCAGACGGTGGTGGTTAGAACTTGAGGCAAGATACTCATTTGAGATTTGGGAGAGCCAGAGGTAGCACTCTCAGCGAGTTAGGCTAGAGGCATTGTGACGGCTCCTTGTAAAGATTCTTAGTGAGCTAGAAACACTCTTAGCGAGTTGGCTAGACAATCATAGAGCTTCTGCTGTGAGCATAATGTTTTTGTTTTTCTGTTTACGTGTACGTGTTGTGTTTCAATATCAACAAACGTCTTCGTCCGACCCGTGCCTCTTCATTTGTATTGAAAGAACTGCAAAGACCACTCGACACTACAATTGTTAATACACGGGTATCACCCGGTTTTGAAAAATCAATGAACCACAAATCATTTGCTCTAAATATTAATGAAATAGAAAGCAATAATTACAAGATAAAAAGAACTTTTTTTATACCATGTTTTTAAATTTTCTGTTGAATCATATAAACTTGACTATTCTATGTATAAATAAATACTTTAAGAATTTTTTTTGATGAATTATCCCATCAACTTGAAAGAAAATGATCAAGTGCATAATAAAGAGGTATGAAATGCGTAATCAATCGTTTAGTTCAAGAACTGGAAGTTAACTTGAGTTTAACTTTTCGCTCCCGTCCCAGCCGATAGAGGGCTGCACCATTCTACAAAACAAAATTAACTGAAAATGAATTCAACACTGCTTAAAGAGGGCTAAAAGTATTAAAAGAATGCATTTTCATCTTCATCGTGTTCTGAGCTATTCTAAAAGTTTCAAATGTCTAGCTAGTCGGGAAGTTAGTTAAAAATCGATTGCAAGATTTGTACTGGAACAGCACACACACAAACAAACAAACAAACTAGAAAGCGAGTTAATAAAAACATGGTAAAAATATAATTGTCAATAACGAAATCAATTTAATTTATTGCGTAAGTAAAAAGTACATTTCTTTTTAATTTTAATTAATTTAAGGAAATAGATTCTAAAACTCGAAATACAGATTTCTTGCTCCCCCCCCTTTTTTTTTCTCTCTCTATGTGAAGATTTTATGCTTTTATTTTCAATTTGACACTATATTAAAAATTCTCCGTAGACTAGACTATAAAATTTTAAATAATATAAAATTCAATATATTTTTGCAGGAAATTTTATATGAAATAAATCAATAAAAGCTGGGAACCCAGTTCTACAATCCCCTATGATTAGCCCTTGAAAAACAAGCGTTAGGGCAAGTGTGAATTTGTACTTTTCCAGTCTTTTTATCTCGGGATTGAAGAAACTAGATTTTACACGAGAAATATTTCAGTGCCTCCTTCATTTACAAATTTTTGACATTTGTCGCTAATAAAAACGTTAGGAATAAAATTAAGAGCTACTTAGACGGTGATTTCCTAACTTCCAGTCTCTCTTTTTCATGTAAAATAACTGTTATAAATTTTCCATGTGATATGCTTCAGTGCTTCCTTCATATACAAACTTTTGCCATTTGTTGCTAACAAAAACGTTAGGAATAAAATTAAGAGCTACTTGGACGGTGAATTCCCAATTTCTACTCTTTTTCATGATTAAATACAACTCTAGATTTCGACGGCATTGGATGGCATATCTTTAAACAGCAGGAGAGGATTGTCTTCTGAGATGGTTGAGGAGGATTTAGTAGTAAATACTGTGGATGCATTCAAGACAAAGGATTTCAAAGATCTAGAGAGTGATAAATTAGGAAGCATGGTAAAATTGTTTATCCCCATTCAAATGTTGTTTTTCAAACCTAAAAACAACCTTTTGAATACCCGGTTCTACACCCATTGGAACCAGGTTTTCGGTTCCAATAATTTCCTTCAGGTATCCGGTTCTGCAGTCCTTAGTTAATAGTCACTAAATTCGATACTTACGTACTGAAATTGAAACTTGGCCGCTTGGCGAGAAAGCGCCAAATAGACGCGCCAGTCCCGTTTCCGCCATCATTTGTTCCTGTTAATAAGTTACGATTTAATTTCTTCGTTAATCAGTATAATATTTTACAGTTATGGTGTGGGCGAACTGGTTTCACGATTTTCGATTGCCATACTCATTTTCAATATTGACAACTCCGATTTTTCTTTTGTAAGCAATTTTAACTTATATTATTTATATCGAAATATTGTTCGTTATCTGTCTTTATTTTATTATCTACGCGTTTTTCCGGATACTTGTGTTTTTTAACGAATGACTGCTCAAAATTTGACATTGGGTGGTTAACAGCAAAATGAAGCTGACATCAAATAACTCACATCAAATAACATTTGAAACAACACGTCAACTCTAAGCGACACTTTGAGATTATTCGTGGAAAAAAATAGAAATTTTTCTTTATAACATGAAGCTGATTTTTCCTCCATTACTAAAAAATTACCCCTGAACACTCCAGCACGTATCAGTCTAAGAACCGCTGTATTAAAGTTTGCACCACCAGCAATTAACATCTCACCGTATAGCTATTCAAATGATTCAAATGTCAAAGAACGACCGTTTTACTCTAGCTGTTCTACAAAGTACGGCATAAGAGCAAAAAGGCTATTTTGAAAATGTCATTCCCTTGTCACACGAGAGAACGTGCGCACAATAGATTGTTTCCTTCCCTTGGATTTAATTAATTCGAAGAAATCTCATTTTATATAACCTCGAAATTCGGACCTTTTTTTACCGCTATAAGCTTAATAGGAAGGAATAAATAACGGATTACAAGCAAATAGAAAACTTCGAGGAAAACAGATCGGCAGTGAAGTATGGAAACTTCTGTTTTTAATTTTTTTCAGCTTTTTTTTTTTTTGAAAACTAAAAATTTTCTTTTCCTTAGTTATTTGATTTTTATTCTTTGACTGAATTTGAGTTGCACGAAAAGTGTTTATGTCCACAGAGAAAGTAAATCATGAATAAGGGCTTGTTTTTTAATAAAATACAATTGTTTTGATGAAAGATGCTTTCATAGTCTAAAAACAAATCGTACTTCCACTATATGTCTTGTATACGGTGTCATGAAGTTTATAAATAAGATATATATCACAGGCCAATGATGAAAAAACTTTTTGAATAAATTTGCCTTATTCTTGGGGGTTTTAGTGTGCTGAAACCGAATATGACAATAAAAAAGCCGTATCACCCTTTTTTTCACATTTCAACTCTCAATATTTAAAGAAATGACATTTTTAGCGAATTCAACGCCATAAGCTAACTGCAATTTAACGGAGTTATTTCGCCACGGATATGCGTATGACTCATACACTTTTCGGTTGTAAACTCTTTCCCGACAGTTTTTGTTCTGTTTGTGGTGAGTTTGGGATTAAAAAACATCAAAGGAACGTTACAGAGTTCGTTAAAAAAGCGTACTTCTCATACTTTGGAACTCAACGTGGTGATCAGGATAAATCTCGGGCGCCGTATAAGGTATGCTATCTGTGTGTTGGTTCTTAGAAAATGGTCAAAAAAGGAGAAACAAGCCTTTCGATTCGATGTTCCTATGATATGGAGGGAGCTAAGAAACCACTGTAATGATTGTTACTTTTGTAGCGTTGATGTTACTAGTTTCAATTAAAAAAATATGAAAATAATAAGGTACCCTAACTGTAGAAGTGGAATGGTATAATTCCCCACGGTGTGTGGCCAATAACGAATCTATTATAAAGGCTGCAGAGGCAGGGGTAAATAGAGGCTTGTAAACCAGGAGGTAATAGAAGAATAGCTGTCGGTGTGGCCAGTGATGGCGATCTAAAGTCTATAAATATTACAAGATGGATGGCCGTTATTTTATGGCCCGCAGTAAAAACTTCAGATGATAAGGGTCAAAGTGTGTTGCAAAATAAAATTATGGTGGGGAGGTACTTCGTAGACTATGGACAGAGACAGTTTAATAAGGAACCAATTGGGGCAGGAACTACTGAAAGAAAAACAGCCCACTGCCCAATGAAAATGAGGGGCGGGCCAGAATGGCCCCCCTGTAAACGGACAACAGCCCCTCCAAGGACGAAAGGAATAGGAGAGGAGGTCCAGATCGATCTCAGACTTGGTTCTTCAGAGTTGAGATGATAGAGAGTCCCGTCTGCCTCAGAGTCTAGGAGAAGTGCCAATATCCCGCTAAGATGTTCCTATACATGACATGATTCTGGGTCCTGTCGTCGATGCCACCATCATCGCTGCATACTTAAGCTGTAGTAAGTGCCTCCCCATAGACTCTAAAAATCATCTTTGGCAATAAAGTTTGCCTCTGCTTCTGAGTTCTCATATGTAAAAATGTTAATATGAAAGAGATTATTGTACTAGTAGCTATTACAATTTAATTTAAATTTGTGCGTTATCAAATAAATGTATGTTTAAGGCCAATGCTTTGTCTTCCTTGCTTGTTCCAACCCATGCATGCATCCATTGTTTTAAGGTAATTTAATGCCTACACTAACCTTCCGTCGGCCATTCGGCCATGGTCCAGATATTCCTATCCCTAAACCAGCAGAGGATATTGATGATATAATCCTGGATATCTATAGTGATGCCCAGTCTGATGTAGATGAAGAAGCCGATGATGAGTTTCAGTTTTTAGAAACTTTAGAACCTAAGTTGCCGAGATAAATGATCTGGTTAGGGATTTGGGTTTAACAAAGGAGAAAGCTGAACTGCTTGGCCCCAGGCTCAAAGGAAATAACTTGTTGGCAGCAGGAACAAACATTTATGTATATAGGAGAAGAGAGGAGAAATTTTCTCAATTTTTCAAGCAAGATGATTTAGTATACCGCTCAGATATTGCTGGTTTGATGAATGAATTCGGAATTGAATATAAATTACAAGATAAAAAGAACTTTTTATATACCATGTTTTTAAATTTTCTGTTGAATCATATAAAATTGACAATTCTATGTATTAATAAATACTTAAAATTTTTTTTTATGAATTATCCCATCAACTTGAAAGGAAATGAAGTTAATTGGAAGTTAACTTGCACTTAACCTTTCGTTCCCGTTACGGCCAATAGATGGCTGCACCAGTCTACAAAACAAAATTAACTGAAAATAACTGAAAATTAATTTAATTCTGCTTAAAAATGGCTAAAAGTATTTAAAAAATGCATTTTCATCATGTTCTGAGCTATTCTAAAAGTTTCAAATGTCTAGCTAGTCGGGAAGTTAGTTAAAAATCGATTGCAAGATTTGTACTTGACAAACACACACACAAATAAGAAAGCAGGTTAATAAAAACATGGTAAAAAAAAGAGGAATGGAGGCTGTTTACAGATTCATCTAACACTAGTTTGAAGGTTGTTCTACTACACAATGGTAACACTTATGCATCGTTACCTGTTGCTCATTATGTACATATGAAGGAAAGCTATGAAAACCTTAATATAGTTGTAAATAAAATAAACTATTCATGGTTGGATGATATGTGGCGATTTGAAAGTGCTATGCATGCTTCTTGGCCAGCAATGTGGCTTTACCGAATTCCCAAGTTTCTTATGCGAATGGGACAATAGGGCAAGGGATCAACATTGGTCCAGAAAAATACGGCCTGCAAGAAAATCTTTAAAGCCTGGAGAGAAGAACACTCTGCGGAAGAACCTCGTGAACCCGGAAAACATTCTACTGCCCCCTCTACACATAAAATTGGGCCTAATGGAACAGTTTGTGAAAGCCATACCCAACGATGGAGAATGTTTCATGTATCTCTGCGAGAAGTTTCCTCGTCTATCAGAATCAAAATTGAAAGAAGGCGTGTTTTTTGGGCATGACGTCCGAAAAATGATATTCGATCCCAACTTTGAACCAAAAATGACTTTAAAAGAGAGGAAGGTTTGGGTATCATTCAAGCAGATTGTGGCCAAGTTCTTGGGCAACAAAAAGGACCCATATTATATTTCTATTGTAGCCAACATGCTGGAAAAGTACAAAAAGTTAGGTTGTTTGATGAGCCTCAAGATTCACTATTTGAACAGTCACCTTGATTTTTCCCATATAATTTGGGTGATGTCAGTGAGGAGCAAGGTGATCGGTTTCCTCAAGATATTACACTGAATGAAAGACGGTATCAGGGCCGCTGGAATACCAATATGATGGAAGACTACTGTTGGTCCCTTCACCGAGGAGTTGAGCAAGCGTTTCACAGGCGAAAAAGGCAATACCAGGAGCTTTAAGGAGAAGAGGGAAAGGAAATATAAGCCAATGCACACATAAAACCTATGTAATAAAAACGTATTTTCATGTTTATACTTGAATAAAAGTTTTGTTCATATTGTAACGTTTATTTATTTTTATTTTCTATGGTATGTTCGGCTAATTTTCCAGTTTCTGACGAAGTCACATTGTGACGAAACTGTGGGTGATAGAAAAAAACTGAGGTCAGATACGGATTCAGCACCAAAAATTACACAAGAATCAGCTATTAACGCTAAAAAATTTTCAAAAAGTCATTTTTCGTTGGCCTGTGTATTTATTTAAGTGTTGAAGTGATTTTTAGAGGACCAATAAGTGAAGGCGCATATCCTTTTCATTAAAAAAATTAGAAAATAATATTCATTTATTAATTTGAGAAAAAATTTAATTCCATTTGCATTTATAGAAATTTCGATAAAATTCCATACAGTCCGTTCGTTTCAAACTATTAAAATGTATCTTTATAAAAAATCGCTCAAAAGCAAAACTCGTTTTTCTAAATTAATATTTATTATTTATTTTTTTATATTCTAACACGTTTTTCGAGGGATAACATATTCGAGTACTGAAATTAGATTTGCAATATATTTCAATTTACACTTATCGAAAAAAAATCAAACAGTACGTTCATTTGGAACTGTTAAAATGTATCTTAAAAAATCGTTCAAAAGAAAAACTCCTTTTTCTAAATTAATATTTATTATTTATTTTTTGTTGCTACTCTAATTCGGTTTTCGAGAGATGAATTATTCTAATACTGAAATTTGATTTGCAATATATTTCAATTTATCAAATCATTCGAAGAAAAATCCAAACATTCCGTTCATTTGTGACCATCAAAATATATCCTTTTTTTAAAAAAAAGATTTTTCAAAAACAAAACACATCCACTAAATTAATATTTATTTATTTATTTATTTATTTTTCCTACACTAATACTTTTTTGAGTATTGAAATATTCGAGTATTGGATATGCCAGATATTTAAATTTACTCCCATTAAAAGTTAATACTAAATATTCGAGTATTGGAATTTGATTTGCAATATATTTTAATGCACTCCTTTAAAAGTTTCGCTAAAAATCCAAACAGGCCATTCGTTTGAAACAATTAAAATCCAGCCTTTTTCGAAGAGGCAATTTTCTTGCTCTTATAAGCTTTTCGAGTGTTAAAATGATAGTTACTTGTGTGTTAAGATGATAGAACTTAAAGAATAATTTCATTTTCAAGAAAGGCTTATCACTAATTAGCGACAATATTAAATAAGATGTTGAGCTATTTAGGCACTTTTCCTAATTACTGGAATTTTAGATTTTGTTAAAAATCATCCCAAAATATGAGATGTGACATTTTGATCACTAATGTATGAGGCTTTTAGCCGGGTAAGTGTTAACAAAACTGCCAATTATGACTATAATTAAACTGATTTCATAACAGCGTTTTAAGCTTCTTAAAGCATATTACAGATGTATGGGAAGATTTTATATTGCACTATGCAAAACATGATACAATATTAAGATGTCTTAATTTTGATGTCTTAAATTTAGAATCCTACACATTTTAATCGCCCTCTTTTGTCTGTTAATCAGCTCAACTACTAATAAACCGACAAAAATAACCTTCTTTAAACGAACGTAATGAAATAAAAGTAATTAAATTAAATGAGAAATAAAAGAGAAAAGTTCTCGCATGTAGAGTAAAAATGAAAATAGAAAAAAGTTTGTACTCGCATCCATTATATATAGAGATTAGCTGAATACCCGTACTTCGCTACGGAGTACATTCAAATTAAATACAATGGTCAATGTATGCAATTAATGCCAAAAAAATTAAATATATATATAAATTTATAATAAATACAACAATCCATGTATGCAATTCATGTAAAAAAAACAAAAAAAACATATATTTATAAAAAAATCGTAAGGGATATTTTTATAGACAAAATAATGTAGAAGAAAATATTCAAATTAAATCTTATAGAACATACTAAAGAATATACTACAGTTAATATAGTACAGTTTGGGGAACATATCTTTTAGTGTATTTTAATATTTTTCTGGTTAATGTCCAATCGTCTGCCGCATTAGCAAAAAAAATATTTTTTTTTGTCTATTTCGTTGTTATGCACGTGACGCAAAATTAGTTTAAAGTATCACAAAAAGAAAAGAAACTACGAGATCAGCATTTAATAAATTAAATTCTAAAAGTTAACCTTTAAAAATTCACCAAAAATCATAAAATGGAGGCAATTGGTTTGGTTTTGGTTTGGTTTGAAGCGCTACGGTAAACTTTTTCGACAGGAGAGCTAATTAGACCGGGACGTACTTGCTTGAAGGCGATTCCGAACGGCTACAAACGTCCATGCCAAGAGTGGGACTCGAACCCATGGACTTTGGTACCGAATGCCAGCGCCCTAGCCATTCGGCCCTCGTCCGAAAAATGGAGGTAAAGATTCGAAAAAAAGATGTCATTTTAAAGAAATGTTTATGATCTTTCTCGTGATATAAATTTTATAACACTCAGATTATTATTCACAAGGGAAACTAAATGATCTCTTTCCCCTAAGTTTCGAATCTTTTCGACTGTAATTTTTCGACTGCGATCATTCCATGTCTAAGATGTAATCGCTAGCATGCATGTACCGGGTGCGTCATAAATTCGTGCAAAGTTCAAAAATTCATAATAAAAGAAGTAATGCGCGGAAAATTTTTCTCTTTGCTCCAATAAGATCAGAGGGACATTGGATTTTTTTTCCACGTAAAAAAAAAAAAAAAAAAAAAAAAAAGTTTCCAAAAGTAACCGAAAGAGGGCGCTCACACGTCATACGGAGACGTTTTATGCAAATCAGGCACACTCAAACAGAAAATCAAACAGATCACAATAACATAAGATTGTGCATTTATTTTAAAGTAACAGATGTTCAACGTTACTACCAGCACAAGGTAATAGGCAAGTGAAGCGCGTCACTAAGCCCATTACAGCGGATTGTAGCATCGATGGCAGCGACTGTCTGTAGAATGACATTTTTCAGTTGCACCAAAGTGGTTGGGGAGCCCCGGTACACATGAGACTTTAAGTACCCCCCCAACTAAAAATTTGCCGGGGTCAAGTCTGGTGATCGTGAGGGCCACTGAACCTTACAACCGCGACTTATAGAACTCGGTCTTCAGTGAAAGATTCCAACAGGAATGTCTTGATATCACGTGAAATGTGGGGAGGGGCACCATCCTGCATGAAGGTGACAACAGGTAACGCATGTCTTTCCTGCAATGCAGGCTTAACGTGGTCACGCAAAAGCGCCCTCTTTCGGTCACTTTTGGAACTTTTTTTTTTACATGGAAAAAAAATCCTATGTCCCTCTGATCCTATTCGCGCAAACGGAAAATTTTTGCGAGTATTATTTCTTTTATTACGAATTTTTGAACTTTGCACGAATTTATGACGCACCCGGTATATCTTAAAAGTCTATCGTTACTAGCAATCGTTTATGTAATGAGTTAACCTCGTGTACGTTCAATATGGAAATGATCCCTCCGCGTAAGTTGTACCTATCCTCAGTTACGGTCACGGCCTGCCTGTAACGCCACCTGTCAGTTCATTATCGTCACTTTAAGCGCCACCTCTGCGATGCGTTCACGTACCCCGCCATCCACCGCAAAACATTCGACGCGGGCCACTTTCACCCTCCCATTGTTCCTGCAGCGGTAGGCTTACCCCGTGAGTAAGCTCCTAATTAATGGACGGCTTAATTGTGAGCTAAACCTGCGACTCGTTGACCCCATCTCGAGATAGGGCCGGAGGAGTTTAATTGGTCGACGTTTTCACAATGCGGGGTATACCCCCTTCCGTGGGCCGAAGAAGTGTAGGTTAGTGCAGGCACATATCTACTGAAAGGTAGATCAGGAAGGCGATGGACGATGAAGTGTATCGAGAGACGAAGAAAGATAGAAAAAAGGTTAGAAAAGGAACGATTGATGTTATGTTCATTGAGGTGTAAACAATTTTTGCGCATCTAAAAACTGATTTTGAGAAACTTGAACTCGGAAAATTAGTTTACAGTATTGAAAGTTGTAGTTCTTGACTTGTGAAATTCTCTTTATCTATATATATAAAACAGTTCTGTAACTGACTGACTGACTGACTGACTGATTGACTGACTGACATAAAGAAGAAAGATCGTAAAAATTCCTTTAAAATGAAGTCTTTTTCGAATCTTTACCTCCCCTTTCTGATTTTTGGTGAATTTTTAAAGATTAATTTTTAGAATTTAATTTATTAAATGCTGATCACGTGATTTCTTTTCCATTTACTTTAAATTAATTTATCGTCATGTGCATATCAACGAAATAGACAAAAAAAAATTTTCTTGCTAATGCGGCAGACCATTGGACATTATCCAAAAAAATATTAAAATACAGTAAAAAATATGTTCCTCAAAGTGTGCTATATTAACTGTACTATATTCTTCAGTAAGGTCTATTAGATTTAATTTGAATATTTTCTTCTACATGATTTTGTCTACAAAATATCCCTTACGCTTTTTTTATAAATAGATTTTTTTTACATCAAATGCATACATTGATCGTTTAATTTATTATATATATATATATATATATATATATATATATATATATATATATATATATATATATATATATATATATATATTGGCATGAATTGCATACATTGACCGTTGTATTTAATTTGAATGTACTCCGTAGCGAAGTGCGGGTTTTCAGCTAGTACTGTATATACGTTTACACTGCATATATTCTCTTTACTCGAACACAGCACATTAAAGCTGAACCTCTTTCTAACGAAGTCCCATTGTTCTATAAAGAAAATGCTTTAACACATTAAAGTCCAGAGAACGACATGAATAAATGTGTCTGTATGGCTACCGTTTGTAGACCGGAGACAGAATTGAGCTATTCATAAACCAAATCGGTTAAATCCACTTTTTGAAAATTTTTAAAGTTTAGTGACAAAGCACTTGATAGATTCCTAACATTTGACCAAAAAGTTTTGGCCATTGAATATTAAGTCCCATTTTTCAGAAGCTAATCACGTTAAGTCCATGCTCTAATGTAAATCGTTGCAAAAATGCTATTCAGATGGAGAAAGAAGCAAGTAGTCGAAGATAATGGTCAATCTTTCAGTATTGTTTCATATAAAAAAAAGTAAAATAAATGAGTCAGTGACAGACTAACTGCTGCATAAGTAATTATTAAACAATTGTTTCATTTTTTTCTGTGGTAAAAAATGAATTGGATATTTTTTTTCACTTGTCAAATAGGTTAAGTCCCTTGGTCACGCAAAAACTATAATAATAACTACGATGGCTCTAAGGATATAATCTATATATATAAAACAGTTCCGTAACTGACTGACTGACTGACATACAACGCACAGACCAAACCGCTGGACCTAAAGGGCTGAAATTTTGCATGGCTGTTCTTCTTATAATGTAGGGGTGCACTAAGAAAGATTTTTGAGAAATTCTTCTTAGATTTTTTTAAATTAAATTTTTAAGCTGTTTTAGTAATGTTTTTTAGTTTGCATTTAAAATAATACTTTGAGGGTTACAAAATTTATATTACGAGAAAGATCATAAAAATTCCTTTAAAATGAGATCTTTTTTGAATCTTTACCTTCATTTTCTGATTTTTGGTGAATTTTTAAAGATTCATTTTTAGAATTTAATTTATTAAATTCTGAACACGTGATTTCTTTTTCTGGCAATTTCAATAAATTTATCGTCACGTGCATAACAACTAAATAGGCAAAAAAAATTTTTTTTTCTTGCTAATGCGGCAGACGATTGGACATTATCCAAAAAAATATTAAAATACAATAAAAGATATGTTCCTCAAACTGTACTATATTAACTGTAATATATTCTTTAGTATGTCCTATTAGATTTAATTTGAATATTTTCTTCTACATTATTTTGTCTATAAAAATATCCCTTACAATTTTTTTTATAAATAAATTTTTTTTTTACATCAATTGCATACATTGATCGTCGTATTTATTATAAATAAATAAATATATATATATATATATATATATATATATATATATATATATATATATATATATATATATATATATATATATATATATATATATATATATATATATATATATATATTTTGGCATTAATTACATACATTGACTGTTGTATTTAATTTGAATGTACTCCGTAGCAAAGTGCGGGTTTTCAGCTAGTATCTTATATGTCGTCAGATAAAAGCTCCTTCTGCAATAATACATTCCACAATGTTTATTTGAATTTATATTTTCGGGGGAATTTTAAATACAACGGATAATATTTTCTCCACTTTTTGTTTTATGGACTTAACCGATTGGGCAAGTGAGCTGCTCAATTAATGTCCAATCGCATCCTTCTAACCCGTGCTCTTGTAGTCAACGCATGCAGATTTTTTCTCGTTAAAAAAAACTATTTTTCGTAAGAGTTTACTGACACTTGATCCGAATAATAATTATTTTCAATAAGATAAAAAAAAAAATTATAATTTTGTACAATATTACGGTAAAACACGTATTCTCAGCAAATTTGCGCAAAATACACATATAACCTTTTTTAAAAATGATATTACGGCAAAGCACGTATTTTTTCTAAGAAAAGATAAGAACGTTTCGTTGCAATATACGCCGGGGAGAACGGTAAGTTCTATATGAAACGCTCTGATCCTCCACAATGAACGCCAAGAACTATAGGTAGATCTGCATAAAACGGCCAATCCTCAATATGTTAAGCTGAAATTGTGATATGTAGCAAAATCTTAAGTTTAAATCGAATAAAATGAAGAGGATTAAAAGATAAAACCGCGATTCTCTCTCTCTCTCTCTCTCTCTCTCAAAAAAAGGCCAAAGAATCTTATATCAATTCCATCAAGCATTTTAAGATCTTAGTCTCGGGGCACACGAAAATTTCTCCGCAGGAAATGACCTCAGCATGACATAAATTTGCAAAATCTACCAATGACTATTGCTGCCGATTATACATCACGACGGGCGAAGTGGCCCAGTTGGCAAGACCAGCGGGCTAGTGATCTGAAAGTCACTGGTTTGATGCTCATCTCTGACAAATCCACCTCCGTGTATACTAATGGCGGCTGGTGGCTCCAATGTCCTCCAAGTTCTCAAAATTACCTCTGGAGGTGCGGGGTCAAGTGTTCTGGTCCCGTCATTTGACTCGGTTAGAAATTACGGGACTGGTCCTTTGGCCAAGTCAGACTCCGACCCTTGTGGTGCCAGTCAAAACAGGAGTCGCACCTTCATCGCCCATAGCCTTCTAGACTTGATCTGGTGTTGCTGTATGCCAACTGGCGTAAGCAACAACAACATACATCACGAATACGCCATTTTCACACTGTGAAACTTTCGAATGCCCCGAGACGTAGGGCCTGTCCACATAGGAGTCCGTTGCGTAGCGTTAAGGAAAAGATGACGTTGAGACGAAAATAAACCAATCATAGGCTTCCAAACGATTAGCAATGAAATTTTTAACGCCTATGATTGGTTTATTTTCGTCTCAACGTCATCTTTCCCTTAACGCTACGCAACGGACTCCTATGTGGACAGGACCTAAGTCCTACAGAGTGTTTCGGATCAAATAAGCAAGCCTCATCGATTAAAATGCCAGATACAGCATTTTTTACGCTGTACTGTCCGTAAGTACACTGCTGAGCATTTATCTGTACATACAGCGACAGTACTACGTAATTTAGATTATTATATAAAGCAATTTCTTTTGCCTCAAAAGAAACACATTCGGAACTTCAAATTTAACACGGTGCCATCTCCGTGTGAAACAGAAACAACTACGTTTCCATATTTTCGATAAAAATCTTCACATATACAAACAGGCAAGAGTAAATTATAGCTGTCAGGCTTTTATCCTTTCCAATTATAGACCCGTTATTGTTAAATATGAGATAAGGAAAAAAACAAACAAAAGCTATATGGAGCGAACATCGATGACAAAACATACACTACAACTTTTTTCTTTTTCCCCCCGCTAAGACTCCGTCGGATAGGAGTAACTGCAGAAGGAAATCTTAACAGTACGAAACATTCTAATGATTCTCGCAGATGTGGTGAGGGGGAAAACAAAAAAAGAAAATTTTTTGTCATTTCTTTTTGGCAGCACTTAGACATGGTTGGGCGTTTGTCGCATGCTAGAGGAAGCAGAGATGTGAGAATGACGTTTGTGGAATAACAATTCGGGATCTGTGGCTTTGGCTGTCGAAAATAGAAAACTGATTTGCGTTTCGCAAGTTTATGATTTTTGGCAGAGAGGATCAATCGGGGAAACAGCTGAGAATTTGATTCGGGGAAATTTTTAGATTTTGAGGTCATTTTTTGGGTTGAAAGATGTAGAGAAGCAGAAATGCTTTTTTTTGGGTGAAAGTTTTAGGCAGCGTATAGTTATGTTCTTCTCGATACCAAATGCAAGCTGTTTTTCCCCCTTCTTAGTGATGTAATCTGATATGAACTTATTGGATTCGGTTATGGTTTTTACTTGAAAACTAGTAAAATACACGAGAAAAAAGGCGATTCGGAACAATGACTTTGTTTACTCATATATTTACTTATGTATTTATAGATGTAGTTTATTTATTTATTCATAGATTTATTTATTTACTACAGATAAATCCTTTAGATACTGATTTATGTAGTACTAGGTGAAAACCCGCGCTTCGCTACGGAGTACATTCAAATTAAATACAACGGTCAACGTATTCAATTTATGCCAAAAAATAAATATATATATTTATAATAAATGCGATGATCAATGTATACAATTGATGTAAAATATATATCTATGTATATATATATATATATATATATATATTTATAAAAAATCGTGAGGGATATGCATTTTTTTTAATAATATCCAATCGTCTGCTGCATTAGAAAGAGAAAAAAAATTTTTTTGTGCCTATTTAGTTGTTACGCACGTGACGATAAATTTATTGAAAGTACCAGAAAAAGAAATCACGTGATCAGCATTTAATAAATTAAATTCTAAAAATTAATCTTTAAAAATTCACCAAAAATCAGGAAATGGAGGTAAAAATTTGACAAAAATTTCATTTTGAAGGAATTTTTATGATCTTTCTCGTGATATAAATTTTATAACCCTCAATGTATTATTTTAAATGCAAACGTAAAAAAAGTTTAAAAAACAGCTTAAAAATTTAATTTAAAAAAATCTAAGATGAATTTTTGAAAAATCTTTCTCAGTGCACCCCTACACTATTAGAAGAATCGCCATGCAAAATTTCAGCCCTTTAGGTCCAGCGGTTTGGTCTGTCCGTTGTATGTCAGTGAGTCAGTGAGTCAGTGAATGAATGAGTCAGTTACGGAACTGTTTTATATATATAGATAGATATAGATTAAACGTTTGTCACTTGGAGAAACGTTTAATTGACAAAACGTTTACAATATAGACGTTTACAATATAAACGTTTACAATATAGACGTTTACAATATAAACGTTTACAATTGACAAACGTTTATAGATACACATTGGTATCTCAAAATTAGAGTAAGAGATGAAATAAAAATACAAAAATAAAAAAAGGATTTTAAGTAAAGAATGTTTTTTTAATTATTTTAAGCACCTAAAATAATATTCAAATTAATATTACGTTACTTAATAATTGTGTGCACGGCCGCCATCTTGGATTTTTTTGCGCCAACTTGGCGATTTTACCGTGTTTTGAGGAGTGGAAAAATTCTCGCCAATGTGTGTTAAGCGGTGTTTTCAAAACGCTGGACTTTGAATTTTTTTAGCTTTTTTAATAAAAAACACCTGTTTAAATTATGAAACTTAGAAATTTTTTTGAAAAATCATTTAAACGTTGGACTTAGATTTATTTTTGGGTTTTTGATAAAAACCACTTTTTTCTGAAAAAGTCATTCTCAAATATTGGAAATTTTGGGTTTTTCTTTTAGCTTTTTTAATAAAAACAACCTTTTTAAATTGTGAAACTTAGAAATATTTTTGAAAAATCATTTAATCGTTGGACTGAGATTTTTTTTGGTCATTTTTAATTAAAAACTACCTTTTCAAATTATGATCCATATGAAAAATTTGGTCAAATGAATTTTACTTACAGATAAAATTTCAATGCCATCTATTCAGTTTGCCCTAACTCTTTGGCTAATAGCAATGAATCACCAAAATATTATGCCAATATATTGTTAATTAGAAAAAAATACAGCATTTTCGTACCACCTAAATAACTTGCAATTTAAAAATTCTCTAAAGTTCAGCTTTGAAAAATGTAAAATAATTATGAACCCATAAATTTATGGTGAGTAACCAGATATTTTTTTTTAAATTATTATTATTATTATTATTATTATTATTATTATTATTATAAGGGCATTGTGGTGATGAAATTTTACTTAAGATTTGACCTTAACCAAATATTTGGTGCATACAATAAAATCGGGACAAGGATTATTTGACCATTTATCCTGCTGTGTTGGAAATAAGAAAAAAAAACCATTTTCCTAAACCAATAACTTAACCTTAACTAACTTTTTAACTTAGGTTCCTGGGGAGAGAGAAGTTGAACTTCAGTTATTTAAATTTATTTGTAATCCACTACAACTTGGAATTATAAAATATTTAAAAATATATTGTATTTAAAATGTATACTGTATTTTACATTTTACGAAAAAATGATGGCAGATAATTTTTACTTCAAATAAATGAAATGGTGTATCATTATAGTATACTAATTGACAATCGATAAACAAAATTAAAAGCAACTTAAATTTAATAAGTTAAAGAAAAACTGATAGTGGATTCAAAAATTTTCAACAAAAAGACTCATAGTTTTAAAAATAATTTACTCTTTTGAGTATAGTCAATTTGACTCAGATTTCCAGGTCAAGGCCAAGATCTGACCTAAAATTATTATACTGTAATTAAAAGATCACATCAGAAATAACTGTTTGATCTTAAAATTAGAGAATTTGACATTGGGTTATTTTTACCAGAACGCAATAATTATCGCCATGCGAAATGCGCCAAACCCTGGCGGAAAAATCCAAGATGGCGGCCGTGCACACAAATCTAGAGTATCCCCACTAACTTTATTTCTACTGATCAGATATACATAATATATAGCCTATGTCCATCTGGAATAATGTACCTTTCAAACAGTGAAAGAATTTTTCAAATAGGTGCAGTGGTTATGGAGATTACCCTCCACGTACAAAATCTGCTCTCTCTTTATATATTAGTATAGATATGTATCTTGCATATTGACATCGTGAAACATTGTAATCCAAATTAAATACTTGTGCCAGATTTACGAGTAAGTCTTTACAAACTCTCTTTTATAGGTTGTTTGTTGAAGCATTGCTGCTATGTTATATGAAGTTATGTTCCATGTTTCACTGATTTTAAGAAAATACTAGTTGGTACCAGTCAAAATATGACAGTTAGATAGTAAATGAATGTACTAATACAGAAATTATACTCAACACATCATTGCCAAATGTTGAAAATCATAATAATGCGCAGAAACGAATTAATGTGTTTAATCGGGCTCTGGGATGGTCCGGGTCTGTTCCTGCTTGGAAGGATTCGGTCCTTGCTTGTTTTGCCTTCAACTGTAACTCTGAGAGGTATATAAAAATTTTAGAGAATTGATTTCTCCGCACAGTGAGGCAGATTCTTGTTCTGTCAGCATGACCTTGTCTCGCGTCACACTTTGAGCTCTGTTGTGTCTCGGTTTGTAAGACAAGGTATACGAAAATTATATTGGGCATCTGTGGAAATTATATTGGGGAGTCTCGATCTCAGTCCAACCGAACACTTTTGGGGCGAGTTAGAACACCTAATTTGTTTCCGGCTGAGAGCGTTCTCTATTCAAAGCCCTCTGGGGCAGAGGGTTCAATCAGGTTAAATTTAAAAATCCTAGTAGGAACGTATCAGAAATTGATTGAGAGCATGGCCAGAAGACTCGAGACAGTCATTACAGCCAAAAGTGGTTCAACTATGTACGCATTTTTTAAAAGTAAATTCACTTTTCCTGTTTAGACCAATGTAGCTGATTACTTTTGGCAGTGCAGCGTACATTACCTGCAGAATTTTTAATGAAATGAAATGAGGGAGAGTTACAGCGTTATTCAAATTAATTCGCTGTCGAAAAGGAAAGTCAAATAATAATAATAATAATAATATATATATATATATAAATATATATATATATATATATATATATATATATATATATATATATATATATATATATATATATATATATATATATATATATATATATACTCACACATTTGTATACGCACAAGTGTAATTCATAATTTTACTTCAGTTGCAATAATCGGCTTTATTTTGCTGCGCTATGCTGTAAAATATTGCAGAAAGTTTTTAGATAGTCGTCCATGATGACATGGCTTGATGGTGTAATGGTTCAGACCTCCTGTCTGCAAGAGAAAGCTTCTGGGTTTGAATCCAGAATTCTTGTGGTTATAGGTTGGAAGACACCTCGTATTAGGTAGGATTCCTCGTATAGGTTGGACTTCCTTTTGGAAAATAAAACTGTTCTTGAAAAATCTATGTAAAACTAACTCATTGCTGGATCTTCAGACTCGAATAGCCCTAAAAAGTTGGGGGAGGTTAAGCCCATCTACAATTCCCGACAAACCTAGACGTGATGCAGTTGCGGCCTTCCGTTTATCTACGGGTCATGATTGTCTCTCTGCTCACCTACAACGTATAGGCCTTTCCACCACGCCTTTTTGTCCATTTTGTGATACTGGAGAAGAGATGGGCGGGAACCACTTGCTTCGATGTGGGGCCCTCCGCGGGCACACTGTGTTCTCAAGGTATTGGGAAGCAAGAGAACTTTTAAGGCAATGACTTCGGTCTTATACCCTGTTTTCATTTTTTGCCATCTCATGTACATGTTTTTATCTTTGTACTGTCATTTTATCTTTTTATATGTATTGGTTTTTTGCCTTGCCATTGGAAATTAAAAAAGGTTGGAAGACGACTTCAAGAGCGGTGGCGTAGCAAGCATAACTGGCGCCCGGGCCACGATACCTTTTTGGCGCCCTCCTGAAAAACATATAGTAATATAATATATAGAATTAGTTTAATGGACCATTTGGCGCCCGGAGCATGATAGACCCCCTTCGCTACGTCACTGTTCAAGAGCGAGAATGTATGTGGTGTTACATCGCCGTTTAAAAACCTCTAAATTTATCTCACATGAGGACACTTGCTCAGCCATTCCGGACAAGATTCCACCTGAATAGTCAATCTGCTCTATCATAAAACTACGGACATGCTCTGTCCTCACGTTCTGCGATGGCATCGCAGCGGAAAACTGTCTTGTCTTCCTAGCCGTGTTTATAACACGATGCAGATCTGGCTCGCAACGCATCGAGGGGCTCACAATGACACATTACCGACGCGTTATAAATATTCATCGGAGGCGATTGTATCGTCCATTTAACCGACGTTTGCGTGCGGGTCTCGGGGAAAAAACAAAAATAAAACATTCGCCATTGTGTGTGCCACTGCTGTTCAGAATACGAAAATTCTCGTTTACAGGTATAAAGAAGATAAATATGCGAGAATAAAATGTCGCGTCCGGTTGATGGACATGTGTCATGGTAGCTTTACCAAGTGGTCTCATCTTTGCTGATAAATGAAAACGTGCATATTAAAACACGCTTCCAGTAAAACGTTAAGTCACTTTCATGGCCAGCGGGGAATTTGAGCACTCCGTGAGATAGCACCAGAATGAACTGAGCAGCTGACAGTGTTTCTTTTATCTGTAAGGAGAGTTAAGGCAGCTAGGTACTAGCAGCGATATTGGATCCGTTCAGTTCAGTGTTAACCTACGAACATTTTCTTCCCCAATGATTGTCAAAACGGATTTAAAGATCTGTTATTTTAAATTGTACTGTTTAATAGAGAAAGACATTTTTTTTACATGGATATCTTTTACATTCTCGAAAAAAGAAATCAATTTGAATTAGTCGGGAAAAAGAAATGGGGTATAGTGTTTGTCATAAACGCATATCATTTCTTTTGGGAGTAGAAATTTATAAAATGAATAAGATAGCAGATTAAAAATTTTCTTCTTCTCCTAAGGAATACAATTCATTAAAAAAAATTCTAAATCTAAGTTGTCAATCTTTGTAATTTTTTTTCTTCCATATGTTAATCCAGTATGGCTGCTACCTAGATGGTTTAAGTTCAGGACTAGAACAAATCAGGCGCCAATGATTAGAAAAGGCGAAAAATTCTAATGTCGGTACGGTTCGAACTCGACTCTTATTCCTCTGAACTTGGCCCTTGGCCCGACTCTGTCTGTAACCATACTGATTAGTTAAGGTCTGAGTCCGACTCGCCTTGAAAATTGTGGTGAATTAGGCCCGGTCGGTGTTCAACGAAAGTCAAAATTGATTTTTAGGTCTATCTTTCAATACTCCATTAAAAATGTGTTAGCTTATTTATTGTTCTTTTTGACTTATTGCTTCCTTGGGGGACTCGGGGCCTTGGGATGTTTTTTGGGCTTACCTGCATCCTATTCAGAAAGTTCCCCTTGAGGTAACTGACATGGTTAGGCTCCCTGAAGAAGAGACCTGTCGGTTACCTCTATTGTTTTATGGTTCAGTTCCGGCACTTATACAGAATCTTGCTGTTGGTGCGTGGATGCCAAGAGTGCTTGATTTCTGTTTGTTTCTTGTCTATATTTATATTATTTTTATCTATCTCTGTTGGATTATGTACTTATTTATTGTTCCTTTGTTACGTTATTATGATAATCTGTTTTTAACATTATACGAATATTAAACATAAGTCTCCTTTGATTTTTAATATAAATAGCTTTATAATAAAACGAATTATTTTTTATGTAAAAAGACATCGTTGAAGTTTTGACCATAACGACGATGCTTTCAAAAGGCAAAGATTTTTATCGTTGAAATAATGCGCTTTTGTTTTCATCCTCTTGAGAACGTAAATATCTTTAAGACATCTAATTAGCATTTCTCATTATTAAGATTCTAATGAATAACTCCTGTTTATGTGATCTGACTTAGCCAGAGTCTACACTTTACACTAATGACCAACTCCCGGCCCTATGTACATAGAAGATAAAAACTGATTTTATAGAGTCACGTTTAAATACTCCATTAAGAATGTGTTTGTCATATTTGTTATTATTGTGTTATGCAACTATAGTAGTTGTATTTATAACATTATTGCAAGTATTAAACGGATTTTAACCCTAAGTTCTGCTGCTTAGTAGCCTATTGGATCCGGTCAGGCCAGTATTAACCTGTAGAGAATTTTTTTTCTAATGCTTGTCGACTGAGATTGAAAGATCTTTGTTTAGTTGTACTCCGTAACAGAGAAATAATCTTTTTTTTATCTTGTTATCTTATTCATCTTAGAATTTTCGCCCATCAAGGGAAATTATGTGCGTTTAAAACACAGTTTACCCCAGTTTTCTCCCGAATAATTCAAATTTAAGGGGTCCAGGATACAAAAATCTTCAAATTTTCGAAAAACAAATTATTACTTCAATTTTTTTTTGTTTTTTTTCCGCTTAAAATGACATTTAAATCCTGTTTCTATCTTAATTAGACCAAGAGATATTAATTTTTTTGTTTTGCAACATTCTATCAGCAGCGAATCTTTGTTTAAACCTGTAAATGCGTTTTTCTGCATGATGGTTGTTTTCACTATTTCTCGTCTTTAAATTCTTATAAGTCAAGAACCGTTAAAGATAAATGGTTCAAACTTGGAACCTGTCTTTTTCTATTATTTTACTTTAATTTCGATACAGCAAATTTGAAAAAAATACTTACTTTTGAAAATAGGATTTTTAAAATAGAAGTTACATCAGTTAAAAAAAATTTACTTTAAATATTTTTTATTTTTTTTTAATTAATATTTAAAAAAATGCTGAATAAAAATTAAAACTGTTATATTGCTGTTAAATTAAATGAAAAAATTTGTAATTCGACAAATAATATTACGAGTTATGACGATTTTAAATTACCCCTTTTTTAAAATTTTTTAATTCAATTTTAAAAAAATTATGAAAAGTTTTATGATGTGATTTTGTTTACAAATTATATGATTAAACATCACAAAATATTTCAAAATTCTAACCCTATAAATAAAAAAAATTTTAAAATGTGTCCTGAACCCCCGTAAAAATTCTATTTAGGTTTCTTTTAAAAGTGAAAGATATCCAAGTAAAAAACATTATTCCTCTTCTACAGAGTACAATTAAAGAAAAAACTTTCAATCCAAGTCGGCAATCATCTGAAAAATTTTTTCTCCATAGGTTAAAACAACCTCATATGGATACAACATCTACGAAATATCTACTAGAACAGCGATGTTTTCAAAGCTAAGGAACTGTGCCATTAAATTTAAGCAGGGTTTCATATTTTGATCTTTTAAACTACATTTTGCATTCACAAGATTATCGGCAATTGTGTTTTCTTAAGCTTCAAGCATTTTTTTTAAAAATTACAATGTATCAAATCGTTTTCAAGGTTATCTTTTACGAATATTTCAGTTGACCGATTTTGGATATTTTAATCTTAAAGCTGCCCAGACGGACAGCTCCTCAACAAAAAATAGATTAAAAAAAGTGATACAAAGTAAAATAGGCCTATGATATCTACTTCATAGAGGGTTTTAAACTTTAATGGGAGGAATGATTAATAATTAAGTGTTCTAATAAATGGTAGTGATGATCATTAGAGAAGAAACAGATATATCAAAAGCTCATCATAAAGATAAGTGTTTTCGTGAACAGGTAGATAAATCAAAGAACTCGTTCAAGAACTTCCGTAGACATGTTTCATTGAACCCTGGGTTAGAGCGGGGGGATGTGTCAACACTCCAGCACGTATATTTCTAATCACGTTCGCCAGAAAGCATCACATTCTTGATTTATTTTCCCCCACATATACAAACACACAAGACGTTTCGGAAAATCGCAAATCAAGACTTTAGAAACGCAGGCAAAAAAATCAAGAGCTATCAAAACTTATCTATATCGGTAAAAAAATGTATAAAATTAATTTTCGTGAAAATGGGGTAGATTTGCATGAAAACGTCCTGCAAAGTTAGAAATCTGTTGTGAAATTTCGTTAAATAGATGCTCGTTATATTGAGGCAGTACTGTATATTAGAATTAAGAACTCGGTACTGTAAAAGCATACGTATAAATCCAAATAGCCCAAGAACATATCTTTGAAGCCTGGTATAAAGTGCTTAAGTCAAAAACAGCGATTTTTAGATATTTGTTAGTATTGATAAAAAACAAACAAACAAATTTTTTGACTGGTATAAAAGGCTTAAGTCTATTAATTTTGTATACAAAATTACATTTCTTTGTACAAAAGACTCAAATTATAGTTCTGTGATTGGTATGAAAGCCACAAGTCAAGTTATGCCTTTTTGATTGCTTGGTGTAAATTTTACACGAGAGTAAGTAAGCTTGGCGTAAATTTTACACAAATTTTTCTACTTGAGTCTTTTGTACAAAGAAATGTAATTTTGCATACAAAATTAATAGACCTAAGCCTTTTAAACCAGTGAAAAGATTTTTTTCCTTATCAATACTAACAAATATCTAAAAATCACTGTTTTTGAGTTAAGCCCTTTAAACCGGGCATCATAGATATTTAAACATGCATTTGCAGAAATTTTTCTGAAATTGAATTGCGACTTCAGAACATATTAATTCTTGCCCTGCAATGTTGGTGACCCTTCAGAAAACTGATGAAACACCAGCAAAATAATTATACAGCCTCCAAATTCTCTAAATTTCTCCTTACGGCTCTTGGGCAAGTCCGACTCTTGATGGACTCGACACCAACCAAACCAGCAACATTATTCAACATGATGATATCGGTCGGAAACTTTATTAACATGTAGCAAATATTAATAAGGTATATTGATATTTATTGTCTAGTAGACAGGTTTTTAACGTAGTGACAATTATCGGTCTGAAATCTCATTAAAACGTTGTTAACAATGGCCGAAGTCTGTTTAGCCCCTGCACAGCAAAAGACGATGATAGCGTTTCAACCAACGATCTAATATTGTTTTGAAAAGAGAAGAAAATACAAAACCTTTGTGCTTGAGGAATAAACAGGAAATACAACTTAAATAAAGCACAAATAGCAGTAAGGTGCAATTTTACATAAGGCCGTTTCGAAGCTGCAAAGGACCTTCTTCATCAGTGCAAAGAACTTAATGGCAGCTCAAAATGCCGATACGGCCTTTCGGCTTTTTGAGATGCCACTGCTTTATAAGGAGACTGTGCTTATTTTGAGAAAAAAAAATATAATTTACAGTGAAAGGAAGATTTAAAAAAATTATCTTTGTGACTGAAAAGAAGACTAATCAGCGTGCTGGTAAGGGATACTTAAGTTCAGCTAAATAAAAAGTAAACGTGGCAGACAGGATCTTGATCTGGAAAAAAAATTTCATAGACACGCGAGAAAGAAATTTCTGTTTTAAACTAACAAGGTAAATAACAAGTACCCGGAGCTTGGTTTACGATATTAAATTATAACGTTGGTTCATTTTAGCCTCTAAATATTTATTTTACATTATTTTCTCCCCAAATTATCTTCCCAGTGGAATACTTCCTACCAATTTAGATAACTAAAATAATCGACCGTTCGTGAGAAAGCACTAAAAGAACAATCGATCGAATTTTTTCCAAAATAAGTATTATAATTATCAAGTGAGGAGCATCTTCTATAACTCAGTCATGCAAACGTGAAGGAGAGCGAAAAAAAATCGAAACAGGTCATAATTTATTGATATATTGTTTTCGCCTAATCTTTCAACACACTTTCGGACTGAATACAGAGTGAGGCTATTCAAAGCGAGACTTCTGCCTCACCTCGTTATCTTTTTTTCAAATATATATTCAAAATTTTTTTCAATTTGAAATTCTAATGATTAATGTGGGGTAGAAACACAGTTCAGTTTTATTTCTAGTCACGAAGTTCGCTTCACTGCTTTCGGTTTTTATCTGATCCAACATATTGTTTCTTCGTATGCAGCCCTAACCCAAATATATATATATATATATATATATATATATATATATATTATATATATATATATACACAGTGTTCCCACCTATATCCGTTACACCCCCCCCCCCTTAAGGATACTATGTACTCACCCCACTGGATTCGCTCACCTTAATGTTAACCTATGGAGAAAATTTGTCCACGGATTGCCGACTTCGATTCAAAGATTTTTTTTTTAAATTGTACTCCGTCATAGAGAAAGAAATTTTACATTCGTGTACATTTTTCATTTTTTTAAAAAAATGCAGTTAATATTTTAAAATTTAAATTATTCGGGGGAAAATCTGGTACAGTGTGTTTTAAACACTCATAAATTCCTTCGGTGGACGAAATTTATAAAATGAATCCCGTAGCGCTTTGCAGAAAAGTTCAGGCTATCTGACAATACCAATTTTATTGGATTATCAGCATTTATGTAACTGTAAATAGTTGACAAAAATATATTTTAAATAAAAAATTGGGGGGCAGCGCTTAACCCCCCTATATATAGAGAGAGCCATTACAATCCCTCAAAATGTCATTCCTAAGGGGGGTGGAATTCTCTAACTGTCAACCGGACTCCTCCCACCACAAGAGTCTGCAAAAAGAGGAAAAGGGAAATACGATTTTTTTTTCTTTGTACATAGCAGCCTAAATTTCTAAACGATGACAGCTTAGGCCATAAAGTTGGTGTCTAGGTATAGTAAAAAGGCTATGCGCTACTCGATGAGATAACTTACAACGCCATCTATCGGCAAATTTTGGAATTAGCGTTTTTGTCTAAAAAACGGTATGACATACGGAAAAAAATCCATTACAAAGTTGTTCAGCATCATCGATTTAGTAAGAAAAGACACCTTGAGCCCTCTAATACTTAGAACAGAATGTAGAAAATGAACATTTGTTTGGTCACGATTTCGAAAATTGTCATGTCATAAAGAGTAGAAGAAAGAAACTGAAACACTTCCCTATCTTCAGGATCATTTATTTATGTTGCTGAAAATGCTCTCCTTTAGCCACTATACACATTTGCACTCAGGACTGGATTTCTCGCTGCACATTGTGCTACATGGCAGGTGTTACGGAGGCACAAGCATCAGTAATGCGTAGTTGAAGATCCCGCACTGTTGGCGGAAGGGTCGCATATACCTGCCCTTTTATGTGTCCCCATAAGAAGTCCAATGGGGTCATATCGGGTGAGCGCGTGGGATCTCTCTACTAAACCACCATACCCGTTGACTTGATTCCCGAATGTCTCCATTAGGTACTGCTTAACGTTTGGTGTCTTACGCGGAGGTGCGCCTTCATGTTGGAACCATACATTTCTTAGTTGGTGCAACAGTAGATTCTCAACAATGTCGGTTATTACATCCTGAAGAAGCTCCAAATACCGTTGTCCCGTTATCGTTCCCTCGTAAAATAGTGGTCCAATGAGCCTGTCATGAAAAATTAAGCGAATTGCTTGCGTTTCCTCTGCGCCGCAACACAGGCTGGTATTCAGTCCGTGAGGTGGTCTTTTCGAGCTTCGCTCGCATTGCACGACGCCATAGTGTTGAAAATCATGACCAAACAAATGTTCATTTTTTACATTCTGTTTTGAGTATTAATGTGCGCAATGTGTCTTTTATCACTAAATCGATGATGCTGAACAACTTTGTAACTGACTTTTTTCCCTTACATCGTACCGTTTTTGAGATAGAAACGTCATTCCAAAATTTGCCGTTAGATGGTGTTGTAAACTGTCTCATCCAGCAGCTCATAGCCTTTTTACTATACCTAGACACCAACTTTATGGCCTAAGCTTAATATGTTGGAAGGGGTTATGGCCCTAGGTTAATATTTTGGAAGAAACTTTGTTTATTTACTGATCCTCGGCTTTTTGTTACCTGTTCTCACTTTCGTTCTTCACCATTGTTCCCAATTTTTCATCTCCCGTTTTCTTTTGTTTTCTTGGAGTTTTTGTACTGCCCCCGTACCTTTTGACCTGTAAAGGCTCTCCTTCGTTTCCTTCTTCTTATGTTCTCTGAGGAGTTTATTGTACAGTTTCCGTACATTTTGGAGTTGTAAAGACTCTCTTTTGTTGACTTTTTCTCTTGGTTTGGGAGTCGCTAGGGGCTGCTCACTTTTCTCCATGTTTTGATTTTGTATCATATATTTCTCGTCTTTATTCTGTTTTATCAAACTTGCTGTCTGTTTTTGTTAGTGTTTTTCTGATGTTAAGACTTGATTGGATTTTCCTTCCCTATTTTTGGTTGCTCTTCTACTTTGGTTGCTAAGGTTTTTATTACGCTCTTCCTTTTAATTTTCGTATGATTTAAACATCGTCACCTTAACGCTTGTTGTACTCATTCATTCTCACCGTAACTCTAATCCGCTCAAATACAAATCTTATTTTGCCGTGGACTCTGTATTTACAGTACGTTGTCATCTTTTTCTTTTGTTGCGTCCTAAGTGGACGCACGCCTTAGTCGATACAGTAAATAATGTATCTTTTCTCTTTTTGTTTGTCCCACGTCGTTCGGACTGGGGTCCGTTAGTTTTTTGTTAGTGGGTGATGCCAGCTATATGTAGGCCGGGGTCTAATACTCTTAATTCTTATGGCCTAAGCTGTCACCGTTTAGAAGTTAAGGGGGTGTAACGGATAGAGGTGGGAACCCTGTATACATACAGGGTAATTTTTATTAAACTGACACTACTAAGAGCCGTCTGTAGCGCGATCTATCGACCGAATTTCAACCAAAATTGATAGAGGGACCAAGGACGACATGCGAAAGAGTTTCAAGTGAAAAAAAAACGTTCCAAAAGTCGACGATAGGGGAAGATATGGCTCTGTTGTTGTCGGCGCACCCGAGAATTCGCACAAAACGCAAGTAAAACATCAAAATCCAAATTCACGACTACGTAGTCGACAGCAGCGCCATTAATTCAGGCTATAAAGATAAGGGGTGAATGCCGAAAAATTTGTAACAAGCAGACAAATGAATGATAAAAAAATTTCACTCTAACACCGCTTTATGCAGCAAATTCACTTCTCCCCCCTTAAATGTGACCACCGTCCTGGTGGACGACACATTGCATCCTGAAGATTACGTTCTCACCGGCCGAGCGTAACATGTCACCAGGAATGTTCATTACAGTTCGGGATATGTTGCTCTTTAGGGATGTCAAGTTAGACACTCCACCAAGATACACCTTGGAAATAACCCCACAGAAAGAAGTCACATGGGTTAGGTCCGAGGAAGCGAGGTGGAAATGCAAATGCGACTGATGACATTTTCTTCTGTAAAGTGATGGTGCAACAGATTCCGCACCGATCTTTAGAGCCCAAAATACTGGCGCTGCTGTCAACTACGTAGTTATGAATTTGCATTTTGAGGTTTTACTTGCCTTTTATGCAAATTCTCGGGTGAGTTTACAACAACAGCGCCATATCTTCCCCTATCGGCGACGTTTGGAACTATTTTTTTTTCATGGAAACTCGTTCCCATGTCGTCCTTAGTCCCTCTATCAATTTTGGTGGAATTCCGGCTGATAGATCGTGCTACAGGTGGCTCTGAGTAGTTTCAGTTTAATAAAAATCACTGTATATAGTGGAACCTCGATATATCGAATTCCTTGATAAATCAAAGTCTTTCCATTCCCTTTGAACCTGCCTAACACTCCCATGTTATTATTAAATCGAACCTCGTTATATCGAAATCCTCGATAATTCAAAGTTTTCTCGTTCCCCTTGAGGTTCGATATATCGAGGTTCCACTGTATATATATATATATATATATATATATATATATATATACACACACTACTTTCTTGCCCTAGTATCCTAATATAAAATCAGGAATTATAACAAGTATTCACAACGTCGATTTAATATTGATAAAATTTCTTGAAATGTTTTAAAGGTCTGAAAGGAGTGAATAATTGAAACCCGAATGCTAATTATGTAGAATTTGGTTTGAGTTGGGCGTATGTAAGTTAGAACAAATTCCATACGTATTTCCAACTATTGTAATCCAGGCCCAAAGCCTTTTCAATGCATATTTTGCGTTAAATATATATTTTGTGATTAAAAACAGTATCTTTTAGGAATTCTGATGTTTTATAGTACAAGCCTGTTTAACCCTTTGCGGACGAGAAGTCTTTTGAGCTTGTTTACCGGTGGGTCGGAGCTTTTTTTTTTCATATGAAGTGAAATCATGTACTAAAGACTTTAATATTAGATGTGTGGGTCAAAGCTTTTTTTTGCTATATGAAGCAAAATTGTTTTCAAAGGACTTTGATATTATATGTAAGGATCAAAGTTTTTTTTTTATGCATGAAGGGAAATCATGCACGAAGAGCATTTTTTATATTAAGTGAAATCGTCTTCAAAGGACTTTTGTATTAGATGTAAAGATCAAATTTTTTTTACATATGAAGTGAAATCATGTACAAAGAGAATTTTTTATATGAAGCAAAACCTGTATGAAGGACTTTTATGTGCGGAAAAGGGTTGAAATGAATTTCACCCCTTTATTCCAATGCCCTTTATCGAATTTCATTCGAAAAACTAAGTCAAGTGTACAAGACGATCGATTTTGTGCCGCGTTATGACACGACAACATACAGAATCTCGAGGGTTATTTATCTCTATTTACTGACGCCTTACGATAAAATATACCTGCAAGCCATTTCGAGCGGACATCTGTTCAGGCATAGTTTGTTAAGACGCACAGAATCGTGGGAAACTGCATTCAATAAGTTGGGTAATTCGACGCAGTACAGTAGACGAGAAAACTTATCTCAAACTAAGCTGCTAACAGAACTTACGGTCGAGTCATATTGATTAGTTATCAAGATGAACGCGATCTGCATTGTGGGGCGATAATCACGCCGTTTCGATCCAGCTTAAAATAGGTAAAAACCCTTCATCATAAGCTAAGCTTCCAGAAGACACCTACAGAATATTGATTACAGTATGGATCACGTTGAGTTATATAAAAACAAGTAAAAAAAAAGGAATAAAATATTAGATCACGATGTTAGAAATATAAGCAGACTTGACTGGTTTTGTTGACATTAAAGACCTACAATCCCAGTGTGAAGGCCGCTTGGTAGTATCCCTATTGGATTCTCTAAGCTCAATGTTAACTTGTGCAGAAAATATTTCCAATGTTTTTCGACATGAATTAAAATATTTTTTTTTTCATCGTACTTCGTAATAGAGAGAGAAATTTTTTACTCGGGTACCTTTTTCATTGTTTAAGAGAAATGATATTTTAAAATTCGAATTATTCATGGAAAGAATGCGTTAAACCGTTGTCCTGACCTTGTGGTTAAGTGGATCGTTTATAGAGTTTCCATGGACACATAATCTACACTTTCCTTACATATATACAGACATCTTGCTTATTCATATATATATATATATATATATATATATATATATATACATGCAGCAACTATCATACAACATTTCCTAAAACAGCATAATCATCACTCGAAAAGCATTGAGAGAAAGAGACATAATCCAGTTCAATCTAAAGTCCATCATAGAGAAGGGTAGAACCTCCCGTAGTTCTCTCTATCATCAGTTTATATCTATCTCTCCTCTCTCATCCGTTTCTTCCTTTTATATTTTCTCTTTCCGGCTCATTGTCCGTCAGCCGGACGATGGCCGAATGGCTAGGGCGCTGGCTTTCGGTACCAGAGTCTGTGGGTTCGACTCTTGGCATGGACGTTTGTAGCGGTTCGGAATCGGCTTTAAGCAGTAGGTCCCGGTCTAATTATCCCGCGTGTAGCAAAATTTGACCGTAGCGCTCCATGCCAAACCAAACCAAACCACACATCTTTCAGAAAATTCCAGAAGATTCTCCAAGATCCGGCCTCTGCGTGGGAAACAAGCCCGCGGTTTCCGAACCGCTCGTGTGTTGACAAATCTAGTCTCTCTGCGGTGGCTGTGATTAGTTTACTTTGAACTGTCCGTTAACGACTTTGTTTAAAGACTTGTTAACGACCCTGTTAATCTTACTTAAAATGGTCGCATCTGTAAAGGCTTTTGCAAATTAGGAATGGCCTCTCACCATCATATGATCATATGTGTGGACCTCTGGCAACCATGTCTGTTGTTGTTCTTAATGCCCCTTGGCTGAAAGTTCTAGACCACGTCCATAAAGGCTCTGTGGGCTGAGGTGCGCGGCTCCGGTTTATAATAGCACCACAAGGGTCGGAGTCCGACTTGGCTAGGTGCCACCATAATTTTGACCAAGCACCCTCAGAAGCGACATCTGGGGAGGATCGTACCTTCCCCATTCACTGATATCATAGAAGGACTTTCCGGTCTACGGATTTACGTGCCCATATCCGACCTAGACACGAAGGTATTTAATGGCGCTTGTAGAGATTCGATCTTAGTACCTTCAATATCGAAAGCCGACTCGCTACCACTAGGCTATTTCCTGTCATATGCTGTGTTTGTTGTTTCTTATGCCCTCTGGCTGGAAGTTTCAGACCAGGTCCATATACGCTACAGGCTGAAGTGTGGGGTTCTGGTTTGAAATACCACCACAAGGGTCGGAGTCCGTCTTAGCTAGTTGCCACCTCAATTTTAACCGAGTACCCCCAGGGGCGACATCTAGGGGGATCGTACCCTCTCTCACCCTCACTGACCATCTTAGCTGTGTTTAAACGCCCTTAGTTTCCTTTGGTGGAAATTTTTAAAAAAAATGAATAAAATAGCAGAACAAAAAATGTCTCTCTCAGTTACGGAGTACAGATTTTTTTCTTTTTAAAAAAGAAAAACTGTACTCTGTAACAGAGAGAGAATTTTAAAAAGTCCTTAAAACCAAGTCGACAATCAGTAGAAAAAAATTCTTCATAGGTCAACATTGACCTGAGCGAATCCAGTTCGAATGCTACCCATGAGCTTCAAGATAAAATAATTTTTCTCTCTGCCTTTTTTCTAATCAGAGATTAGAAAAGGCATATTTTCATTTTTTGCTTTTTAAACATGAAGGTGAACGTTTAAAGAGGAAATTTTTTAAAATTTGTTCAATACAGATTTTAACTACGCACCGAGATGTTGTGAAAACTTCTTGACATTTTCCCCTCATAATTTATAAAGTGGGTTCGCGCTCAGATTTTTAATCAACTCTTCCATAGAGATGTTGGTGGTAACTATAAACAGTCAGATAGATTTCTGCTTGTTTTAATTTATAATCCAGTTCAATTTGTTTTTCCTTAATTATATATATATATATATATATATATATATATATACACACACCGGGTGGTCATAAAGAAACTTTGCAGATATATGGACCTCTAGCGGCCGTTCCGTTCAACCTATCGAGATGAGATTTCAGATATAGTTATTCAGAGGTATGATCTCGGGATTCTGAGAACGGCAACACAGTGACGCTCACGGTTACGGTTATAGGTATAGAAACTCGAAATTTTCAAATGGCAATGCCCACTTTTTCCCGTCGCAAAATGCTCAGCGCATGCAAAAACCCTAAAAAAGAGTTGGAACGGTACGTTTATCACAAAAAACGGATGCGTTATGCACGCACAAAAAACATCTCTGCGATCGTTCAACAAAGACACGATCGGGGGGGTGCACGGAGGAAATTTGCATATGACAGAGGCTAGAAACCAATCACAGAACGCCGTTCGCCAGATATTCAGCGTAGAAACCGACAAAAAGCTCTCTGATCGTGTTTTTGTTAGCCATTCACAGATTTGTTTTTTTTGCGCGTGCATAACGCGTCCGTTTTTTGTGATACACGTACCGTTCCAACGCTCTTTAGGGTTTTCGCATGAGCTGAGCATTTTGCGATGGGAAAAAAAGGGTGTTGTCATTTGAAAATTTCGAGTTTCTGTACCTATAACCGTAACCGTGAGCGCCACTGGGTTGCTGTTCACAGAATCCCAAGCTTATACGTCTGAATAACTCTATCTGAAATCTCATGTTGATCGGTTGAACGGAACAGCCGCTATAGGTCCATATATTGGCAAAGTTTCTTTATGACCACCCTGTATATATATATATATATATATATATATATTATCTTCTTGTTCTTCCTTCTTCTTTTGTATTGCAATGGTTTTTCTATTGATTTTAAAATACATATTTCTATTAATCACCTAAAAAAATGGCTTAACTAGATTTTTGGTGAGAGACCTATGATGTTCTACCTATTTACCAATGGTTGATATGGAGAGCACGTTTCGGTCGGAATTCGGTCGCCAACTGTGGCCATATGGCGCCAAATGAGGTTGCTATTGCAAATTTCGTGAAACGCGTCAAAAAGAAAAAAAAAAAGGACTCCACCATCGACTATCGACGATTTAACCACATTTGAAAAGCGCTTAAATTAGTACCTTAGAGTTAATAGAGTGCTCGAAGTTTTTAAAATTAAAAGTTTTTCAGTGTTTAAACTTTCACACGGCATTGAATTGTTGATAATCTATCAACAAAAATTTAATATAATTTTTCTGTAATAAAAAATTAAGCAAAATAATTTTGGGGAAAACGCGCAAATGTATTTATAATCAATTTTCAACAGCAGATAAAAATTCTACGCGTTCCTTATATTTCAACTTTTCTCTTCATACGGGGGGAAAATGATTAAAAGATAGGCGCTTGATAATCTGTGAGTAGGAAAACACTGACAGAAAAATTCACCATAGCTAAACATCGGATTTGAAGATCTGCCATGCAAACTGATACATCGCTTGATAATAAGGATTTTAGAATCCTTTTTCAAAGAAATGAATAATATTGACAACTAAACTTGGACTACTTACTCTGTGGGTGATGAAGTGTTCAGTGGTCCCAGTGGGTTTTCATTAGCCCAAATTAGAGGTCTCGGATTGATCGCCGGCTGAATTCTGTTTAAAATATATTTTAAACAAAAATATATTAGAAGTATTTTAAATAGATATAATGTAATATTACTTACACACACACACACACATATATATATATATATTCATTCGAGTGGTGCGGTTGCGTTCTGTTTAAAAAATATGTAAATGTAATTATGAGTAATAAAGCGTTACAGTTATGTAAGTATAATTATCTAAAACTGTAAACGCTATAATTATGTAACGTTGTAATAAAATCTCATCGAAGATTATAAGATCAAGGCAAATGCCTTCATCCTCATTTTTATTTAGAATTTAAAATTGATTTCTTTTTAGCTTTCTATAAATTTTATCAAACAGATAGCCTTACAACTGCCCTTGGCAAGTAAGCATTTTACCTTATATGGTTGCTTGATTAAAAAAAAGAAAAATAAACAGTAATTCATATGTAGAAAATACACAGACACATAAAAGGATTCCTTTCGAAAGTTCTATTGAAAAGCTTTTTTAAAATTTCCATTGTTTTTAATACGTTATTTTTCATTTTAAGAGGGCACAAAAATGACCTTCCGTATCGCTATCTATGTCAGTGACAATCGTATAATGATTCATTCACGAGTCATTCGCATAAATATATGCAACATATATTTGTCTTTTCGGATTCAAAACACTGTATTTGCATTAATCCTTTGAGGACGAATACCTCAACATATACTGCATAACACTTTTACTTACCAAATTTAGCGCACGTTGTGGTAAAACGTAATTTAATTTTTCCCCATTGTTTATTTTGTATTTTTTTTTAATTAAAGATATAAACTGAATCATTTTGTAATGTCATTATTTTGAAATGATATCAACAAATCGAGAAATTTGGTACCACTTTAATCAAGACTGTACTCGTAAAACTTCTGCATTAGCATATGTTGTGTTGGTCGTACATTCAAGAACGTATGCAGATTTGAAGTTCAGTAATTCGCGCACTAAGAATTTCTAACCCAAGATGTATTAATAAAATATTATGAATATTTTTTTGCTTTACGTACTTTTAGTATGCCCATTCAGTTTTTTTAAGTTAAAGTATCATTTCCTTAGCTTGAAAAGTAAACTGGGAAACAATTTCAGTCCTGTAACTTTTTGATAAAATTTAATTGTAAGGCATGAATTTTGTTGTTGTGGTTAGACGTGCATCAATAAATAAAGAAACTTACACATAATTAAATAAAGACTGTTTATCAATCTCAAGATTTTTTCAATGTTCAGTTTCACATTAAAATGAGAGCTTAAAATGTCTGAGAATTCTCGATACTCAATTCACAAACGGGTTGCTATCCCTGTACAAGGAAATTTAAAATGAGAAAGTTTTCGAGTTGCAAGAACAACATTTTACATGGAAATGGTGAATACAAATGTAAAACGTTTCATTTATTTCATTCATGCATTTTTTAATTTTAAACTAGGATGGGGGATCTCACCCCTCTCACCCCCCCCCCCCCCCCTCTGGTCACGTCTCTCCATCGACCATTAGGTCTCGTTCACATTGTTCCCATAGAGTCAGTGATAAAAATTTCAACGAATCACAGAGCGCAGTGACCACGTGATACGCCAAACCAATCAATCATAGGTTAAGTCAATAATCTCGTCAATAAATAGAATGTGAACAAGACCTTACTGCAAAATGAATCAATAAATTAAGATATGGCTCTTTAATCAATGGGTAAACAGATGTTCAATTGAAATTAACAATTAAAATTTTAGGTATTCAAAATTTATATAAACTTCTTGTCGTTGAAACTTATATAAACAGTATTAGTTTCTGCTTTTCCGAAACTGAACCCAACTAACACTGCAATGACTAGCAAATCATCCTTAACCAGCCAAAGACATTAAAAAGCAAAAACAAATCTTTTCTGTGTGCTATAGCACTCGCAGGATGTAAAAAAAGAAATAAATAAGAAACTTTACGTGAGGATACAAATTGCAGTATGTTTTTAATTCGCATTCAGCGATTTTACGATTCTCGAAATAGAATATCTGCTGAAAATATCAGCTGCCTTTCTTCTAACAAAAAAGCATTATTGCAATTTCACGGAGAAATGTTCCCAGATAAAATTCTATATATGGCTTCGAAGCAACGCGATGGGAAGAAACAACCTCCAAATTACGAAAATCCAATCCATTGCTAACTCGCCATAGTAAAAAAAATCAAAAAAAATCCATCTGTTACGATCCTTTTCCATGCTAACCCCACTTTCCCAAAAACTGACGCCAAACAATGGGAACCGAGGAGATAAGCGATCCGGCAACAGGGAAACAGATTCCGTATCAAATCGGAAACAGGAATCTATGAATTGTGCAATCAAGCCAATGTGTCACACTTGGCGAGGGGGATTTTTTCTTTTCTATTATGATCTACTGTTTGCGAGGTCTATTTTGGACAGGTGATAGCTTTTCTTTGATTTCAGAAGCTTCCTTTAGATAGTCTCGATACGAAGTGATAGTTATGTGCTATTCATGCGAAACATGCGATAATTCTCCGAGGTGTAGTGAGACTACTTGTACTCGAGTATCGGGGTTATTTTTAAAGAGTATTTAGAATTGTTCGTAGTCGGTTTGTAGCCCGTCTGGAGAAAGGAAATGCAAATTCGTTGAAGATGTTACCTGCAAATGACTGTATTATTAAACAGTGGTTACTCTCGCTTTTTTTCCTTGAAGGAAATTTTGAGCAGTATCGTCCCATTTTACTTACAATGCAAAGTTTTTTTTTTTTTTAAATCGAATATTCTATAGCAGTGATTCTTTACCTTTTGTTAATCAGAAACCACTTGTCAAGAAAAGCATAAAATTGTTAGGGACTCCTCCAACCAACCCTTTTAGAGGCCGGAAATGGGTGGAATTAATTTTTTTTTAAAAATCAAATACTCTATAGCAGTGATTCTTTACCTTTTGTTAATCAGAGACCACTGGTCAAGAAAAACATAAAATTCTTAGGGACTCCTCCAACCAACCCTTTTAGAGGCCGGAAATGGGTGGAATTAGTTTTTTTTTTTAAATCGAATACTCTATAGCAGTGATTCTTTACCTATTGTTAATCAGAGACCACTTGTCAAGAAAAGCATAAAATTGTTAGGGACTCCTCCAACCAACCCTTTTTAATGGCCGGAAATGGGTGGAATTAGATTTTTTAAAATCGAATACTCTATAGCAGTGATTCTTTACCTTTTGTTAATCAGAGACCACTTGTCAAGAAAAGCATAAAATTGTTAGGGACTCCTTCAACCAACCCTTTTAGAGGCCGGAAATGGGTGGAATTAGTTTTTTTTTTAAATCGAATACTCTATAGCAGTGATTCTTTACCTATTGTTAATCAGAGACCACTTGTCAAGAAAAGCATAAAATTGTTAGGGACTCCTCCAACCAACCCTTTTTAATGGCCGGAAATGGGTGGAATTAGATTTTTTAAAATCGAATACTCTATAGCAGTGATTCTTTACCTTTTGTTAATCAGAGACCACTTGTCAAGAAAAGCATAAAATTGTTAGGGACTCCTCCAACCAACCCTTTTAGAGGCCGGAAATGGGTGGAATTAGTTTTTTTTAAAAATCGAATACTCTATAGCAGTGATTCTTTACCTTTTGTTAATCAGAGACCACTTGTCAAGAAAAGCATAAAATTGTTAGGGTCTCCTCCAACCAACCATTTTAGAGGCCGGAAATGGGTGGAATTAAACAACTTTAACAAACGTAACAAATAAGCATAATAAACAATGACAAATATAATACAAAATCGTAAGTTTAATACAAATACGTAAATTTAATACAAAACATAAAAGCCTATGATCACTTAAAAATGAATGCGGTTTTTGAGATCGAATTTGCTTTACTAGCTGTAAAGTTGTCCCTACGCTGCGGCTCCATGTCACAAAAATTATATAAGGGATTTTAAAAGCACAACAGGGATTTTTTTTTTTACTCGAAACGTCAGAAAACAAATAAAAATACAGGAATTTTTAGGATTTGAACTAAACATTGGAGACATGCGATTTCTTTTTATCAAGTTCTTTTCCTCTCACAATTTTGTAACACTGTTAATTTCGAGGTCGTTTTGAAACGATGAAACCAACATTTATTCGGGGGTTGTTTTCACTGCCGAGTTCGCGAACCAGTTTTTGGGTTCTCCGGCTAAGGCTGCTGTATACTATAACCGTATTGGATTCGCTCACCTTAATGTTAACCTATGGAGAAAATGTGTCCAAGAATTTCCGAATTGGATTGAAAGATTTTTTAAAAAAAATCGTACTTCGTAATAGAGAAAGAAATTTTACACATTGGGGCATTTTTACTTTTTTTTTAAATGCAAACAATTTTTTTAAATTTAAATTATTCGGGGGGAAAATGTAGTCTAGTGTGTTTTAAACGCTCCTAAATTCCTGTATTGGACGAAATTTATAAAATGAAACCTGTTGCAGCAAGGTGAAGAAAAGTTCGGGCTATCTGAAAATACCAGTTTTTTTTTAGGATTATCAACATTTATATAGCTGTCAATGGTAGACACATTTTCTCCATAGGTTAACATTGAATTGCGCGAATCCAATAGGGTTAATAGACAGAAGCCTTAAGAACCAAAGCTCTATAGATTTATAAAATGTTCCAATTTTCAATTTCAACTTTCGACACCAGGCACACGACGAGAATGCTTTGCTTCATATATACAAAATATATGTTCGAAATATTCGGAAATGCAGTGACTTTCAGAACATAATTTTTTTAATATAAAGGGTAAGTATGCCGAATATGAGACCCATTTTGATTTTCATATATAGAGGCTGTTCACACATTTTTTAGACGATGTATATTCTATTCACAAAACTAAATTACATAAAATTCTTGTGTTTTAAATGTTCTATTTGACATCCCTTATTTTGAACTATCTTTCGACACCGCAATTTCCAGGATAATAATTCCTTTTGAAGTGTCAGAAGAGGTATTCTATCCCATTCCTCCTGAACAGCTTTCCAGAGTCCTGTAAGGGTTTTGGGACGACGTTTGGATAATGCAGATTTTAAAAGTCCGAAAGCACAAAAATCCATAGGTAATACATCGGGAGATTTAGTAGGGATATCAGTGAAGGGTATGGCCTTGATACCAGTTTTTTGTTCCATTTCTTTAAGGAAATTTACAGTGAATTTTGATGTGTGACTGCTAGCTTTGTCCTGATGGAGTCTCACAGATTGATGGCACTGTGGGTAAAGCGATGGTATTTCATTCAGAAAAATTGGCGATAAAATATGTTCCTGAGAGTATTTGGAGTTAATCTTGACATTTTTTTCCATTCTCTTTATTTTTAACTTGCCATTATAAGAAAAACCAGCAACAATCATGAATCCCTTAGAAAAACTTTCTTTCGATTCTTTGAAGTACATGTACTTAATTTTTTTTCTCCCCTTTTATGATAATAAATGGCTCTTTTTTTGTTGCAATCATTTAAATACACCCATGATTCATTTATTGTGACAATTGTTTTCCATTTTTCTTTGGATAAGTGTTTCTCATATAGAATTCTGCAGCGTGTCCTGCGTTCAGCGATATGATTTCGAAGAAGACGATGCACATTGCGTTTTTTCGCTTTCTTAAGATTTAAATCAACGTTTATCATTTTGTTTACAGTGGACACCGCGCATTTTAATGATTTTGCAACTGTCCTTTGACTAGGGGGATTTTCTTTTAACATTAAACAACGTACCTTTGCAATAGTCGAAGATGTCCGTTTTTTCCTTGGATACTTGTTTGGAATTTTTGTCCCACTTGAGGCTCCCATTTGACATTTTTTTCCTTTCTTGTTGACGATATTACCTATCGACGCTTTAGATATCACAAAACCATGACTCTCACATTGTATTTGGATAACGGAGTATGCATATTTCTCTTCGGAAAGAGCATAAATGTAGCCTTCGGACCACTGCTTTGTTAAAAACGTCATTTTGAATAAAAACAAAACTTTCAAGCCGCAGATGATAATTTTGAGTTTTAAAAACATACTACAATTGCAATTATTTCTTTTGCAGCAAACGATTTTTTATTACCCCTTACCAAAATCGTGTAAAAAATGTGCGAACAGCCTCTGTATAACTAGGAAAGTGAGTGAGGGATTATAGTACCAACTTGATATCCTTTTAATGCATATATTTTACTACATATAACAATGACAGAAAATGAAATTAACCTTACAATTTTTTTGTATGAAACTATAAACACAAGTATTTCTTACATGTGTTGTACATCTTATTGCTATTTGTGCTTTATTTACGTTGGTTTTCCTGTTTATAAACTCAAGTGTTCCATTTCTGGGGTCTGAAAAAAGTAATCCTAATATGAGACCCCCATTCTACAACTCTAAATATGAATTTGAATTACTGAAAAGTTCATAAAAACAAAATTGTACACAACAATTAGATAACAGTTACCTATATACACTAATAGGTGAAAAAGATAAGTGATGTTTTAATCAAAATAGTTGGTTTACACTACAGGTTTTGTTTACTTTTTGATTTTAGATTCAAACATTTCACATTGTTTACAAATAAAAGGTTCGTCAGCTCCACAATCTTCATGGGCCCACCTAAAACACCTTCTATATTGAGGCCACTGCTCTCCCCGTTTGTCTTCTGAAAATAAAAAAAAAACCACAAAAAAGGCATTCAGCGTCGTTTTCATGAATGCTACCATCACTGCTGTCATGGAGAGAAAGTTTTTCATCATCTTCAATTGAGCTGAGATCATCATAGCTATAATTAGGCTTATTCGTTCTCTGTTTTTTTAACTAGTTTTGTATTTTCATCCATCCTTAATTTTCCCCTTCCAGTAGGGATCCCTTTTTCTTTTCCTTTTCCCTTTACTGTTTCCCTATCCTTTTCTTTTTTATCTTGATATCCTTTTCCTTGTTTATCCTTTGATTTCTTATCTTTTAGGTCTATTCCCTTTTTTTCTTGTAGGGAATAAAGCTTTTCTAATATGGTGCAGTTCTTTTATTAATGTTATCAATCAATTTATTTTTATAGGGCGATGATGTGATAATATCGGCTTTATGGGCCCTACTTGGTTTCGAGGTGTTTTTCTCAGGTAATGTAGACAAGGGATTTATTTCTACAGGGGTCACTAAGAACTGGTTTGAACTTGTTGTTTGATCAATACCTTCCACATTGTCACTACTGCTACATGGTTGTGGATTTCGCCTGGGCGTCATTGCATCTGCAGCTTCAGAGGAAACAAGGCTGTGGGAGTGCTTTGGGATCTCATATTGGGCACGACCATGTTATTGAACACGCCAGCGAATTTTTTAGGTTAGGATTGACGTTAGCTAAAAAACAAACAGGCGTGTTTACACTCCACATTTATAGCTACCTATCCAATACTAACAGTTTTGATAAGAGTTTTTCCTTGAAGGCGAAAAAAGCCAATGAAAATGGTGATGCAAAAAAGTCGACGATCACACATTCCAGAAAAAAAATACTGCACTTTTGTGTGTGCTTGCAAACACTCGACTGACTCACCGATTGCGAATGATGCAATAGACTACTGTTTTACGCTCCAGTCGTCAGGCCACAGCCCTTGATAGTCCTGTAATCTGGGGTCTCATATTAGGCAAGGTCTCATATTGGGCATACTTACCTTCCTCCTTGTGTGTGCCACGCTGTACGACTTCACTTTAAGTAAATTTTGTCTAAATGGAATTTTTCGCTATGTGCCAAATTTGATGGAGCGTATCTAAAATTTATTTCAAGCTACCTCTATGAAATTTCGTCCAGGGCACCTTTTATACTCAGTTAAATTACCTATCGAATTTTTATATTGAGAATAAGTTATAATAATTCTTTCTTCAGGACAAAAATTACATATAACAAAAGTTTCTTTTGCCCTTAAAACTCAAATATTTTATAAACTATATTTTTATAAATCCTGAAAACAATTTTACTGAAAAACTTTCCTACACGGAAAAGTAAAAAATAAAATAAAATTATACGAACAGAGCAATTGATTTGGCAGCCATATTAAAAAATTGAAATTTTCTAAAACAAATTTCAAACTGATCTTCATTTTTTTATACATGCAAAGTTAACATCCGAAAATCTCTCGTTTGAGGAAAAGAAATCGTTACAAATATTCTAGAATGAAATAAAATTGTCTTCCCCCAGAACCTGGGCTTGAAGATATCTATTCGACTAACGAATCCTTATTGCTCCTATTTAAATCTCTCAGAGACGAATAGAAATTTTAAGGGTGAAACGATTTCTATCCGAACCAGAACAAAAAAGAAGTGATTTCTAGGATAAAAATCCTTCGCTGATTGTATCCACTGGATATTTTTTCTCTTTTGCCTTCTTTGAATGGATATATATATATATATATATATATATATATATATATATATATATATATATATATATACTACCCTTCAATAATGGATCGGACGCCAGCCGATTTGCATAAAATCCGACTGCATGTCGGATTTTATGCAAATCGGGATCGCTGTGTCCTGAAGCGTGAGGTTAGTAAGAACCGCAAGAAATCACTCCAAATCATCGACACTGAGTTTCACCAGGCAGAAGGGGTTACGGTGAACCTCAATACTTTGCGGAAAGAACTGCACGCCCTCAATATCCAAGGATGTGTTGCCTCACACAAACCAAATAGCACCCCATCCAACAAAGCCGGCAGATTCGTTTGGTGTTTGCAACGTCGCAACTGGACTGTGGACCACTGGAAAACCGTTTTATAGACTGACGAGTCACGCTACACGCTCTTCCAGTCAGATGGGCATGCATGAGTTTGGCGAATGCCAGGCGAACGTTTGTTACCCGAGTGCATCGTTTCAACTCTGAAATTCAGTGGTGGTGGTGTACTTTTTGGGGGGTGTTTTTCGTGGTATGGCCTGGGACCTTTGCACGTTGTTCCTGGTAAATTGAACGCCGACGCTTACATGAACATTTTGGACAATCAGGTTCTTGATACACTCTGGCAATTTTATGGAATGGACGGATGTTATTTCCAGGACGACATCGCTTCATGTCATGCTGTAGCCTTTGTCAAGCAGTGTTATCAAGATATTGAAGTAAAATGTCTTCCCTGAACTGCTCAGAGTCCCGACCTAAACCCCATAGAACATTTGTGGGATGAGTTAGAGCGACGCTTACGGACCAAGGAACCACGTCCGAAATCTACAGCTGAGCTGGCGACATTTTTGCATCAGGATTGGACACAAATACCCATAGCTGTGTATCAAAACCTTGTTGAAAGTATGCCCAGAAGGGTTGCTAGTGTAATTTCAGCACGCAGGGGACCATCCCTCTATTAAAGCATGTATTCTTTCCCTTATACCATCACATCTTGCTGTCTGGTCCATTATTGTAGGGTAGTATATAAATAAATAAATATACATATATATATATATATATATATATTATATATATACACTCAAGAGCCAAAACATTATGACCACCTGTCAATAACGAGTTGGCCCACCTTTGGCGCGGAACACAGCTTGAACCCGCCTTGGCATGGATGCCACAAGTCCTTGTTAGATGGCCGGAGACAGATTGTACCAGATGTTTAAGCAACGGTCACGCAAATCCGAGATATTGCGAATTGGTGGTCTTTGAACTCTGAGCTGCCGTCCCATGACATCCCAAATGTGTTCTATCGGATTGAGATCCGGTGAGTTAGACGGCCAGACTTTAACTGGAATTCAGCATCATGTTCCTGGAACCACTCCAACACAATTTTAGCCTTGTGCCACGGGGCGTTGTCCTGTTGGAACATTCCATTTCCAGCTGGAAAAACAGAGGCCATGTAAGGGTGCAACTGGTCCGCAATGATGTTCAGATACCCTGTAGCATTCATGGTCTGCTCTACCACAACCACGGGTCCCAGAGACGACCAAGAGAACGTCCCCCAAAGCATAATACCGCCACTACCGGCCTTTGTATGACCTACTGTACATTGAGGGAGTAACAGTTCGCCTGGAAGACGGCGTATGCTGACACGGCCATCGGCGTGATGAATGACAAACCGTGATTCATCTGACCAGGCAACTCTCTCCCACTGATCCATGGACCAGTCCCGATGTTCCCGGGCCCAGCGCAGGCGCAGTTGGCGATGACGCTTGGTCAGCAAAGGCACACGAGTGGGACGTTTGCTGCGTAGCCCCATATCCAACAGTGTCCGCTGAACAGTGCGCTGCGATACTATTCTACTTGGCCCTGCATTGTATTGGGCTGTCAGCTGAGCCACTGTCTGGCTCCGGTTTTGCTTCACCATGCGAGACAGTCTCCGACGACCTTTTTCTTGGACAGCGTGTGGACGTCCAACACCATGTCGTCTACTGCTGGTTTCACCGTCATTCATCCACTTTACATAAGTACTAACAACTGTAGGTCGCGAACAACCCACGAGTCGTGCAGTTTCGGAAATACTTGTTCCGAGCCTTCGAGCCATTACAATCTGCCCTCTATGAAAGTCGCTTAGATCCGCAGCCTTTCCCATCACACACAGAAGTAAGTAAAAGAATGATTCTTCAGACTCTCCAGCAGCAGTTAAATACCACTTCCACCTGATCACGTGCCTTCCACGTCATCCAGGCGAATTCATTGCAAAATGTAGGGGTGGTCATAATGTTTTGGCTCTTGAGTGTGTATATATATATATATATATATATATATATATATATATATATATATATATATATATATATATATAGTATATAAAATATATAAAAGAAGCAAAATCTTTTGTAAGAGATATTCTTTGTACCGACTAGGAACAGTTCCTTAATGGGATCAAATGAATTTCTGTGGCCGGATGTAATATCCGGAGCGATGAAAATCTTTTAGAACAAAATTAGACAGTTTTAAAAGATTCTATGGTACCGGTTACTATCAAATGGTGGATGAAAGAGGTTAAACAGTGCTACGAACTTTGACAGAAATATGCGACCACGAGATAACAGAACAATGAAGGAAGACTGACAGCTCTGCGGTATTGGTTCTTAACAGTCGTCTGGGATTAAACCCAAGAAATCAGAAGTGATAAAAAAAATTGACTTATTCACTACAAAACAACCCTCGAATTTAACAATTTTATGAAATTCAGAACAAAAAATATTTTTATTCCGAATTTTTTTGTCAATTTCTAAAAATTCCTGTATTTCTTTTGCTGTCCGACGTTTCGAGTACGAAAAAAATCCCAATAGGTTTTGGTTGGCTCGGGGTCGCAGTGTTGCTACAATTTTACTGCTAGTAATGCATATGTAAGCTCAAAAATTCTTCATTTTTTAGTTTCTACGGGCTTTTACATTTACTGTTAAGTTTACTTTTCCGTTAAATTTGTTATTGTTTTTAAGTTTATCTGTAACTTTTTATTAAAGTTGTTCATCACAAATTTTGTGGTTATTCATAAAATAATTGCAAGATAAAAAGAATTTTTTATATACCATGTTTTTAAATTTTCTGTTGAATCATATAAACTTGACAATTCTATGTATTAATAAATACTTTTTAAAATTTTTTGATGAATTATCCCGTTAACTTGCGTTTAACTTTTCGTTCCCGACCCGGCCGATAGATGGCTGCACCTGTCTACAAAACAAAATTAACTGATTCAATTCTGCTTAAAAATGGCTGAAAGTATTAAATTAATGCATTGTCATCGTGTTCTGAGCTATTCTAAAATTTTCAAATGTCTAGCTAGTCGGGAAGTTAGTTAAAAATCAATTGCAAGATTTGTACCGGACAAACACACACACACACAAACAAACAAACAAACAAGAAAGCGAGTTAATAAAAACATGGTAATGAAAACCATTGTTGCTTAAAAAAATTTACTGGAAAGGATCCCCGATGAATTTTTGACATGTAGTCCCTGATCAAGAAATTGATAAGAACCACTACTCTACGGTCATTTTCCGATACTCCGAGGGCTATATGGTCAGGCGACCTAAATTTAAAGTCCATTCTCCACTATATATGCCCAGTCTGATCACTGAAATCGAAACTCATAGACTCTTGTACTGAAAGCCAGTACCCTACTGTCCGGTTCAGTACTTTCAGGATGGCTATGTTTAAAATATTCAACCAATTTATCAATTCTGTATCATTCCTGAAACTTATGAAATTTGTTCCATGTATCTCAAGCTCTCATACGGAAAGGTTAAAAAAAGAAACAATTGTTTGGAAAATAAACACAGAAGTTACGATTTCGAAACTTTTTAATTTTACAAAAGATGTTAAATATTTCATTTCTTCTCTACTTTGTTGCATCGTTATATTATCTAGTATATATATAAACAAGTTCCGTAACTCACTGACTGACTGACATAAAACGCACAGACCAAAACGCTGGACCTAAAGGGCTGAAATTTTGTATAGCTATTCTTCTTACAGTGTAGGGGCTGCACTAAGAGATATTTTTGAAAAATTCTTCTTAGATTTTTGTAAATTAAATTTTTAAGCTGTTTTTGAAACATTCTTTAAAGTTTGCATTTAAAATAATAATCGGCGGGTTATAAAATTTATATCACGAGAAAGATCATAAAAATTCCTTTAAAATAAAATTTTTTTCGAATCTTTACCTCCATTTTCTGATTTTTGGTGAAATTTTAAAGATTAATTTTTAGAATTTAATTTATTAAATGTTCATCACGTGGTTTCTTTTATTTTTGTGATGCTTTAAATGAATTTATCTCCAAGTGCATAACAACGAAATAAATTGACAAAAAAATATCTTTTTTTCTTTCTAATGGCGCAGACGATTGGACATTATCCAAAAAAATATTAAAATACAGAAAAAGAAATGTCCTTCAAACTGTGCTATATTAACTGTACTATATTCTTTAGTATGTTCTATTAGATTGATTTTTAATATTTTCTCCTACATTATTTTGTCTATAAATATATCCGTTACGATTTTATATATATATATATATATATATATATATATATATATATATATAAGAATAAGATGAATGAGAAAACCAGTAATAGCTCTAAAGCTACATGAAGCCAGGAACATCCAACATGTAAAGATAAGTATGAATACGGTTTTTGACAGCATTTCTTCATCAGCGGTGTCAATACTGTCTAAAAACCAATGGATTGTTTCTGATGAGTATGATCTATTAAATAAACACACTCAGACACCGTACAATCCATTATTAACAGAAGAATAATAAATGAATTGGTATTAAAGTACTTAACCAAAGAACACCAAGCCTGGCGCCAGCCAGAGTGGAAGATAAGAACTTGTAACCGCAAGATGACTGACGTCATAACTTGCAACCATTGAGGTAGTGGATACTCATTTACAGACTTACTTAGGTAACTTATTTTAAGACTATTATTCCATTATTTATTTAGTTTTATTATTGTTACTACTATTAGTTACTTATTTTTATTATTCTTATGTTTTTATTTTTGTTTTTAGTAGTTATTATTTTTATTTTAACTTATTTATGTTTAACTTATTAATGCAACAGAACAAACTATTCATTAAAACGAAAACAACCAATTATGTTTTTGGATAGACTAACTGGGTAATTATTACTAGTTAGCACAGCTTTCAATTCTATAATATGCTTAATCCTATTGTCTTTAGAACATAGCCTATTTATACGAACTAACTGATTTACAATAATGTTATTAAAAACAGATTTATGTAAACAGGTTAGATAATTTTGAAATTTAACAATATTAAAATTATATTCAGATCTTTTGTCGTATAAGTCATAAGTTAATTTATTGTTAGTACTTAATTTAATATTGATATCTAGAAAGTTTACATTAATATTATCATGGCTACTTTTAATTAGTTCCAAATTTGGAGGGTAAAAATTTAAGTCTATAGGGTTATTACTTTTATTTATTACTATTATATCATCTATATATCTAAATATTTTGTAATTGCTATTATCTATATTATTAATTTCAAAATAATATAAGTATAAATTAGCTAGCATACTTGAAGCATTACCACCTTGTGGTACACCTTTGGACTGTAAGTATATACTATTATTATGAACTATGTAATTATGTTTAGTTACTAATTCTAGGAGCCTATTGAACCGAGTTAGTTTAATTTCGTTGTTTAAGTATTGAATATTATTTTGTACTAACATTATGATTATTCTATTTAAATCAATTATATCAATATTATTAAATAGATCTTTAAAATCATAAGTTACAATATATTTACAGTTATCTAATGTTTGTAGTTTTCTAATTAGACTATAGCTATTATCAATTATACCACAAACACCTGATGTTATATTTTTATAGATTAATTTAAGGTATTTTAATAATAATTTACTTGCTTTTGTAGCATAAGTATTATGACCACAGGTTACTGCTCTAAAAGCAATAGGTGTTTTATGAAATTTTGGAACTAAAGTTATATAAGGAAAATGATAAATGTTAGATGAAATACCTAGCAGTTTATATTTAGCTATGATTTTCTTAATAATAATATTAGTAGTTTCATTTAATGGCTGAAAAAGATCACTATTTTCTAACTGTTTTTTTAAACATATGGCAAAATATTTTTTACAAATTATAGCATAGTTGTTGGCTGCTTTATCTACATAAGTGACTATAAAGTCATCTTGTAATTTTTGTAATAGCAGCTTTAAAGTGTTTATAAGGATTATTAATGTTATTACTATTATTGGGTAATTTAGCTTGTACTAGTTTTAGTAAATTAATTTTCCAAGGGTTGAAAGCTTCAGTAGGTACAGAATAATTAATTGCTATTTTGTAAATAAATTTATCTAAATCAGCATTTAAGAAACTAATGATTTTCTTATTATTATTAGTACTAGGTATTCTAAACTTAGTTCCTAAATTCATCAAATCTCGCAGTGCATCATCTTCCACAATATCCATATATATATATATGTGTGTGTGTGTGTGTGTGTTTGGCATTAATTACATACATTGACCGTTGTATTTTATTTGAATGTATTCCGTAGCGATTTACGGGTTTTCAGCTAGTTCTTACATATTGATCGCTGCCAGAGAAGTGACAGAAGTCTAAAAATGGAAATTTTGAGGTTATGGCATTGAAAAACATGTCTGAAGTGCCCCATGCTGCATAAAAAGCGGCACATCTCTATCTCGCAATTTGTCCACCTGGGGGCAGTTGTATCAGTTTTATTGTAATGCTTGTTCACGTTGTATAGTATTCTTTAGGTTGATTTTTCTCAAATGCAGCATTTTTTGTTGTGTCACTTTTCTTGGTGGGGTGCAATATATGTAAGTAGGAAATGCTGCTCGGGTTAAAAAAAGCTATCTGTTTCAGAGTGCAGTGTTTCCCATTTTGTAATATGCCCAAAATAGCATTACTTTTTCACAGTGTATACTGTACGTTTAAATTTAGCAATTAAAAATGAGTTATTTCAGTATTTAAATGAGATTTCACAAATTTCAGCTTCATTAACTGCTTGCTTGTTTTTGTTATTCTTCTCGAATCATTTTACGCCAAAAATTCTTTATCACTTAAAGACAAGACACAATGACAATTCTCTGATCTGCAGACTAATCAAAGATTATTATAGATCTTTCCTTCTACAGTATTTATTAGCTGGAGTTAACGAGAGCTATTTTTATTAAATGCAAATTTACTCTGAAGTACGCTCATTAGCATAAGATGGGCTCGTCTGACCATTGCATTGGTACAATTAAGTAATAACAAAAGATTTTGGAAGGAGGGAAGATGACAATGCCGATAACTAAAATAGGTGACAAAGGTCTGGCGTTTGATCTGCCGCTGATCACATGCACAATGGTAACGACATTCGGCTTGCATATAAACAGACGATTAGTGCTTGGATATGTCACCAATTTGCCGCAAATTGCGTTAATGACATACTACATGCAAATGAGCCAGCAACCTTTTGTCCAGACAAACAAATTAAGCCACATGCAACCTTAACTATCGGGTTCTTGCAGTAAGTTGCCAGAACATAAATTTACAACAGTTTGTTATCTGGGGAAAAGACGTGCAAGGAATTTCAAAGAAGTGCTTTAGCCATTTTTTGATTGATTGCTCATCTTTTCTTTACTACCTCACCAAATCACTTCCTCGTAAATCCCCACTGTATACAATCATGACAAAATTCGCTATTTGAAGAAGATAGGACCAATAAAATTCAATTAAGTGTTATAGTCAGTTATTGATCGACTGCACTTCTTTTCTTCAATTCCTCGTAAATCACTCCTGCATACAATCATGAAAAAAAAATCGTCATTTGAAAAAGATATGGACAACAATTTCAACGATTTGTTTTAGCCAGTTGTGGATTGATTGCTCTTCTTCTCTTCACTAATTCGACATGTCGCTGCCTCGTCGATCACAGTTGCATACAATCATGACAAAGTTTGTTATTTGAAGAAAATATCTGCAAAACACCTCAAGGAGGTGCTTAAGACAGTTGTCGATCGATTGCTCATCTTCTCTTCACTTCCTCGACAAATCACCTTTGCATACAATCAGAAGAAAGTCCATCATTTGAAAAAAATATGTGCGAGAAATTTCAAAGAAGTGGTATAGATAGTTGTTGATCAATTGCTCTTCTTCTCTTCACTACCTCGCTAAATTACTTCTTCTTAAATCACTACTACATACGATGATCACGAAGTCCTTTACTTGGAAAAAAATATGTGCGAGAAATTTCAACGAAGTGGTATAAGCAATTCAACTCAATTACTTTAAATTATACATCAATAAACACTTCAAACATATATAAGTATCAATTTTTCTTATTTTTATCTAAACCACTTCAAATCAAATTTGTTTTCAAAAATACTCCTCAATATGCAAAATACTAATAAAATGCAATATATCGAAACACATGTACCAAAATCAATCAAATTTTCACAATTATCACACATAAATCAAACTAGTTATATCATTTAAATTTCTAATCAAATTAAAATACTCAATATAGTCACATGCTTCAAAATATCTTATAGTACATCAATTCTATGTTTTCATTAAATCCAAATTATCAATTCATACAATTTTTCGTATATCTTCACAATTAAATATGGCAAATACACATTTCAATTTCAATCATCTCGCGCTTGCAAACGAAACTTAAAACGCGGCTCCCTTCACCCTGAAAAACAAAACAAAAAAATTATTTCTAAAGTCCCTAACACACCATGAGACTGAGTCACGGCCACCATTTGTTGTATTGCTCGTCCAAAGTTATCTTATCGGGCGTGAATTAGTTGGGTAGTACATTAATTATTTATAAAGGGGTAGTTGGGTGCGTTGTGTTTTAAAATTATTTTGTTAATAACCCGTAGTTCAGGACGTAATTAGCAATTGACGAACAAGTGAACTAAAAATATTGAAAAACAATTAAAACAGAGAGTTGATTTAAATTTATATTAAACTTAATTTATTTACTATTTTTATACATTTGTACATTTTATCTTAAACACTTTCGTAACAAAAACACTTATCCATACATAAACCAAATTCTCAACTAAAAAGTATGGTTCTAAAAGATTACTTTTAAAAACAAGGCAAGGGAGCACAGAATAATTAACCAAAACATCTAATACCACTAAATTCTTCTATCAATTATTTTCACCTATTCGTAAACCAAACTCTAAAACACAAAATCAAAAACCTCTACCAAAAAGAACCAGACTGATCTTTACAAAATGAATTATTTGGACTCACTCAATACGTCGTATTTCGGTGCACTTGTAGATTTACTTCTGACGTGGGCCGGGGAACTCTTGCTTCTATCGCTGGGGAGTTTGTTCCTGCCTTTAAATCACTTCGCGCACACACACCAATATTTCACTGCTCAGACTTTATTTGGGGAATTTAAAATATTTTCCTCACGTCGTACCACACCGATCTCAATAGGCAACGGGGAACTTCCGTTTCCGTCCCGATACGCCAAAAATCAAGAAAAAGGTCTCCCCTGAGAGATAGTAGATTTGGCTATCTCTGATAGCGCATATAGATTGGTGCAGAGTTCACTGCCTGCAGACCCCCGACTCCTGTCATCACATTAGTCACGGTAACATTAGACACGGTATTTAGAACCACCCCCATTCCCGCCCCCAAGGTTTCTTTGATCTGGTGTCTCCCCCGACCCCGCTCGACACCATTTGACCCTCTGACCCCCCGCCCTTTCTTTGATGGACCGCCAGAGGAGGCGATCCACGCATAGTACAGAGTACAGAGTGAACATACATCACTGGATTCCCCAAGGCACAGGCAAAGAACTCAGCACCAATGTATATGCACCATGAAAGAAAGGGGAGAGAGAGAGGGCTAGAGAGAGAGAGAGAGAGAGCTCTTGAGTTTTTTCAAACTCATCCATTTATATATTTTTGATGCCCATCCTTCTTCCTTGGCTCCCCCTTCTAAATTCTTTTAGACCAATTCTGAAACATGCCATCACCTCATTCGCTTGTTTTATTCCACCATCATTTAAATTGCCACCCCTGCTCAACTAACGTACGCCCCCACGGGAAACAAGCTTGCAAAAACCTCCCACGACGCCCGTAGTTCTCACATGCCGCCGTTGTAAATCCGAAAACACAGTCCATTGTCGTGTAATGTCAAACCCTGGCGACATCTTCTCTTAAACTCGTCTGGCGATCAACCTCCCAAGTTGACCACCGCCGTAGGACTATTCAATACCTTACATCACACAGGACCGGTCCGTTCTTTAATTAACGTACCGCTTTCAGCCGTCGTTTCCAAATTTGTCAAATAAATGTAATGATGACAGCCTTCGATCGACTTAACCTTTTCATATTTTTATGACATTTTTACATATTCGAAGACGCATCATTACAATCCTCCTATGAGCCAAATCTCATGGTGCATATACATTGGTGCAGAGTTCTCTGCATGTGCCTTGGGGAATCCAGTGATTTATGTTCACTCTGTACTCTGTATATGCGTGGATCGCCTCCTCTGGCGGTTCGGATAGCATCAAAGAAAGGGCGGGGGGTCAGCGGGCCAAATGGTGTCGAGCGGGGTCGGGGGAGACACCAGATCAAAGAAACTCGAGGGACCTTGGGGGCGGGAATGGGGGTGGTTCTAAATACCGTGACTAATGTTACCGTGACTAATGTGATGACAGGAGTCGGGGGTCTGCAGGCAGAGAACTCTGGACCAATGTATATGCACTATCATAGATTTTAACAGCTCTATCCGTAATGAAAACAAATCTAATTCCATGCTTATCCCTAATGAAAACAATCCTAATCCCATGTAATGTGATACATATGTCAGGAAGAGCTCTTTGACATTTAAAATAGCATTATATTCATTTCCCTCGTCTTTGTGAACTCTGCAGTTTAAATAAAAACACACTCACTTGAAAAAATATAACCACCCACTCATTTCATCAACCATAATTAATTCGAGGAAAAAAAATTTAAAAACCACTACATAATGTATTAACTAAAATAGGATAAGATTTATAACAAGAATTTTTACATCAATCACGGAATGTAATGATAGTCTTTAAATTAACCGAAAACACCTTCCAAAGATTCCTTTTTCAATCATAAGCAATAATAAACAAAATTTTTTATTGAATAATAGTAAATTCATTGTATTTTTTTTTACATATAAAAGTGTGATTAATTTATTAGGCTCAAAGTTTCAGTTTATAGTAGTATCCCTTGTAATTTCCCCTTTTACTAAATTTAAGAAAGTTTTGCCGTTAACAGAATTTCCGCGGTCAAATGACAGATGGCAACAATCAAATTTAAAATGAATGTATCTTTCGTTTAAAAATTAGAATACTGATGATTAGATTTATAACAAGACACAAATTTAGAGCAACTGCTGGTGGCCCTGTTGCTCGAAATCGAACAAATTTCATTTCATTTTGAGAATAACAAATGTTTTAACTTACGCAGCTCAATGCTTATTGAACCTTAGCATTTTAGTCTTTGCACGCAATTATCAACTTCAACCGATTGCCACGGGTGCAAAAACTGAACAGCCTTCTTAGAACAGGCTTCTTAGAAATAAGAAATTTGTCGACTCCTCTTGTGTAGGTACAGTTTCTTCTGGGTGCTGAACATCGGGAGAAAGATTTTGATTAAGGGGACAGTGGACTTTCAAAATTGGGAAATTTGTCCAAAAATTCGAATTTTTTATTTTATTGAATTGTGAAACTACAGACGAGTAGGAATGTGTTGCAAAAAGAATTTTTAATTTCTGTGATTACTTTCCTAGTTATAAGCATTTGTATTTAATTTAGATATTATGTAGTTACTAATAGCAATAACTTCAAATGTGCTTTTCTCAAAATAAAAATTTTCATCTCATACGAATATTCAAATTGCTCCATGCGCAAATCTAATTATCGTAATGCTTTGAAATTTAAGTTTTATATACTTAACTGTATATAAAATGAATGTTATTGAAAAAAATTATGCTGCGTAGCTCAGAATTTCTAAATTTTGTACTTAAAAAGATGATTTATAGGTATTTTGCGTAATAAAAAGGGTGTTTTCACTGTTATTATTTTTTTCTCTTTATATTTTTAATGAATGCTTAAAATAAGCAATAAGTTTCAGTGTTAGTTCTATAAGGTATCCTGTAAATAAAATTACCATATTATATGCAAACGAAATGCGCATGGAACATTTTTAATGAGGCCAATTTTTGATATAATTAATAATTCATAATTCATAAATTATTAATATTTCATCTTTAAATTTTAACCACTTTTACATATTTATGGTACTAATCACATATTCAAATTTCAAGCAAGTCCATTGAAAACAAAAAAAGTTAGGTTTGAAGGTCCACTGTCCCCTTAATTTGAATGAAGCAACTTGACGATAAATCGTGTTGATGACAAGACTGTTATGGCACCTTGTTAAACATCTCGTCGGCGGTGACAATGGCTTTTTTAAGATTGGCTTCTTTAATAGAAGATTATGACTATTAAATAGTGTAGTAGAAACTCGCCGAAATTCACGATTGATTTTTTTTTTTTGACAATGACAAACTCATATGAAGTAACAAAGGTAAACTTCAGATGATTTCAGTTTATTCAAAGACCTCCATTTTTTTGATACTTCATTTTTTATGTTCAGCCGTTCTCTCAAGATAGGTCTGTAAGTAAAAAAAAAACCCTAATAGAACTAATCTATATATATAAAACAGTTCCGTAACTGACTCACTGACTGACATACAACGCACAGACCAAACCGCTGGACCTAAAGGACTGAAATTTTGCATGGAGATTATTCTTATAGTGTAGATATAAGAAGGATTTTTGATAAATTCTTAGATTTTTTAAAAATTAAATTTTTAAGATGTTTTAGTAACTTTATTTAAGTTTGCATTTAAAATAAAAATTTGGGGGTTATAAAATTTATATCACGAAAAAGATCATAAAAATGCCTTTAAAATGAAACCTTTTTCGAACCTTTACCTCGATTTTCTGATTTTTAGTGAATTTTTAAAGATAAATTTTTAGAATTTAATTTACTGAATGCCGATCACGTGATATCTTTTTCTGGTACTTTAAATAAATTTATCGTCACGTGCATAAAAACTAAATAGACAAAAAATATTCCTTTTCTTTCTAATGCAGCAGACGATTGGATACTATCCAAAGAAAATAAATATACCTTACGATTTTTTTATAAATATATATATATATATATATATATATATATATATATATATATATTACATCAATTGTATACATTGAACGTCGCATTTATTATAAATATATATATATATATATATATATATATATATATATATATATATATATATATATATATTGTTTGGCATTAATTGCATACATTGACCGTTGTATTTAATTTGAATGTACTCCGTAGCGAAGCGCGGGTTTTCAGCTAGTCTATATATATATAAAACAGTTCCGTAACTGACTGACTGACTGATTGATTGACTGACATACAATGCACAGACCAAACCGCTGGACCTAAAGGGCTGAAATTTTGCTTGGCGACTCTTCTTATAGTGTAGGGGTGCACTAAGAAAGATTTTTGAAAAATTCTTCTTAGATTTTTAAAAAATTAAAGTTTTAAGCTGTTTTAGTTACTTTTTTTATGTTTGCATTTAAAACATTAATTTGAGGGTTATAAAATTTATATCACGACAAAGATCATAAATATTCCTTTAAAATGAAATCTTTTTCGGATCTTTACCTCCTTTTTCTGATTTTTCGTGAATTTTTAAAGATTAAGTTTTTGAATTTAATTTATTAAATGCTGATCACGTGATTTCTTTTTCTGGTACTTTAAAAAAATTTATCGTCACGTCCATAACAACGAAATAGACAAAAAATTTTTTTTTTTCTTGCTAATGCTGCAGACGATTGGACATTATCCAAAAAAATATTAAGATATGTTCTTCAAACTGTACAATATTAACTGTACTATATACTTTAGTATGTCCTATTAGATTTAATTTGAATATTTTCTTGTACATTATTTTGTCTATACAAATATCCCGTACGATTTTTTAATATATATATATATATATATATATTGACATCAATTGTATACATTGATCGTCGTATTTATTATATATATATATATATATATATATATATATTTGCCATTAATTGGATACATTGACCGTTATATTTAATTTGAATGTACTCCGTAGCAAAGTGCGGGTTTTCAGCTAGTAGGGGAGAATAGTACACAGTGAGACAGGGTACACAGTGAAACAGAGAAGGTTTTATAATGAAGTTTATGTTTGTGCCGCTAGATGTTAGGCTGTTCAGTGACGTTTTGTTTGGAGTATTTCCGCCCACATTTCAAGCGTGGATGTTCGTTCTGTTGGAAGCTACGAAACGAAAGTGATTTTTTGAACCTAAAAGTAAGTTATTTATCTCTGTTATATGTCATATATCTTCAGTTTAATTGTATCAATTACTTTGGATTGAATATTATATATATGCCGCACTATTTTTCCACTTAATACCAAAGATTTAACTAAAGAAAAACAATGGAAAAAACAATATTTAGTCATTTTTTTTAACAAAGTGAAATGGTACACTGTGAGACATGGAACACTGGTACACAGTGAGACAATGTCTCACTGTGTACCATGATAACTATATTTATTCCATAATAGCAATGTGCATTAAATGTTACTGTAATGTATTTGTTACTGTTATGTAATGTATTTAGCATTTGAATTTTCTCAATTTTTCTCAACTCAATTTTGAATTACTAAGATTTTGCTATTACGCAATATAATGAATTTCACGTCTTAACATTGTAACTTGTGATATAACATCTTAGCTGATCCTATGATTTTTTTATCTTTAATTCTTTGTGTTTTATATATTTGTAATATTTGTTTACAATATTTTGAATTTTAATTTTACAGACTTCATTACAAAAGCTACAAGTGAAGCTTCAACTAGTGGGGAAACTCAGTCTGCTCTACCTAGATCTACCTAGGAAGCCTAGAGGCTAGCTCTACCTAGGTAGAGCTACCTAAGCTCTACCTAGGAAGAAAAAGACGAATCGAGAGCCGGGCAGAAGCAGTATTCTCACCAATTCACATGAAAAAGCCCTGTTAGCTGAGAAAGTTGAAAAGAAGAGACAGCTCCAGATTAAGATGGAAAATAAGTTTTCCAAAAGATTGCTTTGGAAAAAACCAACACTCCGTAGTATTAAAGACGTTGATAGTTCTTCTGATGAAGAAACTGAAATGGTGCTGTATGACTCTTCAAGTTAGGAAGAGAATGAAGAAAATTTTCAGTTTCCCAAAGTAGTGTCTGATGTTCATGTTGATGATTATGTTCTTGTGCATTTCCCAAATGATGTGTTCTACACTGGGAAAATTTTGTCAGAGATGGACGAGGATAGTGATTAAAGTCACTTATCTACGCAAAAGTGAGAAACATAATGCCTTTGTTATGCCAAACATTCTAGATGTGGCCTCTGTAAATAAACTGGATATTGTCATGGTTCTGCCTCAGCCAATGCCCATGAAAACAAAAAGATTGTCAGGATATGTCCGTTTTGAAGTGTGGCTTGACCTTATAAATGTTCGGTGAATTTTCCAAGATTAACAATTAATTGCTTCATGAAAACTTGTGTATAATGAAGAATTGTTTGTGTTTAGTATTGTCATAATATATTTTTTAAATAAATAAATTAGCAATGTCTCACTGTGTACAAGGTGTGGTACACAGTGAGACGAATGCTGATATTATTTTAACGTAAATTTTTTCTGGTTTCTATTTATATGTATTAATAAATTCTGTGTGAAAGATTTTGCCAATAAAACAGATTTAAACATCCAATACCTAAATTTCTTTAGTCGATTGTATTTAGCTCGATTGTAATTAATGTTTTTTAAAAATTTGTCTCACTGTGTACTACTCTCCCCTATATAGATAAAGTATTTACTTACAAAGACTGATCATAGAACACCATGAGCACTCAAATGTGACACTGAAATGTGCGTCTTATATAGTTAATGGCAATGGCAATCAAAAATGTATTACAAATGGCGTGTTTTTTAAATTTAAAAGTTGAGTGTACGTGCAATAAAAGTAAATGTAAACAAAGAAGCGAGCACTCATGCTTTTCCCGTAGACTTTACATGGTAACTTTGTCGACCCGCCACTACCAACCCCTGCCCCAATCGCATTTTTCTCCTCGACTGGCACATCTACACCGTAAGACCTTTATTCTAATACCCCAATGATATTTTTACGTTTAGTCGTTCTTTCAAAATAGTTCTCCATGAAAAAAACCTTTTAGTATTAGCACAGAGATTAACCTTTAATTATGAGACAAATTAGAGGTCTTTCCTTGATAGCTTTGTAGAATTGTGCATGTTCAATTCAATTGTGTACATAGAATTGAATAAATAAAATTATACTTTAAAAAGGCATACCAAAGAAAAATATCAATCATAAAATGTTCTTCAGGGGGAAAGAAAATAGATTTTAGTCTAAACAAATTTGTTTTTCCATGAAAAGAGAATAATGTACACCTATGCGGATGTTGAAACTAGAGAAACTTATTACTTCACAGAGTGATAATAAAAACAGACGATTTTAAAACTTCAGAGTGATAAATTGGAAAAAGAACGAGCGCACGCACGTAATCTAGAGTAGGAAATAATGTTTACGTTTCTTCGAAGCTCCACCACGCCCGAACCATTGCTTCAATCTCATTTTTCTCTTCAACTGGCACATCTATACTCCTAGGCCTTTTTTCTGATACCTCAACCATACTTTTACATTCAGCAGTTCTCTCAAAATAGCTCTCCAAACAAAAAAAAAACCTTTTAAAAATAATATATAAATACAATGTAACTAAAATGAATCTATAATTGGTTGACCTCTGCCGGGACTTTGACGATACTAGCTTTGAAAAGAAAAGACAAAACCTTTGTGCTCGAGGAATAAACAGGAAATCCAACGTAAATAAAGCACAAATAGCAGTAAGGGGCAATTTTGTATACGGCCGTTTCGAAGCTGCAAAGGAGCTTCTTCATCAGTGCAAAGAACTTAGTGGCAGCTCAAAAAGCCGAAAACTAAGCGACCAGACCAGTGCGCATGCGCTTGCAAAGAACTTAGTGGCAGCTCAAAAAGCCGAAAACTAAGCGACCAGACACGTGCGCATGCACTTAAGTGCCATTAAGTTCTTTGCACTGATGAAGAAGCTCCTTTGCAGCTTCGAAACGGCCGTATACAAAATTGCACCTACTGCTATTTGTGCCTTATTTACGTTGGATTTCCTGTTTTCGATACTACGAGTAGTTTTGTTTATACTTATTTCAGAGCCGGATTCCGGCGTTGGGGCAGTGTGATTCCTTCCCAGAGCACTCATGTTCAGAGTGATGAACTTCATACGAGTGAAAGTGATGGTAGGAGTAACTATGACTCTCTTGGGGGAGTTGTAGGATGCCCCGTGTTCGGCGTCGGTTGCCCCCACCTCCACGTGGGCCGGCTGGAAACTGGACGTGTCCAGGCCAAAATGGGCATGGGTTGGTGACCTAGTCTTACTCGTCATAGATTAAAGTCCTAACAGGTTACAACGACCCTAGATTAATTACTGAATCTGCGGGACTCTTGTGTGTGCGAGAGTGCGAGCAGCGATCATTCGTTTTCAGTTAATCTTCCAGCATGCCTTAGGGTGGGTCGGCTTAACTTTTGGATTATACTCATTTCAGAGATACCTTATTCATACAAATATGGAGCTTACGTTAACGATTTTTTGCTGTACAGTAAAATCTCGTTTATCCGGACTAACTGGGACCATACGCATTCCGAACAATCGAGAATCCGGATAATCCGGGTAATATGGGTAATAAGCAAAACAAAATCCTTAACAAATCAGACTTACCGTTTATGGCGATAAAAAACTATGTTTTGTAACAAAATTACATAGTAGTGTTTACAAGACATTAAAAATATAAAAATAACTTTGCAGATCATTTCTTAACAAAGGATTGGTCTACTGTCTTCTGTTTCAAACACGTGTGGTGTTTAAATGAAGCACGGTCACGCCCCATCAATCCACGTCAACGCCCTGTGACACTCTAGTAAAGCTTTCTTAAACTCAACAAAAAAGCATCTTACTACCATAATTTATTGTACAGTCTATGCAGGAACTGCAGATTGAATCAAACTAAAAAGCGAATATTTGGCGTACTTGTAGTTCGTTCTTGCTATCATAGTTAAAAATTATTATCTAATGTGAACATTAAATAAAAAAAAGGTCTACAAATCTAATCCAGATCAACGAGGGCCAGATAAACGAGGCTTTATTGTATTTCTTTACAGAGAAACAAACTCAGTTTAATGTTTATGTAGATGTTTCAAATTATACATATGTTTATTGTAGATGTTAGTTATTGTTTATTTATTCTTACATTTATATAGATGTTAATTACAGATATTTATAATGTTTAGGATGTTTATACGATGGAAATTCAGGAAAAAATAAAAGTGGCATTATTTAATTAAATATCATAGTACTGATTATACAAACCATGCTCGGTTTGTAAACCAAAGAGACATCGTGAAATGATTAATGAAAAAATGGAAAAGTAAATGCAAATTAATTTGGTTCGTTTGAAAACCAGTTGTCTGTATTCCTTTAGCCTAATAAGTTGATTTTTTTTAAAGCGGAGGCACTTGTCATCAAACATTAGCCTATACTATGCGGCAGTTTACTGTTCATTTTATGATGAGGGCACCATATGGGCAGACGGCATTATCCCCTATGAAGGGATGACACAAATAGAGGCCTTTTTCATGGCGCGACGCCGGGATTCGATCCGAGCACCCTCAGCACCGAAAACCAGCGAGCTGTACCACAGGGCCGCCACAAGCCCCTAATAAGTTGATTTAAACATATTACATTTGAAGCATATTATCTATATGTATAAAACAATTCCGTAACCGACTGACTGACTGACTGACAGACAACGCAAAGACCAAACCGCTGGACCTAAAGGGCTGAAATTTTGCATGGCGCTTCTTCTTATAGTGTAGGGATTCACTACGAAAGATTTTTGAAAAATTCTTCTTAGATTTTTTAAAATTAAATATTTAAACTGTTTTAGTAACTTTTTTTAAGTTTGCATTTAAAATAATAATTTGAGGGTTCTAAAATTTATATCACGAGAAAGATCATAAAAATTCCTTTAAAATGAATTTTTTTCGAATCTTTACCCCCCCCCCCCTTTTCTGATTTTTGGTGAATTTTTAAAGATAATTTTTTAGAATTTAATTTATTAAATGATGATCACGTGATTTATTTTTCTGGTACTTTAAATAAATTTATCGTCACGTACATACAACGGACTAGACAAAAAAATGTTTTTTTCCTTGCTAATTCGGCAGACGATTGGAAATTATCCAAAAAAATATTAAAATACAGTAAAAGAAATGTTCTTCAAACTGTACTATGTTAACTGTACTTTCTTTAGTATGTTCTATTAGATTTAATTTGAGTTTTTTTCTTCTACATTATTTTGTCTATAAAAATATCCGTTATGATTTTTTTATAAATATATTTTTTCGTTTTTTTACATCAATTGCATGCATTGATCGTTTAATTTATTATAAATATATTTATACATATTTTTGGCATTAATTGCGTACATTGACCGTTGTATTTAATTTGAATGCACTCCGTAGCGAAGTACGGGTTTTTAGCTAGTTACTGCATAATTTGAAGATGATTTCGAATTCTTCTTGTTGTCAAGTCTTGTTGTTGTATCAAAAACTGCATTTTATGCTTGCGGTTTAGTTCTGTTGGCCTTCGGCTCTCGACGGTTTAATTGAAATCTGATCGTTTGTAAGTTGTCTACCGATAAATAAAGAATCTTTTTTTTATTTTCCTTCAATTTTGGAACCTACTCCTCTTCTGAAGTAAGTGAACTTTATAAAGCAAAGAACTGCATTTAAAGTATATAACTATGCATCACAAACCTTTATAATTGCAGAGTATCCATGTAAATACCTTGCATGTATTGTATCACATAATTTACATGCACTGCCTTCTCAATCTGTCGTTTTATCTCTTAGTATGTATGTTATTAGCTTTCGTTTTGTTTCTGTAATTTCATATCCATGAAATATTGTTGTAGTAGAAAGCAGTGCAAGGACGTTGCCCCAGGGGCCCGAAATTTCATTCCTTCAAATGGTTGTTTTGGAGCTCTGTGGTGAACTTTTTGCTACACAAGAGCTAATTAGACAGGGACTTACAGTTTAAAGCCGATTGCGAACGGCTACAAACATCCATGTCGACTGTGGGACTCGAACCCACGAACTCTGGGCCAAATGCCAGCACCCTAGCTACTCGGCCATCGGCGGGCTGCATTCCTTGAAATATTATTACAGCAAACTAACCAAAATGAGCTGGGTGCATCTTCTTCTGGCTTTATTCCTTATGTTGTTGTTTTTCATGCTGCTTCTCATGAACCTGTTCGGGAGTATTCCAGACCAGGTCGATATAGGCTAGATGGTTTAGGGATGCGGCCCTGGTTCATAATGGTACCACAAGGGTCGGAGTCCGATTTAGCCAGGTGCCACCTCCACTTTGAACTAGCACCCCCAGGGGCAACATCTGGAGGGAATCGTGCCCCCTCTGACCTCATAGAGGGACTATTTGGTCTACGATTTAACGTGCCCATGTCCGTCCTAGACACAGAAGTATTTAATGGCGCTTGCGATGTTCGATCCGAGCACCCTCAGCACCGGAAGCCAACGCGCTACCACTAGGCTACCTTAGGCCCATTCCTTATGTACTGTGACCTTTTGTTTTGGCGTATCTTTCCTTCAAATTTAGAAATTACTAATTGGTAGCTTTAGATTCTGCACTTTTTCCTTCACTCTAATTTCGTTGAAAAGTAGGTGCAAAGAATCCGCTCAAATATTTTCCAACATATTAACCAAACAACTGAAGGTGTATCTTTTTCTGGCTACATTCCTCATGTACTGCGACCGTTTGTTGGCGTTTCTTTCCTTCACTGTTAAGAATTTATAACTGGGAGCGTGGGTGTAAAGCATCTATTCCCCCTAGAAAATTTATGTTACGCAAGCGCGTGATAACATTCAATGCAATATGACCTCCCAGAGGAAATAAATGTAAAAAAAAAATTGGGAAAAGGAGCATAAAATTTGATAATTTTTCAGATAGTTCAAGAGATGGTGTCTAAACGAAAGATTATATGATCATACATATTTTAGAGTATGTTACAGAAAAATTGTTACAAATTAATGTATTATGTGTTTGCTACTAGTTTTAATGGTACTCCAACCAAAGTGTTCACTCTAAGCCCGTCTGCACACGAAGCAGCTCAAAAGAAACTGATAACTGACTCGAATCACAAACCAGGCCGTGATGAGTCGCAACCTATGTAATTGAATGGAGCCACGCACACGACGCAACTGGTTACAAACCCGTCGGACGGGTTTGTAACCAGTTGCGTCGTGTGCGTGGCTCCATTCAATTACATAGGTTGCGACTCATCACGGCCTGGTTTGTGATTCGAGTCAGTTATCAGTTTCTTTTGAGCTGCTTCGTGTGCAGACGGGCTTAGGATTGTTGCAAACATTTGAAACTGTTTCGATTACTTTTGATAAGAAACAACATCAAAAGTTATCGAAGCTGAATAATCTTTCTGCAGTACAAAATCCATGTAGTTAAGATAAGTTAAAATGACAAAATATTAACAAACCACGTGCACCAGATACTAGAGGATGTGTGTAATGTCAAGAGAAAAATTCCATTGAAAAGAAATAGCACGCGGTTTGCTACAGATATGTAATCACTATGTAATCATATACGGGTTATGCACTGATATCTACGTAACCTATTTATGCTACATTTTTCAGCTTTCAGTTTCATTACATTTAAGGCGTTTATTTCAGAGCTTCTGCTTTTAGCAGACGTGTATCTGCAACAACTTTGCATAATTTCCGGGCTATTTCTTTTTCTGGTCAGAAAAATTATTTCAGGTTATTAAAAGTTGAAATAAAATTTTGCAGAATCGACGCAACAAAACGTTTAAAACAGTGTTTAAGACAATATTTTTGGGCTTATAATTTCATGAATAAATGCAACACCAATAGAACTTGTAAAGGACGTCATAGAAAAAAGCAAAGCTTCTAGATATCTTAGCTGAGGCAGTAGGAATTTTGCGAATTGTCACCAAATGAAGTCGCCATTTTGATCCTATGCTTATAGAATAATTCTTGCTCTAAGAAAATTTTCTTAAATATTCGGTTTCGTAGAAGGTAATGTGTTACATAAAGCTAAACCAAGTTCGAGACAGAAATTTTAAATTATATGTTTCCATCACCATAATAAAGTGGAACAGTAAACTGGCTTATATTCGCATCAAATGTATTAGCTTAAAAGAGACAATGGAATTCGTAATGCAGCTGAAAAGAGAGAAGTTTCAAGATCGATATTTTTCGAAAACTGGCGGCAAATTGCGAAAAAAACATGTTGCATGGCGTGTGTTTTGGCAATATTTGAAAAGAAGATGGATGCCTGCCAGTCAACCAGGATATTTTGGAAGTCTAGAGAAAATAGACATTTTTAATGTGCTGGCTGTTTCATGAGCATCCAACTCGTTTCCCGGTTAAACCAAAACATCCGCTTTTGGCTACCGATTTATCATCAAGTTTACCAAAACATCGATCTTAAGGGAGTCTGTCAGGAATGGATTATATATATATATATATCCGCTTCCCTCCCCTCCCGTAGAGTGACCAGCCGGAAACCTGTTTGGCGCGAAGGAGGAGAGACGGGGGAAAAAGTCGCCCCGGGAATCGAGGGAGAAGGGAGCGAGGAGGCGACACGTGTAAAAGTGGCTGTATTTTGCTCCTCAGCTTAAATTTGAATATATATGGTTTTATAATGTGTGATCAGCGTAAATTTGAATATATATGTTTTTATAATGTGTGATGTGTCCCAGTAGATGTGTAAATAAATAAATTTTGGGGCTGAAGACCGTGTCTGGACTCGTAAATCGCGTAATACCTTCCCATAACACGAAGAACGGACCCGGGGGCGGTTAAGCCTCGTCAAGGGAGAGGGATCGCTCCTCACATCTGGCGGCAACGGTGGCGTGGAATGGTAAAATACGCAAGCGAGGATCGCAGCTTTACGTCAGTAAGGATATCAGCGCTCTATCATCAGTGTACAGTCATCGGTAAAGGCTATAGGAAGATGATCAACAGGAGGCCATACTATTTTCGATTCTAGCTCCAGGAAATCTATACAATCCAGAAATGTTGTCCAAGGTAAGTGATATTTGCTTCTGTTCTCTGTTGGGATTCTAAAAATGGTTATGGTTAGATGAAATTTAATAGTGTTCGATAGAATTTTGTAAGAGAAAAGGTCGGGTGGAGTTTCAATTGATTTTTTTTTCTCTGTGTATTAGTTTTATTGTTATTGTATTTCCTAACTGGTATTTCTAACATGGCATTTATTGCAAAATCGAGAAAGTGCGACTTGGTAGCGCTAGCGCTAGAATTAGGAATCGAAGTTAAGGAAGAATATAAGATATTAGATTTAAGGAAACTTATTCTCGAACATGAAAGTTATGAAGAAAGCCTCATTAAGGATATGCTCAGCGTGATAGTTACTGAGAGAGAGGAAAAACAAGGGAAAGACGAACGTATTGAAATCGAAACATTAAAACTACAAAATCGCATACCTATTAAATCCAAATCAATAGATGAAATTATTAAAACCATAAAATTATTGACCGTGAAAGTCCCAAATAAACCCGAAGGGTGGAGTTATTTCTTTACGAGTCTAGAAAGGGCATTCAAAAGTGAGAGGATAGAAGAAGAACAGAAGGCCAAAATTTTAATTTACCTTTTGGAGGATAAGGCGGCAGATTTGTTAATATATTTAAATGAGGGTCAGTACAATAATTACGAGGAGGTGAAAAAGATAGTGCTGAGAGAATACGAACCGTCTCCTCAGACGTGCCTAGATAATTTTAGGAAAGCTAAAAGGGGCACCGACGAAACTTTCGGTCAGTTCGCAACCAGGTTAATGTCTATGTGGCTACACTACGTTAAATTGAGAGAAGTAAATGACTTCGAAGGTTTAAATCAGTTGGTGGTAGCTGATAGAATGTTTCAGACGTTGGACCAAGAAATGGCTATGCATATCAGGATTAGACAGGGGAGTGGTTGGTTTAAAGCAAAGACGCTCTCGGAAGAGTGCGATATATTCTCTTCGGCTAAAGGGAGAGCTTATAGCACGAAGGGGGGTAACGACACAAAATTTGCGGATTTTAGGGGTCGGGACCGAAATGCCAAGGGGTTTAAACTAGATATGCTCCCGGGAAATGGTTCTTTCTCAGGAGAAAATGAAAAGTTCGGTAGAACGCCGAAAAAGTGGGAGTGCTATGGTTGTGGGTCAACTGCTCATTTAAAGAGAAACTGTCCGAAATTCCCAAAACAGGAAAGAAATGTAACATGGGGGGAAAGGGAAAAGGCAAACGTAAATATGTCGTTTGCGGAAGAAGACCACGAGATAGAAGAACAGGAAAATTCCGAAGAACAGGGGATATTGGCAGAGAATACCGTAGTTGCTAGAGCGAACTCGTTCAGTGTGCCAAGAAATACCGGAAAGTCCTTAAAAGAACAGTTATGTAAGTTAAAAAGGGTTCCTATCAACGTGAACGGGCGAATAGCTAACGCACTAATTGATTCCGGGACGGAAATAACTGTAGTGCGGGAAAGTATTGTACCAGAAGTTAAAACGGAGGGAAAACCCACCATATTTTTAAAAGGGATTTTTGGACCCGCAGTTCAATGCCCGTTGGTGAATATTCCCTTGGGAGTCTTTGATTCAGGCGTTAACGAACGGCCGGAGGTTTTATGTGCTGTTGCGAAATCGCTGGTAGATGACGTTTTGCTTCCCCCAGAAATATTTGAAATGTTATCGAGAAGTCGAATCGAAAACGTTTCTCGGTCTCCCGAGAGAAATGACAGACCCCAGAGAAGAACAAAGGAGACAGAGAAGTCCTACTTCCCGACCGCCGAACAATCAGAGCATTGTCCAGGGCGCGAAAAGGGCATTCACGTTTCGAACTGCACCGGGATGAATGAGCATGAACTGGAGACGAGAGATTTCGTGCCGGGCGAAAATAGGGGGGGGTCTGTTTCTGACCAGTTTCGGCGGCAACAAGAAGGTTGTGATTTATTAAAGGATGGGTGGGAGAAGGCGTTGGCGGAAAAAGGGAGTTATTATGTAGCTGATGGGTGGCTGTTCCACAGGGATAAAATTTTGGGGGAGAACGTCCCACAGCTGGTTGTTCCCCAATGCCGAAGAGAAGAAATTGTCAGGTTAGCTCATTGTTCGGTGTTTGGCGGTCATATGGGGGTGAAAAAGACACTACAACGCATTAGATACTCGTTCTTTTGGGAAGGGATGAAGAAGGAAGTAGAGGAATTTTGTTCCTCGTGTAGGGAGTGCCAATTGACGCGACCCGTGAGAACATCGGACAGAGCGGCAATTACGCCGGTAACTAGACCGGAATTGCCATTTCAGGTGGTGAACGTCGATATCATTGGACCTATCGACCCAATTAGTTCAAAGGGTCACAAATATATTTTATGCCTGGTGGATCAGCATACCAGGTGGGCGGAAGCCGTACCCTTAACGAGCCTCACCGCTAGGGGTACGTGTGAAGCTTTGTTGGGTATATTTTCGCGGACTGGGATACCCAGTGTAATTGCCTCAGATAATGGGACAAATTTCAAGTCAGAGTTAACGAGGGCATTTCAGAAGAGAATCGGATCTTCTCCCAGATTTTCAACACCGGGATATCCACAGTCTAATGGGTTAATAGAGCGTTTTAATCAGACGTTGAAAAGGATGCTACACCATATAATTCGTGAGGAGGGTAGGGGTTGGCATTTGCAGTTACCTTATGCACTGTGGGCATACAGGGAAATTCCAAATACAACAACGGGGGTCGCCCCGTTCCAGCTTATGTATGGCCGGAGACCCCAAGGGCCATTATCGATTTTGAAAAACGCTTGGACCGGCAAACATGATGATCTGCGGTTAGACCTCACTTCGATCCCTACGTATTTGCAAAATTTAAAGGCGCGATTTGAAAGGGCTGCCGAACAAGCCAATCTTACGGCCGAAGTCCAGCAAGAGAGAGCCGCGCACTATTACAATTTAAGATCATCTAACAAGGTGTTTAAGCTAGGGGATCAGGTAGTTGTGTTAATACCGGATTCGGCGAATAAACTATATGCTAGGTGGCAAGGTCCGGCGACAATTCTGGAGCAAAGGAATCCTCATTCGTTCATAGTTCAATTGCCGGATGATACGAAGAAACACGTACACCAAAATAAAATTAGGCACTATATAACGAAATCGAGTGCGGTGAAAGTTATTTTTGAGGGTGAGGAAGAGTTTGGAATAGTAGAAACAGTTCCTACTATTAATAAAGGGGATTGCTTTATGGAACAAATGAACAACCTGGGGTTACCAAAGTTAAGTGAGCTACGTACAAGGGACCTCAGAAATGTAATCATGGGACGTAAATCGCTTTTTAATAGACCTGTTCAACCGGCTAGGGTAGGAACTCATAAGATAGAGCTTGTTCCTAACGCAGTACGTAAAAAGCCTCATTGTTACAGTGTACCTATTGCTTACCGAAAGGAGGTGGACAGACAGATACGGGAATTGTTAGATTGGGATTTAATCGAACCCTCGGGAGCCGAAATTGCCCATCCCATTGTCTGTGTGGCAAAAAAAGACGCGACGGTTAGAATGTGTGTAGATTATCGTGCGCTAAATTCGGTCACGAAAGTACCAGTTTTCCCTATGAAGGATATGCAGGAATTAATCTTCATGGCGGGGGCGGCTCAGTGGTTAACTAGTTTGGATTTATTAAAGGGCTACTGGCAGATCCCTTTGGATGAGAGTAGTAAACCGTTAACCGCATTTAAAACCCACAACGGAGTTTTCCAATGGAAAACGATGCCATTTGGTCTGTCGGGAGCTTCTGGTACATTTCAGCGAGAAATGAATCGTGCTCTTAAAAATCATAGTGATTATGCTCAAGCCTATATGGACGATGTCGTAATTTTCTCCGAAACTTTCGACGATCATTTAAGACATTTATCTGCAGTGTTGGAAAACTTGGAGAAAATGGGATTCTCTATTCGTCTAGACAAATGCACGTTTGCGGCGAGGAAAATTAAATATCTGGGTCATGAAATAGGGGGGGGTAAACATGCTCCTGAGGAGGGGAAAATAGCGGCCATAAAAAAACTTGTGAGGCCGACAAATAAAAAGGAAGTTAGATCGGTATTGGGTTTGATGGGCTTCTATCGGTCTTATATTCCGAATTATGCAGAAATATCAGCTCCACTAACTGATTTGACCAAGAAGGGGTCCCCGAACATTGTTCCGTGGGGAACGGCGGAGCAAACCGCATTCGCCAAATTAAAGAGTATTCTATGTGAAGCCACGGTGTTGGCTACCCCAAATATGGGTATGCCCTTTCAAATACATTGCGATGCGTCGAATGTTGCCGTCGGTGCCTGTTTGACCCAAATTGACGCGGAGGGCAAATATCGACCCATCGCGTTTGCCAGTCAGAAATTGTCGGCGACGCAACGGAATTGGGCTAGTATAGAAAAGGAAGCCTGGGCAGTGCTGTTCGGATTAAACAAGTTTGACAAATGGGTATATGGGGCCCAGGTGGAAATTATAACTGACCATAATCCGTTAAAATATCTGAATGCGACTACTCCCAAGAGCCCAAATTAACCCGATGGGCACTCTCTTTACAGAGGTGGAATCACCATATAACTCATCTACCGGGTAAGCAACATTATGGAGCAGACGCCCTGTCTCGTCTGGAGCAGGAGGACAACAATAGCGCGAGGGGAGATGCCTATGTTGGAAATTCCTAGTTTTTTTTCTCTCTCTCGATGTGTATTAATTTGGTTAAAATTTATTCTGTGGTATATGTATATAAACATATCGAGTTAGTATTAAATGTCTTCTTAAATATGTTTGCTTAGCGAAGTTAAAGAATAGTGGTGTTATCTTGTGTAAGTTGTGAATCCCTACAGATTACAGGGGCAAGTGTCATTTCCTTGTGTGCTGGAAATGGAGGGAGCAAATATCGGGAGTAACCGATAGATCTTGGTTTTTAGAGGTGCCAGGGCACCCTGGAGAGTCTGCATTCCAAAGAAACTGTCTCTTGTGTGTGTTGTGACTCTACGAATCATCCGCCCACGATTATCCATTCCTGTGAGGTGATGGTGAAATCAGCTAAGGAGACAGATTTCACTCTCGGCGGGGGCGTGTCAGGAATGGATTATATATATATATATATCCGCTTCCCTCCCCTCCCGTAGAGTGACCAGCCGGAAACCTGTTTGGCGCGAAGGAGGAGAGACGGGGGAAAAAGTCGCCCCGGGAATCGAGGGAGAAGGGAGCGAGGAGGCGACACGTGTAAAAGTGGCTGTATTTTGCTCCTCAGCTTAAATTTGAATATATATGGTTTTATAATGTGTGATCAGCGTAAATTTGAATATATATGTTTTTATAATGTGTGATGTGTCCCAGTAGATGTGTAAATAAATAAATTTTGGGGCTGAAGACCGTGTCTGGACTCGTAAATCGCGTAATACCTTCCCATAACACGAAGAACGGACCCGGGGGCGGTTAAGCCTCGTCAAGGGAGAGGGATCGCTCCTCACAGAGTCTATAACCCAATGACCACAAATATATAAATCAAAGAAAGAAATCTTAAAAAGTGAAATTTGTTTAAGTTTAATAAACATTTTGGAGTTTGGATTTTTTTGCTTTGGAAAGCTGGAAAGAACGTTACTATAAGCATGTAAGATAAAATCAAAGACTTCTGTCAGCGACAACAGACAACAAAACGCTTGAATCTTTGCCTTAAAATAAGTATATTAAATATTTTCCTGAAGGCGGAGATGTCTATACGATTAGCGATTATAGGGATTTTTACTACGCTATAAGTATGGTTTCTGTGATAACGACGCGTAGTATTTGCATAGACTTGTAGCATAGGCTTGTTAAAAACTTTGCATAATCGTAATTACGGCAATTTGGAAAAGGTTTGTGCTCCAGAGTATATTTTTACACATTTCCGATCCACAATCCCTCTAACTACTTGGCCTCAAAACGCTGGAGGTAAAATCCAGCTTTCAATTCCTTATTCTATACGCTTCATTTTAATACCGAGTTTTTAAGTATACTTAATTTACTTTTAAATGATTACGATTATCTAGTCTCGATTTATCAGCTAAATACCTACATCTCCGAGGCGGGTTAAAAATCCAACGAGAATCGGACCTCTCGCCTCGGAGGCATATAAAACTGTCCCGCCTGTTTAATTCTGCCGAGTCTAGGAGGGGTATTTCAAACGGAAAAATGCCGTAATTCGAGAGAGGAAATGCAGCTCATGAGGTGACATGAAGATTATTTCTACCGTATTTTTCTAGATACGGATAATGTTTTCTTTTTTTTCTTTCGGTCTCAGTAGAGTACATAAGCCTGTTTCTTTCCCTTTTCTCTCTAATGGAGCCCAGGGGGATTGCTCAGTGATTGGAAAATGGCTAAATTACTGTCATCTTCAGTGAGGAGTGCAATTCGCGGGACATTATCGGACGAAAAACAGTCATTTGGTTGCTTGGGACTTTTACCGGGACGTGTTTCACAGTTCATGTTGTAGGGATAGGGCGTATCGTTGGAAAGGAGTTTAAAAAAGCACTTGGCTTGTTGGATGGGACATTTTCCTTCATATCTGAAGACGAGGAAACGTCTGTGGTTGGAATTTCCGACACAATCAATCTGTCAAGTGAGATCAGATTCCGATATAACTGCGCGATTTAAATTTCTGTTTCGCGTGTGTGCTGAGCTAAAAATTTAGCCATTGCTCGGCATTTTCGCATTACTTGCAATTTTGCGAATTTCATTTGACTTTACGTTTACCTTTGTTATTATATCATTTTAAGTTAAAACATTAAAATAAAAAGTTTAAATGCAGGCTGTTTAGGGGGGGGGGGAGATTCCGAATTAGTTCTCAAGTTAGAAGAAGTATTCGTGGATAATTTTTGAATCCTTGAGGTACCATTGACCAAGCATGACTATTCATCTATATATATAAAACAGTTCCGTAACTGACTGACTGATTGACTGACTGACATACAACGCACAGACCAAACCGTTGGACCTAAATGGCTGAAATTTTGCATGGTGATTTTTCTTATAGTGTAGGGGTGCACTAAGAAAGATTTTTGAAAAGTTCTTAGATTTTTTAAAATAAAATTTTTAAGCTGTTCTAGTAACTTCTTTTAATTTTGCATTTAAAATAATAATTTGAGGGTTATGAAATTTATATCACGAGAAAATTCATAAAAATTCCTTTAAAATGAAATCTTTTTCGAGTCTTTGCCTTCATTTTCTGATTTTTGGTGAATTTTTAAAGATTAATTTTTAGAATTTAATTTATTAAATGCTGATCACGGGATTTCTTTTTCTGGTACTTCAAATAAATTTATCGTCACGTGCATAACAACGTAATAGACAAAAAAAAAATTTCTTTCTTGCTAATGCGACAGACGATTGGACATTATCCAAAAAAATATTAAAATACAGTAAAAGATATGTTCTTCGAACTGTACTATATTAACTGTACTATATTCTTAGGTATGTCCTATTAGATTTAATTTGAATATTTTCTTCTACATTATTTTGTCTATAAAATATCCCTCACGATTTTTTTATAAATATATAATTTTTTTTTACATCAATTGTATACATTGATCTTTGTATTTATTATATATATATATATATATATATATATATATATATATATATTGGCATTAATTACATACATTGGCCATTGTATTTAATTTGAATGTACTCCGTAGCGAAGTGCGGGTTTTCAGCTAGTAATATATACATTTTTTTTTTTATGAAATTTAACTTAAGGCTACCGGGTATTAAATTCAACCAGCTCAGTACTAACCTATGGAGAAAATTTTCCGAGCAATTGTCGACTTGGACTTTAATGCTTTTTCTCTAGTTATACTCCTTAATAGAGACACTTTTTGACTCGACTATCTTTTTCATTCTTTAATGGAAACTCTAATAATATTTTTAAATTGCATTATTCGGGAAGGGGGTGTGATTTATTGTGTTTCAACGCAAATAATTTCCTTTAATGAGTGGAATTTTTGAAATGAATAACAGCACTGTCAATATTGTCTCTCTCTACACAACAGAGTAAATTTTAAATTAAAAAAAAATCTTTTACGATCATTGGAAAAATTTCTCCACACCTCAACATTGAACTGAGCGAATCGAACATGGCTACTACCCACAAGCCTTAAGTAATTGATTTAAATTTTTTTAAATACCATACAAAACATATGCAACAGCAAAGTTCTGAACTTCTATAAAATATGGGATTCTAAATATAAATGCACAAAGGAAATATCCCATTTGCGGATTACTTTACGTATCAATTTGGATATTGTTTTCAGTCTTAAGTGTTCTTTCTCTTTAGATTCCTTACAGATTAAAATAATCAGACAGGGAAACTTGTGTAAATAAAGGGTTCCCCAACAAGATCTTATTTTTTGAATTAAACACATTATTTATTTGAAAAGTGATAGCATTTTTATTTCATTGCAAAGTACAAATGTTCCGATTATGTATAGAATAAAATGTCAGACAAGTGCGCCCCACGGCTCTCGTTGCAAACTCTTGCTCTTTTGACGAAATTTAAGATAACGTCATTGCATAATTGTGATTCAATTGTGGCAATAACTCCACCTTAGGTTCAGTGATTGTTTGTGGTTTATTGGCATATACATGTGACTTATAAAAACCCCATAGAAAGACGCCACACGGTGTCAAATCACACGATTTTGCCAACAGGGCCCGACTTTGACGCGATGAGGCCCTGGGCAAAGCAGACTTTGGGGGGCCCCCTTAAAGAACAGATCCAGAGGGGGGCACGCTCCCCCCCCCCTCAGAACCAGATTTCCACATGAACATGTGGGACACTCACCCAAGCCTCTTGTAAATCAGGACCGGAAATTCAAAAAAATTTTGACCAACAAGTCAAATATTTGAAGAAAAAAATTAATAATAATAATACTAATATTGATAGAAGTGTTAATAAATTAATTTAATTTTTAATGTTAATAAATAAATTCGTGAAATTTCCTTTTGAAATTCAAAATAGATCACAGTCTGGAGTTATTACAACTTCCCCCCCCCCCCAAATATATAAATAAATAAGTCAGAAACGCTTATGGATGTAAGCATGCTTTCACTATAGTGGGTGCATTGTGCCCCACCCAATATCCGCCACTGCCCCCCTTTAGTGTATTAACCAAAAACCAAATTCTCAAAACTATGTACAACTTAATATTAAATTTGGGGACTCCATAATTTTGGGGGCTCTGGGCAAGCACCCCACTTGCCGGGCCTGACTTGATTGCCAACTTGATTGAAAAGAAATGGCGTGAAATTTAAATCCGGCGTTACACAACGACGTTATCTAAAATTTCATCAAAAGAGCAGGGGTTTGCAACGAGAACCGTGGTGCGCATTTGTCTGGCATTTTATTCCATACATAATCGGAACATTTGTACTTTGCAGTGAAATGAAAATACTATCACTTTCCAAATAAAAAAATGTCTTGCATTCAAAAACTAAATACGACGCTATTATCGGGACGCCCTTTATATACTAACATTGAATTACCAATTTTCCCCGCTCATGATTGAAGAGATTACTTTGTATGGAGATTAAAACCATCTTTTCTTTTCTTTTACGGATTGCATACGACATCAGTGTATTTTATCAACGCCTAAAAACAGGTATAAAAGTAGCTGAAGTTCATGAAAATTCGCCTTTTAATAAATTTATGTCATCTCCGATTACTTTCGCATATATTAGAATTCGATTAGAAACTATAGAAGTGCTGATCACGTACAAATCATTTTGAAATATCTATCAAGTTGAATTAGTTTGAAAACTTGCCTTCGTTTACTATTAATAGATATAATAGATACCACTGTTCCTTATCATAGCAGCATGTGTAAATCTATAACGGTAGAATTCGATGTCTAGTTAGCTGAATGTCTCGCATCCAATTAACAGTGTTTAAAAAGGATAGTATAAAACTTAGATGGCGAAATTAAGAAACTTGTGCCAGAGGAGGCTGGCAGAACAGTTTTGTTTTCTGACAATTAAGGTGACTGCCTACGTTGAAAATGTCATTTTTTGACAATTTTGGTCAATTTTATTTTTTGCATGAGTCGTGTAATTCAATCTTTTCTCTTTTCAAAACTGTTTTGATGTTATGGCTATTTTAAAAAGCATCGTCTGCTACAAAATTGAAGTGACAAACAACTTTAAATGTGTGTTTTACAGAATTATGTTTTTTAACACAAATCTCTACCGTTATCATGATATTTCCCATAATAATGCATATAATTTGATAAAATTTTCAGGAAATGTTTTAGATGCTATTGTTAATGAAATGATTTACAATAATTGATGATAAATAGATTTTTTTTTATTTCGGGCTATTTTCATAAGGAAAGGAATGACGAATAGGGGAAAATTTTCATATTGGAACATAAAATTGTCTGTATTATTTTTGCATTTTAATATTTCTCTCACATTGTAGGTCACTTTGATGTTAACTGTCATATGTATCAATTGTGAGGAGGAAATTAAGATAATAGCATTAGAATTTTGTGCAGAGTGATAGGCGTTTTAGCTAAATTTCATTAAAAGTTACTAAAAATTGACCAATTTATAAAAAAGAATGGTATTTACAGGTAAGTTTTTGCTCATTTTTTAATTTTTAAGTTATTTTACCATAAAAGACCAAAAAACCCTTAAAAAATGATTTTAAAACAAAAATTGACTCCGAACGTAGGCAGTCACCTTAAACAACAACCTTAAAGTGATATTTTAAAAAAAAAGTTTACAAAAAATTTAGAAAATATAATTTATTTTACATCTGTCAAAATTGCTTGCATCGAAAATTTTATGCCGGGCCAGCTCTATAACTACACTGAACTTTCCTTTTTCTTGATGGTGCGTATGATTACAAAGATTAGTGTTTCCTGAAAATTCATGCTAATATTTAATTAATTGAAATAACTTTCCAATTCCAAACAATTAATAAGACTTCCTTTCGCTGTTGAGGGGACCTGGCTGTCTTCTATTGAAAATAATTTTTAACACTTATTTATGAACGGGTTTACAGTTAGTACATCTTAACCTATGTGCCACGGGCTATGTTTGGTGATTTCCCGAAGAACACCAATAAAAGATACTTAACATTTGAAGCTGTCGTCGGAATTTAATAAAATCTCTTGATATATATTCATCATCATCGATTTCCATTTTTTTTTGTCATCTATATATATAAAACAGTTCCGTAACTGACTGACTCACAGACTGACTGATTGACTGACTGACATACAACGCATAGACCAAACCGCTCGACCTAAAGGGCTGAAATTTCGCATGGCGATTCTTCTTATAGTGTAAGGGTGCACTAAGAAAGGTTTTTGAAAAATCCATCTTAGATTTTTTTAAATCAAATTTTTAAACTGCTTTTTGTAACTTGCATTTAAAATAATAATTTGAGGGTTATAAAATTTATATCACGAGAAAGACCGTAAAAAATTCCTTTAAAATAAAATCTTTTTTGAATCCGTACCTCCATTTTCTGATTTTTGGTGAATTTTTAAAGATTAATTTTTAGAATTTAATTTATTAAATGCTGATCACGCGATTTTGTTTTTCTGGTACTTTAAATAAATTTATCGTCACGTGCATAACAACGAAATAGACAAAAAAAAATTTTTTTTCTTGCTAATGTGGCAGACGATTAGACATTATCCAAAAAAACATTAAAATACAGTAAAAGATATGTTCTTCAAACTGTACTATTCTTTAGTATGTCCTATTAGATTTAATTTGAATATTTTCTTCTACATTATTTTGTCTATAAAAATATCCCTTACGATTTATAAATATATATATATATATATATATAATTTATATTTATTTTTTTGGCATTAATTGCATACATTGACCGTTGTATTTAATTTGAATGTACTCCGTAGCGAAGTGCGGGTTTTCAGCTAATCATTACACATAAGGTGTTTAAATTCAACTTAGACAAAAAAAAATTACATTAATAAAATTATTTTGCAAATGTTTACTTTATTAAATATCTTTCACTGCACCAGATGGGGCCCGTCAGAGCTACTAGGGCCCTACAGGATGTTAACCCCAGTGGTGAGGGGAGAAAATATTAACGCTATTTAGGAATACCTCGCATGCAAATAAGGCTGTCCCGACTCCCCAAAAACGCACGGTCGAAGTAAAAACGGAATTTTCTGGTCCCTGAAGACTTGCGTCGTAAAAGTTCGTCACCCACTTATGGTATAATAGTTATCCCATTACGACAGTTATTCTCAACCTTTTTATGTCCCCCCTCCCACTTTTGATGACTTTCAAGACCCTAGTCCCCCTAAGCCTAAAAAGCCGCCTAAGTAATGCTGTTAAAATATATTCTACTTAATTTTCCCCTTACCATCCGCGTTCCCTTTGAAAATCCTTCACGCCTTTGCGGGGGTGGGGGGGGGTACCCCATCTATCCGAGACCTACCCTTAGACCCCCAATCTACCCTTACTATCCGAGTCTCCTTTGAAAATCATTCATGCCTTCCCAGGAGGGCGCCCCACCCTTACCCAGGTTGAGAACCACTGCTTTCGAATACAGTCAAATTTTGAGTTTTCTGCATCATCAGGTTACAGAAAACTCATAAAATGATCACTAAGACATAAAAACTGTTGTTAATTTATTTGGATCCCACCACTGCTTAAATCTGGCGCCCCACACAGCTCGGCCATCCTAAAACAGCTATAAGGCATATTCCGTAAGAAAATCTTTTATGCAGAGTACTTGAATATCTCCCCCGGTCCATGATTGGTACATTGGTGTCTGCCTTCGTAAGGCTCTTGGCTTCAAGGTCGATAGAGCTGAGCAGACTGCAATCTCTAGGCTTGCAAGTGGCCACTTGAGATGCCTAAAATTTAATCACCAAAACAAAACCTTGTAAAACGTGTAATAATGAGCAAGCCACTCCTGATCCCATCCTAACTTGCCTAAACTTATGTAGGAAGGATTTTATTGCAGATCCTCGCTATTTGATAGACCTACTGAGGATATATGGACTCATGGACCTGATCTAGCGCTGCTAGATTAGGAGGGATTAATAATAATAACAACTAAACAGCTCTAAAGGGTATAAGATAGCCGATTGAAAAAATTCTTTCTTCATTGCGTAGTATAATCTAAAGAATAAAATTTTTCAATCCAAGTCGGCAATCATCGGGAAAATTTTTCTCCAAAGGTTAACATTATAAAGGGTTATCCAATAGGGCTACTACCTAAAAATAATTACAAGATAAAAATAACTTTTTATATACCATGTTTTTAAATTTTCTGTTGAATCATATAAACTTGACAATTCTATGTATTAATAAATACTTTTTAAAATTTTTTTTGATGAATTATCCCATCAACTTGAAAGAAAATTAAGTTAATCGGAAGTTAACTTGCGTTTAACTTTTCGTTCCCGTACCGGTCGATAGATGGCTGCACCAGTCTACAAAACAAAATTAACTGAAAAAGAATTTAATTCTGCTTAAAGATGGCTAAAAGTATTAAAACAATGCATTGTCATCATGTTCTGAGCTATTCTAAAAGTTTCAGATGTTTAGCTAGTCGGGAAGTTAGTTAAAAATCGATTGAAAGATTTGTACCGGACAAATACACACACAAACAAACAAACAAGAAAGCGAGTTAATAAAAACATGGTAATAAATGGTTCAGTCAAAAACCCTGGATCTGGAAAAAATTCATGATTGGCAATGTTTACATACTAGAATGAATGACGGGAGAGAAGCCATAACTTCGGCTTTAAAATGAAGAAAAAACATTTTTAAAACTTCCAAGAAGCGGAGGAAAACTAGTTTGTTCAACCGAAATGTAATCCAGTACGATTAGAAGTAAAAATGGAAAACTTTTGTCTTTTAGTTTTCCTTCTGTGATTACGGTATCTCCGTTTCGATCATAATTATAGGTATAAAGCTGTAAACTCGATTTCCCCATTTGTCATAATCTCAAATCTGCGATGTCTGAAATCAATCGCTTTATCGAAGCCGCACATCATGCGTCGTGAATTTAAATTATTTTACATCAAAACTATATTTGATATAGCTGTCACATCAATATTCCCCGAAGTTATTATGGTGGTCACTGAGCGGGATTTGCATAAACGTATCTTGGAGCTCAAAGGAATATTAGCCTCATAAAAACGTCATGTTGTTTTCGATTTAGCTACGAGGGCTTCGGATTACAAGACAGCGACAAATTTCGGGTTAATTTTCAAATCCTGTGCCTTTAAAACAGTGGTTATTAACCTTTTGTTGATCAGGGATCCTCTCCCAACCAACACTTTTAGAGGCTGAAATAGGTTTAATTTTATGAATTAACAACTTATTTGTGATAAACAACCTTAATAAATAGTTACTAATACACTTAATAACAACAGCAAATTTAACATAAGAGGGAACTTAACACCAAACATAAAAGTCTATGAAAATTGAAAAATGAATGAGATTTTGGAGCTTGCATTTACTTTACTAGCTGTAAAATGGCTGTAACGCTGCCACACCGTGGCACAAAAGATCTATTACGTATTTTTAAAGCTGCTGTGTACTAACCGTATTTGATTCCCTCACCACAATGTTAACCTATAGAGAAAATGTGTCTACTATTTGCAGCTGCATAAATGCTGGTAATTCAATAAAAGTGGTATTTTCAGATATAGCCTGAACTTTTCTGCACCTTGCAACAGGATTCATTTTATAAATTTCGTCCACCAAAGGAATTGAGGAGCGTTTAAGGCAACAATGGACCTCCAGATTGACAAAAATATGTCCTCAAAACGATTTTTTTTCTTTCAGAAAATGATTCTGCAACTCATCAACTTTAGATTTAAAAAAAAGTATGTTGATCCGATCATTATTAACCGAGTTATAAGTATTTTTTCTAACGGCTGTTACAATGGATCTGTTGTCAAATTAAAACTGTAAATGCTATTTACTCAAAACAAGTTTTCATGTCGTTTCGGTAAGTTCAAAATGTTCCATGCGTCATAATTTTTCTTGAATTTTCATAAAATTTCATAAAATGATTATTTATATATGTTAGAATAAAACTTACAAATAAATTAATTATACTATTTTAAAACAACTTAAAATTTTTACAATAAAAAATTTTTTTTGCTAAAATTTTGCATAAAATGACCTATTTTTATCGATTTCTTTTCTAGTTTTTATAAATATGACTGTAAATCAAATATTGCTAGTAACTTTTATTATAACTATATAAAGCTAGCTTAGCAAAGAAAATTAGATATCTGAGACAAAAATTGATGCGCATGGAGCATTTTTAAATAGAGTAATTAACAAACTGATTTTAATTAATATCTTAATTACATTCTGATTTTTTTAAAATTTAGAATTTTCATCTCTAAACAACACTGTATAAGGATACAAAATTTCATATCAATTGGTTGATAAATAAGAAAAAAGTTTTTCATGGTCCATTGTTGCCTTAAGCACACTATACGAGATTTCCCCCCCGAATAATTTAAATTTTAGAACATTATTTGCATTTTTTTAAAAACGGAAAATGCCCCAAGGTGTAACATTTCTTTACAATTTAAAAAAAATCTTTAAATCAAAGCCGGCAATCCTTGGACACATTTTCTTCACAAGTTAACATTGAGGTGAGAGAATACAATAGGGTTAGTACACAGCAGTCTTAAGAAGAACAAGGATTTTTTCCCACTCGGAAAGCCAGAAAACGAAATATAGAATTCTTAGAATTTGAGCAAAAAATTGGGTAAAAAAAATTTTGCTATAAAACTTTGTTTTGTATGTAAAAATGTTGAAATTTGCGGCCCTTTTGAAACCATGAAACCAATAATTTTTTTATATTTTTTTTTATCACTGCTGACTTCCAGGATAATTTCTTTGGTTCTCCAGGACATGTGGTCCACTGACATATCGGCTAATAACCAGAACTTTCCTGATTGTTTAATCAGGAATGTGAATTATTAGCTCGATTAGTATCATTTCTATCATGCGTTCAAAGAATATTTTTCCAAAAGACGCTTTTAGAGATTTAATACCCAAAACCTTGACAGCAGCAAAATATATTTCAATTTCTTCTAAACGTATCTGTTTTATCAGATAAATGTATCCCTCATTTCAGATATCAGGAGTTGAATCTTTTAGCATGGAGAAAAATCTCATTTGTATAACTTTCACGTTTTGCGTGTGGTTGACCGAGTAAAACGAAATATTCATTTTTTGGTTTCTTTTTACGCTTTTGACTTATTCCGTGTAGGTTTTACGGTAGGGAAAAGGTCCTTCTAATAGTTGTATATTAAAATAGTTTTGAAACATGAGCAAGCAATTATAGTTCTCAAGTGTTTATCAGTTATAGCCCATCATACTCAAATAAATTAAGTGCTGTGGAGTAGCAATATTGGATTTGCTCGTCACAATGTTATCCTAAGGAGAAAATTTTTCCAGCTATTGTAGACTTGGATTTTAAGTTGTTTTTTTTTTAAAGGGAAAAAAGACCTTCAACCTCGAACATTTTAATTTTCAATTTTTAACAGATTGAGAATAATTAATAGTCTTTTTTACTACATTGAAGTCCCTTAGAATTAATATAAAAATTCTTTTTCCCAAAATATTGTCTGTTTTTCAAAAATTTTCTTAAAACATGCTAACATTTTTCAAAATGCTCCACGTGCATTCCATATGAACCAAAAACCTTAAAATTTTGAATCATATGTATATAAACATAGCTGTGCATCGATTTTTTTTTTGTAGTAATCTAAAGTCTTAAATATATTTTTTTCTAATCGGCCTGTTATTTGTTTTATGTTTTTGCGTGTTTTTACTTTAATTTCATGGTTTATGAATTTGAAAAATATTTGTGGTGTCTCAGAATAATGCACAGTTTTGTGATAAACATTTTCATTAGCAATTCTGAGAAATTTGGAAGAAATCTGATAAAAATTAACGCGCGAGGAAAATTTCGAAAAATTCAAGCATTTTTGAAGAATTTTTTTAGACACAAGTCTAATTCCTCCCCCCAAAAATTGTTATCTGGGAATTATAAGTAACTTCAAGGTGAAAAATAGAATATTAATTATACTCATGCGGTATACAGAGTGAGATATTGAAAAAAAAAAAGAGATTGGAGGTCATTTGTACTCTTAAAGAATTGTACTCCGTAACAGAGAAAGACATTTTTTACTCGAGTAATTTTTTCATACTTTAAGGGGTCATACTGACTGTTAAACCGTAAAAAAAATCGATTTTTTGAGAAAAAATATGTATGAAAGATTAACCTTTTCTGAGTATTTTAAGACAATCCGCTTGAAAAAAATTCCCATAATTACGGAAGTTATGAATAAAAACGTGTCAGATGTTTACTGTAAACAGATTTAAAGGGCAATACTTCAAAGTGATTTATCTCAAAATATGTTTTTTTTTCACATAGCGCACTTGTTATCTGTAGAAATATTTCATATTTTTGCATGAAATTTTCACAGAGGGTACATATTATCATTTGCATGAAACTAAACCTAAATTTGTTTACAGATCTCTAGAGAATGCATTTTTCATGCATAGATAAAATTTAATTTAATAAGAAAAAAAATGTACTATTTTCAGTTTCATAGTAAAAATAGAAATATACCTTAAATATATACAAATTTAGGTTCAAATTAAACTTTAGTTTCTGCAGTATGTGTTAAAAGCAGAAATTTTGTCTTAAACTCCATTTTTTTGAGTATTTATGTGCGTTAGCTTTGATATCACTTTTGTCCAAAGTAAACTGCTTATTATTTATGACTATCTAACATAAATTGTTTTTAACTATCAAACAAGAAAGGGTATATATTCATAAATCAAACATTGTTCTATTAACACACAAAAAATTATGATTCAAATCTTATACTTTTCAAGATATAGAATGTCGAAAGTGACACAATTTTTATACTTTTTCGACTTTTAACAGTCGTATGACCCCTTAAAAGAAACACATACAATGTTTTTAAATTTGCATAATTAGGGGGAAAATATGGTGTACTGGGCTTTAAACTTCCATCTTTTCCATTGGTGGATGAAATTTCTAAAAGGAATCAGATAGCAGAGTAAAAAATTTCTTTCTTTATTACGGTGTACCATTTAAAAAAATATTTCAATCCAAATCGACAATCATTGGACACATTTTCTCTATAGGTCAACACTGAGCTGAGAGAATCCAATAAGGCTGTTTCCCAGAAACCCTACAGTATGACTAAGAAAAAAAAATTTACCGTGAATTCTAGATTTTCTTGGTAAGAGGTTTCTTGGTAAATTTTCGTTGTTGAGATTTTCTTGAACACCAAATAACAACTATAATTCACGTTAATCTTGACTTAAATATCAATTCAAATTCAAAACTGTTTCGTATTAAGATGAATACGAAAATTTTATTTTGAAAATTCCGACATGAGAAATTTCAAATAAAATCAGGAAAATTATCGGATTTGGGCCTTTTCACATAGAAGTCCAGTAGCGGAAACATTAAAGTATTGAAATATATTCAACCAATGACAAACCTCCAAACTATTAGCAACGACATTTTTAACGCCTATGATTGGTTTATTTCCGTCTCAGTGCCATCTTTCCTTTTTACGCTTCCGATACCGGACTCCTATGTGAACAGGCCCTTAATTGTACTGATACCTGCCAGTTTGACATATTGTTGAAAATTGTTATGATTAAGTAGCGTTTCAAAATTTAGAGGCATTCGACATTGAATCCATAAAAAAGAAAAATTTAATTTTCACTTTAAATATTATAACATTTTACAAAAACCGGGTGGTCATAAAGAAATTTTGCCGATATATGGACCTCTAGTGGCCGCTCCGTTCAACCTATCGAGATGAGATTTCAGATATAGTTATTCAGAGGTATGAGCTCAGGATTCTGAGAACGGCAGCACAATGACGCTCATGGTTACGGTTATAGGTATAGAAACTCGAAATTTTCGAATGGCAACGCCCACTTTTTCCCATCGCAAAATGCTCAGCGCATGCGAAAACCCTAAGAAGCGTTAGAACGGTACGTGTATCACAAAACACGGGCGCATTATGCACGCACAAAAAACAGCTCTGCGAACGGCCAACAAAGACACGATCAGGGCGCACGGAGGAAATTTGCATATGACAGAGAATACAAACCAATCACAGAACGCCGTTCGCCAGATATTCAGCGTAGAAACCGACAAAAAGCTCTCTGATCGTGTTTTTGTTAGCCATTCGCGGAGCTGTTTTTTGTGCGTGCATAACGCGTCCGTTTATTGTGATACACGTACCGTTCCAACGCTTTTTAGGGTTTTCGCATGCGCTGAGCATTTTGCGAAGGGAAAAAGTAGGCGTTGCCATTTGAAAATTTCGAGTTTCTGTACCTATAACCGTAACCGTGAGCGCCACTTGGTTTCGGTACACAGAATCCCGAGCTCATACCTCTGAATAACTATATCTGAAATCTCACTTTGATCGGTTGAACAAAACAGCCGCTAGAGGTCCATATATCGGCAAAGTTTCTTTATGACCATCCGGAAGAATAAAGGAAGAATAGTTTTACTAATGTAATTTTAAGTGTAGGTTCAATAAAATGAACTATTCATTAAATTTCAATTAAAGCAATGGCCTGTTTCTAATATTGATTGTGTAATTATTTTACATACCAGTGACACAGGGTATAGCAGATATGTATACACCACTAGGGTACTCATCAGTTTTTGACCTAGGCTTCACCCTTGTAATGGGATGTTCTGCAAGGCATAGCCGGTAAAGTACCTGGCAAAGAATTCCGGATGAGGAATTTCTTTAAATTTTTACTGATGACTGACAAAGTGCAGCCATCCAGCCCACAATGGAAATACTCATCGTCTGTGACGAATTGTGGTACATTTTAGAGCGCTTCAAGATGAAAAATTCATGGAAAACGCCCTCGCATTTGGAATTCTTTCCCATCCAGCTCACTTATCGGCTAAGCTTTGCTGAGGAACTACCTCTAAGTCTATTTATCGAGAAATGGAATTGTTCAATATTTCAAAAGACGTAATATATGTAAAGTTCCATTGAATGTATTTGTAAGAGATTTTGCGCACTCTTTATTTTAGCTTCATTAAACTGATTCTAGGAATTTTGGTTAAGGGAAAACAATTCTGAAAAATATTTCCCCTGAAGAAAAAATGGACTCTGATGGCCGGAAAAATATTTTTCATCTAAAATCTATATATATAAAACAGTTCCGTAACTGACTCATTCATTCATTCATTCATTCACTGACTGACTGACATACAACGCACAGACCAAACCGCTGGACCTAAAGGGCTGAAATTTTGCATGGCGATTCTTCTAATAATGTAGGGGTGCACTAAGAAAGATTTTTCTAAAATTCTTCTTAGATTTTTTAAAATTAAATTTTTAAGCTGTTTTTTAAACTTTTTTTACGTTTGCATTTAAAATAATACATTGCGGATTATAAAATTTATATCACGAGAAAGATCATAAAAATTCCTTCAAAATGAAATCTTTTTCGAACCTTTACCTTGATTTTCTGATTTTTGGTGAATTTTTAAAGATTAATTTCTAGAATTTTATTTATTAAATGTTGATCACGTGATTTCTTTTTCTGGTACTTTCAATAAATTTATCGTCACGTGCATAACAACTAAATAGACAAAAATTATATTCTTTTTCTTTCTAATGCAGCAGACGATTGGATATTATCCAAAAAAAATAAATATCCCTTACGATTTTTTTATAAATATATATATATATATATATATATATATATATATATATATATTGGCATTAATTGCATACATTGACCGTTGTATTTAATTTGAATGTACTCCGTAGCGAAGCGCGGGTTTTCAGCTAGTCTATATATATAAAACAGTTCCGTAACTGACTCATTCATTCACTGACTGACTGACTGACTGACATACAACGCACAGACCAAACCGCTGGACCCAAAGGGCTGAAATTTTGCATGGCGATTCTTCTAATAGTGTAGGGGTGCACTAAGAAAGATTTTTCAAAAATTCTTTTTAGATTTTTTTAAATTAAATTTTTAAGCTGTTTTTTAAACTTTTTTTACGTTTGCATTTAAAATAATACATTGAGGGTTATAAAATTTATCTCACGAGAAAGATCATAAAAATTCCTTCAAAATGAATTTTATTTCGAATTTTTACCTCCATTTCCTGATTTTTGGTGAATTTTTAAAGATTAATTTTTAGAATTTAATTTATTAAATGCTGATCACGGGATTTCTTTTTCTGGTACTTTCAATAAATTTATCGTCACGTGCAAAAAAAAATAGACAAAAAAATATTTTTTTCTTGCTAATGCGGCAGACGATTGGACTTTATTTTGTCGATAAAAATATTCCTTACGATTTTTTTATAAATATGTTTTTTTTACATCAATTGTATACATTGATCGTCGTATTTATTATAAATATATATATATATATATATATATTTTTAAAATTAATTGCATACATTGACCGTTGTATTTAATTTCAATGTACTCCGTAGCGAAGCGCGGGTTTTCAGCTAGTTATCTATATATATAAAACAGTTCCACAACTGACTCACTGACTGACATACAACGCACAGACCAAACCGCTGGACCTAAAGGGCTGAAATTTTGCATGGCGATTCTTCTTATGGTGTAGGGGTACACTAAGAAAGATTTTAAAAAAATTCTTCTTAGATTCTTTTAAATTAAATTTTTAAGTTATTTTTGTAACTTTTTTTAAGTTTGCATTTAAAATAATAATTTGAGGTTATAAAATTTACATCACGAGAAAGATCATAAAAATTCCTTTAAAATGATATCTTTTTCGAACCTTTACCTTAATTTTCTGATTTTTGGTGAATTTTTAAAGATTAATTTTTAGAATTTAATTTATTAAATGCTGATCACGTGATTTCTTTTTCTGGTACTTTAAATAAATTTATCGCCTCGTGCATAACAACTAAATAGATAAATTAAAGTTTTCTTTCTAATGCAGCAGACAATTGGATATTATCCAAAAAATTATCCCTTACTATTTTTTTCTAAATATATATATTTTTTTACATCAATTGTATACATTGATAGTCGCATTTATTATAAATACATATATATATATTTTTTTGCATTAATTGCATACATTGACCGTTGTATTTAATTTGAATGCACTCCGTAGCGAAGCGCGGGTTTTCAGCTAGTTAATCTATATATGTAAAACAGTTCCGTAAGTGACTGACTCACTGACTGACATACAACACACAGACCAAACCACTAGACCTAAAGGGCTGAAATTTTGCATGGCGATTCTTCGTATAGTGTAGAGGTGCAGTAAGAAAGATTTTTGAAAAATTCTTCTTAGATTTTTTCAAATTAAATTTTTATGTTGTTTTAGTAACTTTTTATAAGTATGCATGTAAAATAATAATTTGAGAGTTATAAAATTTATATCACGAGAAAGATCATAAAAGTTCCCTTAAAATGAAATATTTTTCGAATCTTTACCTCCCTTTTCTGATTTTTGGTGAGTTTTTAAAGATTAAATTTTAGAATTTAATTTATTAAATTCTGAGCATGTGATTTCTTTTTCTGGTGCTTAAAATAAATTTATCGTCACGTTCATAACAACGAAATAGACAAAAAAAATATTTTTTTTACTAATGCGGCAGACGATTGGCCATTATCCAAAAAAATATTAAAATACAGTAAAAGATATGTTCCTCAAACTGTACTATATTAACTGGACTATATTCTTTAGCATGTTCTATTAGATTTAATTTGAATATTTTCTTCTATATTATTTTGTCTATAAAAATATCTGTTACGATTTTTTATAAATATATATATATATATATATATATATATATATATATATATATATATATATATATATATATATATATATATATATATATTTTACATCAATTGCATACATTGATTCGTTGTATTGATTTTAAATATATATATATATATATATATATATATATATATATATATATATATATATATATTTGGCATTAATTACATACATTGACCGTGGTATTTAATTGGAATGTACTCCGTAGCAAAGTGCGGGTTTTCATCTAGTTTAGCTATAAATATCCAGATATCTCAATAATAATTTTTTAAGAGGTACCTAGTTTTTGCACTCAGACGATTTGTATTTGTGGCCCTTACAACCACTTTGATATTCGTGTATTTTTCCATGGTATCTACCTAGCGTTAAAAAAGTTTGATGGATTTTTATTCCACCCCTTTATTTTTAAAAAAAGGCTTAAATTTGTATTGTAACGTTATTCCTTACTTGCTGTTCTTTAGTGCACTTGATTCCTATATCGCCCCGTGATTTTCGCTATTTATTCATCCGTTCATTTATATCTGTTTCATAACCAAAAATATATTTATTCACTTCAAATGAATTCACAACAGCTGAAATCGGCGATAATCCCCAGTGCCAAAACCCTAAGAAGTTCAGTGACCAGTTTAATTTGTCCAAATCTCTTACCTAAACGTATCCCTTTTTATAATTCCTGTGCGAGGGGAAACGTGGGCAGACTTACCTCGTCTAATTTTTTTCCTTACCTCTTTAACCTTGCCCTGTCAATTGCAAACAAATTATAGCCGGAGATTTTCATCCAACTCGACGAGAGGCGGAGAAATTTATCTCACGTGTCGTCGAATTGGACGTGGGAAAAATTCCTGCGAAAAGCGAGGCACACGTTATATTTATGCGAGTGTTGATAATTTTAATTACGGTTACAGTGTACACACTTTATACTACTCGGAATTTCCGGAAGCTATAAAATATGCTTGACCTATGAGTTAATATGTATATTACGAACGCGTATCTCCCTTCTCCAAGAACACGAGGGGTTAGACAATAAAAGCAGATTTATTAAGTTCATTCTCCGGATTCGACTCTACTGACAACGACACATTCATGGAAGAAGACGATTGAGTAATCGCAACACGTAGGTTCCATATTTCACGTTTCCAAACCCTAACCTCGCGGATGTCTCATTTTGTTAATCCTTTGATAGAGGGGGAAAACTCGTTTAATGTTCTTGTGCAGTTCTGTATCTGACTTTGTAATGGATTTTCGTTTGTAGCTCTACTACAACCAAGGATATTTCTTCCGAACGTAATAAACAATGCAACAAACATTAAATGTAAAAATTCTTTATAAGTTAGTTAGCGGTAATTTAATTTCAAAAGTGGTGCTCCTTAATTGATTCGTGTTTGAAATATCAAAAACTAATTTTGCATGGAATTCTGAAATATCGTATGAATGTATTCACTTATGTACTATTTTTGTATACCTAAATATTTTTAAATAATTGTGTGGGAGTATACATACATATTCTAATATAGCTTTTGTGTTTAAAACATTAAAAACAATATTATATATATATATATATATATACTAGCTGAAAACCCGCACTTCGCTACGGAGTACATTGAAATTAAATACAAAGGTCAATGTATGCAATTAATGCCAAAAAAAAAATAAATATATATATATTTATAATAAATATGACGATCAATATATACAATTGATGTAGAAAACAATATATATATTTATAAAAAATCATAAGGGATATTTTTGTAGACAAAATAATGTACAATCGTCTGCCGCATTAGCAAGAAATTTTTTTTTGTCTCTTTAGTTGTTATGTACGTGACGATAAATTTATTTAAAGTACCAGAAAAGGAAATCACGTGATCAGCATTTAATAAATTAAATTATAAAAATTAATCTCTAAAAATTCACCAAAAATCAGAAAATGGAGGTAAAGATTCGAAAAAGATTTCACTTTAAAGAAATTTTTATGATCTTTCTCGTGATATAAATTTTATAACCCTCAAATTATTATTTTAAATGCAAACTTAAAAAAAGTTACTAAAACAGCTTAAAAATTTAATTTAAAAAAATCTAAGAAGAATTTTTGAAAAATCTCTCTTTGTGCACCCCTACACTATAAGAAGAATCGCCATGCAAAATTTCAGCCCTTTAGGTCCAGCGGTTTGGTTTGTGCGTTGTATGTCAGTGAGTGAGTCAGTTACGGAACTGTTTTATATATATATATATATATATATATATATATATATATATATATATATATATATATATATATGTATATTTAGGTCCTAAAATTTCGTAAGAACGAATCCATTTATTTGAAGTTTTGTACACCTAAATACTTTTAAACAATTGTTTGTCTTTGCGTTTGTGTGTGAGCATCTATATATCTTCTAATCAACCTTTCGAGTTTAAATCAGTAAACACAATATTTATTATTCTTGATTCCAAAATTTTGTATGGATGTAGGGTAAGTATGCCGAATATGAGACCCTTTTTTTATTTTCATATATAACTAGGAAAGTAAGTGAGGGATTATGTCGGCCAGTCATGGTTCCGAAAACAAATGGCTGTTTTGACAGGTGGTTGGTTAGAGAAGTTTCTCTCTCTATTTATATTTATATACCTTCTGACTCATAGACGACAAAAGGTTGGTGTACCCGAGGCGGTTTCCGTAGCAATTTTGCCGCAAGTATGACCCATAGTTGAAATCATATATCCTAGATTTTTTTTTCTTTTTTACCGTAAGATTAGTTGAAAATATTGAACGAATTTTAAAATCCTTTTTTTTTTCACTAATGAAGTGTGCCAACAATAAAATGAAATAATTGAACTAAAAGGTGTTAGATTATTTTTTGTCATATAGGGATTTAATGGAGCACGTGACACAAGATTCCCCATGAAGGCTTTTTTTTTTGTGTGTGCTTAAAACGCAGCATTGAGTAACACAAACCGCGTATGTTTCTACGATGATGACTAGATAAACCCTTTATGTGTTGTATTGCTCATGAGTAACCTTTTGCATAAGGCCGTCTGCACACGGGGCAACTCAAAAGAAACTGATAACCGACTCCAATCACAAACCAGTCCGTGATGAGTCGTAACCTATGTAATTGAATGGAGCCACGCACACGGCGCAACTGGTTACAAACCCGTCGGACGGGTTTGTAACCAGTTGCGCCGTGTGCGTGGCTCCATTCAATTACATAGGTTACGACTCATCACGGCCTGGTTTGTGATTGGAGTCGGTTATCAGTTTCTTTTGAGTTGCTCCGTGTGCAGACGGCCTAACTGTTTTTTTTTAAAATGTGGTGGGCAATTAATTGCCGTGTCGGATTCCCTCAGATCAAAATTTACCTATGGTGAAAAGTTTCTGGCTGGTTGTAAACTTGCACTTAAACTATTATTATTGTTTCGTTTAAATTTCAGTGCGTAATAGAGAAAGAAATTCTTCAAAAGAAAATTCGTTTTTCAAAAGACAAGGGAGAATTTTTTTTTTTTCAAATGTAAATTATTCTGGAAAAAAAATGTGGTATAATGTGTTTTAAACGCATGCACGGGGTGCGGTGGAATAGATTCCCACATTTGAAAGGGTCATAAAAAACGAACGAAACAATTTACAGAAAAAAGCTTTATATTTTCAAAAAGCACTAACTCGGGTGGTGCCCATTATTTGCGATGCTCTACCAAATCCATTCTCTAAAGCAGGGTTTCCCAACCTTTTTACGTTCACAATACCCTTGGGAATGAGATTAGAAAGTCGTTGGCACACTTGCTGGAATTTTAGTTTTTAACGCAGGATTACGTTCCTCCATAACGGTCCTCCGGAGAGCCAAATTTCAGATGCTAAAACCGTCCGTCCGTACCTCACAAGTTATAATTTTGGTAGCGTGCCAAACTCAGTCTGTATCGCTTGGGCAAGCAGCAAATAGTTAAACAGAGTACCAAATGCGTCAGTACCAAAATGCGTCAAAATTTTGACATACATATATGTATATATACATACGTACATTATAGATAGATATACATAACACATACATACAAAAGAGGTAAGCAACGATTAAGTAATCCTACTTTAATAACCCGCGGTAGTTTCGTTATAAGAGACTACCTGATTTTTTTTTCGATTAGGAACGGCATATCTGCATAGAACCCTAAGCGCATCCTAAATATCCTCTGTGTCACTGTTATAGAACTGTAGATTTTAAAGAACGCTTCGTTAACGGAATTGCTATATTCACCGGACCAAATCATGGTGCCTACTGACAACTAGAAAATCTGCCCGTACTGTTGCCACCACCAGCGCCACCCTCCGCCCCCCCCCCTCCACAGCTCTTTTACAAGTGACCTTCAGAAATGTTCATTCTTCAGCACCCTATACTTTCCTACGGTAGACAAAACTTAAAGGAATTGAGATACGATAAAAAAAAAATTTAACGGGTGGTCTTTTTTTATACAGTCCGAAAACATGCAACTAATAACTAAACTACAGTTTTTGTATTTTTTAAAGAAAAGCCAACACAGACAGATTCATTCATTCAAACTATTATCCGGGAAGGAAACAAAGAAAAGTTAACTTGTCTGTCTGACAACGAGACGATCACAAAATAAACGTCCTTTATAAATCTCTCGGAAGAAACGTAAAGTTTTTTTTCTCCCTTTTAAGTGTTTTCCCCAGTCTGGTTAAGATGACAATAGAGAGAGGATGTGTTTTGAATATTGGATTCGATAAAAGAACAGCAAAAGAGGGAGAACTTTAGAGAGGTCTTCTCTTTCACAGAGTATACGTTAGACGTGGAATCTGCGGCACTCAAATTGACTTTGGTTTCGCTCAAAAGATCTATAGGGAAAATAGTATTCGTAATTTTTGTTCGCTAATATGCTTTGCAGCTTTAAAAAATGGTTGGTTAAACACAAACCTCCTTTTTTCTTTATGGCACACACAATTGATGTTTGATGTATATTCTTCATTATGTGAATATGAATAGGTTAAATGAAGAGTCTGAAGCAAAAGCGGCTTGTATAATAATCTAGAATTAATAAACAGTATAAACTTCCTTATTTGGATTTTAGATTATCCGGTATAAGAGACAAATAGAGAAAATTACGTGCGAAAAATAGTCACAATTTGGCAGCTAAGAAAAAGAAGAACTATTGACCAGAGGTAGCCTAGTGGTAGCGCGTCGGCTTTCGGAGCTGGAAGTGCTCGGATCGAATTCCGACAAGCGCTGTTGAATACCTTCGTGTCTAGTCTGGATATGGGCACGGATAGACCGACTGTATAGACCGGAAAGACCCTCTATGAGGTCAGACAGGGTGGGAGACAGTACGATCCCCGAGATGTCACCCCTGGCGATGGTAGGTCAAAACTGAGGTGGAACTTGGCTAAATCGGACTCAGACCTTTGTAGTGACATTATAAACGGAGCGGCACCCCTGAGCCCACTAGCCTATATGGACTTGGCCTGGAATAGTCCAGGGGTCATTAGAAACAACAACAACAGATGAACTATTACAGACTCAAAAACCAAAAAAAAAAATAATACACTTGTTATCATGTGTAATATAATATTGTAATAAATTAATAATTGTAAAACTTAACTAAATGATTTATTTTAAAAAAGAGAGTATTTTTCTAATTCGTTTATCCGTATTTTTCGCTATCCGGTCTATATCCATGTTTCCTTCTTTTATATGTGTCGCCTCCAAAATATCCTTACGTCACACAAGCTATAAATTTCTCCCGATATTTTAAACAGAAAAATACGAAAATCGCCCTCGGCCGACGGAGAGAGAATGACGCCATCCCCAAACGTTAAGTTCGTCAAACTTTCTTACACAAACAGTCACAGGAGCCCAATTAGCCCCGACGCTACAGTGTCTGACTGTCTGTGCGATAATGACCGTCCGGTAACAATGCGGGGATTTCTGCACGTTCATCATCCCGGCGATTGAATACTAATTTGACAGCATCGCTTAATGAATCAAACAAAACTCTGCAAAAACGCGAATACACAAAGCAGTTAAGAGTGCGTAGGATGTTGTTTTGTTAGACGCGGAAGTACTGATATGTTTGCGTCCATGCAGCATTATAGCAGCAGCCCCATAGAAAATACAAATATGAAATAATGAATGGTGCAAGCCCGGACTGCGAATAGCATAGGCGCTGGAATCTGACTGTGGTGACCCGGCAGCTATGATGACATTTCGCCCTCGAGCTGAAACGTTATCAGTTAACTGACGTACTTTCAAATTAAATGGTGTTGCTAAGGTTAAAGTCATTACGTTTGCCACGATCGGAGAAAAACCCCGATAATGCACTGAGTGTTCATTTAAATTATGATGGTTAAAAGGAGTCATGCATGCGTCATTAGAATTTTGTTCAAACACACTTTGGCAACGTTGTATATAGATAGGATAACGTGCAATTTTTGTGAGGGTTTCTGTTTAAGTAATTTTTTTTAATCGGCTGAAAAAAAAATGCGAATTTTTCAGTAAATGTCAACCACCAGAAACAACCGTTGAACCTTTACTTGTCGAATACTTTTAAATCAACTACAAAATACGTAACTAAATAAGCCAAGGTCTCTTTTAGGTTCAAAAAAGGTCTTTTTTCAGCAGTCATATTTTGAAGTCCAGGATCCGGACATGGCAAGTTTTCATTTTCTTATTTTTTATGTATAAGTGAAAAATTATCAGATGAGCTTTGCGAAAGTTTCTCATGTCAAAATGAAATACACTACTGGCCACTGTAAATGCAACACCCTGAAGGAAACATGCAAATAACATGAAATTTACAACATGCATTAGCGGAGGTGAGATATACAAATGATTAGAATTTCAGCGCAGACGCACATCACGCGCGCCTGTGGCGCCACTTCAAAGTGCTATTTAAGGCTTGGAGATTTCGACGATTTCAAGTTCGGCAATTGTGTTTTTCTTGTGGTTTTTTTCAAAAAAGCGATCAATTATGCCTCGTCGAAAACAGCGATCATCTTTTGATCAAGTATCCGAGTTCGACAGAGGAAGGATAGTGGCCTACCAAGATTGTGGATTATCTTTCAGGGAAATCGGTAGTCGTGTTGGACGAAACCAAACAACTGTAATGAGGATATGTGATCGTTGGATGCAGGAAGGTACGACGGACCGGCGTGTTTGATCGCATCCACCTCAGCGCACCACTTCACGTCATGACAGGCAAATTGTGCGCATGGCAGTGACTGATCTCTCAGTCACATCACGAACCATAGCACAGCACATGCAGTCTGTAACGCATCATCCAGTGTCTGCGCGTACCATTCGACACCGTTTACAGCAGAGTGGTCTGTCCGCAAGACGTCCATTGCTTTGTCTACCCTTGACGCAGAACCACAGACGTCTCCGCCGCCAATTGTGCGATGACAGAAGGATGTAGACGGCAGAATGGAATGAAATTGTCTTTACTGACGAGTCACGCTTCTGTTTGCAACACCACGATGGTCGCATTCGAGTCTGGAGACACCGTGAAGAGAGGATGCTGAACAGCTGCGTTATGCACCGCCACACTGGTCTTGCACCGGATATTATGGTATGGGGCGGTATTGGATATCACTCGCACACCTCTAGTACGCATTGCCGGTACTTTCAACAGCGAGCGCTACATCTCCGAGGTGTTGGAGCCAGTTCTCCTTCCTTACCTTCACGGCTTGCCCACAGCCATATTTCAACAGGATAATGCGCGACCACACGTGGCACGCATTGTCCAACGGTTCTTCGTCAATCGCCAGATTGAATTGCTTCCCTGGCCGCCTCGCTCTCCGGATCTTTCGCCGATAGAAAACATGTGGTCCATGGTTGCTCTACGATTGACCCAGATTCTATCCCCAGCTGCCACAGCAGATCAACTTTGGCAACGTGTGGAAGCTGCTTGGTCTGCTGTACCCCAAGAACTCATCCAAAGTCTCTTTGAATTAATGCCGAGGCGTGTGGCACCGGTGATCTCCAACAATGGCGGCTACTCTGGCTACTGATTTTGGCAGGAACCACATTTCACAGAAGTTTATAAATTTAATCATTTGATACTTGGTCAACATGTTATCTACAAAATAAATTTTTTTGTGATATCTCTTGTCTTTCTTGGTGTTGCAATTTGGGTGGCCAGCAGTGTATTACAATAGCCTTACTTCAGTTTCTCGCTAAAAAATCGAGGAAAATGGAACTCCATACAGCACTTTGTAGAGGCAGGCTTTAATATTAGTGAGGAGTTGTGGCACAGTAAATGCAGACATCAGTAAACAATATGCCAGCAAGAGAAGTCGTCCTCGCAAAGATTCTTTATGCGTTGACAAGTTGAAAAGGTCTGAACTGACCACATAAGTAAAACGATATTAATTGAACCGGCCGAGGTGGGCTTGTGGTAAACGCCCTGACTTTCCGTGCTTAGGGTGCTCAGATCGAATACCGGCTAGGGATGCGACATCGATGTCGATGTTTTAAACATCGATTTATTGAAGCCGATGTTTTTTTAACATCGATGTTTTGTGCTCGATGTTTTCGTTGTCTCGATTTTTTTTTGTAATGAAAAAGTGCCACAAATAAAAAAAATTACCACGTAGCATAATTTTCACACTCAGCAAATGTAAGTCTGAATTCTGAAAAGGACGAATACAAAAAGGGCAACGATTCCTTAGCAAACAGACAAATGGCAATCAACAACCAATGAACCAGCCAGAGCGCTTGGAATGTTCCTGACACTCCAGAATCTTGCATGGGGTTTTATTTTTCAAATAGTATATACACGAGAGCAGCCATTTAACTTTTTGTTTTGTTCTGGTTTTATATAAGTTGATGTTAATATTATTAGTAAGATGCCTCCCAAAATTACCGTTTGGAAATATTTTTGCAAAACCTCTGACAAATTGGCGAAATTCAATATTTGCCTGAAGTCCCTCAAAACTTCTGGCAATACCACGAATTTTTCTGAACATTTGAAGGCAAAACATGGCGATATTTACAACGAGAATTTTGAGACATTAATGTAGCCGAAGGTAAAAGCAACCAAGTTTTTGTCATTTGTGTCAGCCGAATCAGAGAGTAAAATTAAATCCCCCCCCCCCCTTCCACGACTAACCGAAGTAACATTAATGTTAGAGATTACTAAACCAGTTTTAAAATATGGATGTTCTAAAACATCGATGTTTAAAAACATCGATGGATTTTGGGCGATGCTTTATTAGCATGAATGTTTTAATATTGAATATCGATGTTTCAAAACATCGATGTTTTGTTATCGATGTTGCATTCCTAATCCCGGCGCGCGCCACTAAAATACTTCCGTTCGTGTGGTCCTTTTATTTTTATAGGGAGCAATGCTGGTCTAGGGATGCGACATCGACAACAAAACATCGACATTCAATATTAAAACATCGATGCTAATAAAACATCGCCCCAAAACCATCGATGTTTTTAAACATCGATGTTTATGAACTTTCTTTTTTTAAAACTGGTTTAGTAACCTTTAAGATTAATGTTACTTCGGTTAGTCATGGAGGGGGGGGGGGGTTAATTTTACTCTCAGGTTGGGCTGACACAAATGACAAAACCTTGGTTGCTAGAGTCAGCGCATATCGCAGAATTTCCATTACACATTTTATTACTTTTACCAGAAAATTGAGGAAGAAATTATTGCAATTTATTAACAAATCTTTTATTTTCAAATTAAATAATACAAAAGAAAATTTCATATATTTACACCAATTTGAAGTACTGATGCAAAACCAACGTATGGGGGAAAACTGAACTGTTCATTGCCATTTGTCTCTAATCGTTCCCCTTTTTGTATTCATCCTTTTCAGAATTAAGACTTACATTTACTGATTAGAAAAATTATGCTACGTGGTTAATTTTTTTATGGTACATTTTCATTTAAAAAAAAAACATAGAGACAACGTAAAACATCGATGTTAAAAAAAAATCGGCTTCAGTAAATCGATGTTTAAAACATCGATGATTTTATCAAAACATCGATGTTTTGAAAACATCGACATCGATGTCGCATCCCTATGCTGGTACGCCTAAATGTTGCTCCCAGAATAAAAGGACCTGCAAAACTGCGGTGAATAGCAATAGGCGAATATCTAACAACTAAGTGCCTCCACATTAGGAAATAATTACAAGATAAAAAGAACTTTTTATATACCATGTTTTTAAATTTTCTGTTGAATCATATGAACTTGACAATTCTATGTATTAATAAATACTTAAAAAAATTTTTTTTGATGAATTATCCCATCAACTTGAAAGAAAATGAAGTTAATTGGAAGTTAACTTGCGTTTAACTTTTCTTTCCCGTTCCGGCCGATAGATGGCTGCACCAGTCTACAAAACAAAATTAACTGAAAATAACTGAAAATAAATTTAATTCTGCTTAAAGATGGCTAAAAGTATTTAAAAAATGCATTGTCATAATTCATCAAAAAAATTTTTAAAAAGTATTTATTAATACATAGAATTGTCAAGTTTATATGATTCAACAGAAAATTTAAAAACATGGTATATAAAAAGTTCTTTTTATCTTGTAATTATGTAGATATATAGTTATGTACAATGCAACGATGTCGTCTATGGTTCTTGTCGTTATTGCTATTTGTTGACTCCGCCCTTTCGCTACATCTTTGTTCACAGAAGAGACGAATATCTGCTACTGTCAAGTGAGTTTTGCCTCACTCTGTATTTCCAAAAAGCAATACAAGAAATTAAAGACAAAATTAAATTTATTCTTACGAGGTCGGCAACAGTAAAAATTTAAACATTTGCTTTGCTTCACTTCTTGGAAGCAAATTTCTCTGAAACATCGGTAAATTGTATGCTCCTTAGAATATGTGATTTTCATTTGTGATTAGGACAAATCTGTTGCGTCTCTCTTGTGCCATTGTAGATCTGTAGGCGTTCTTCAAATGTTTCATCTTGGAGAAACTCCTTTCTCCGGTTACATCTATATATATAAAACAGTTTCGTAACTGACTGACTGACTGACTCACTGACATACAACGCGCAGACCAAACCGCTGGACCTAAAGGGATGAAATTTTGCATGGCGATTCTTCTTATAGTGTAGGGGTGCACTAAGAAAGATTTTTCAAAAATTATTCTTAGATTTTTTAAAATTAAATTTTTAAGCTGTTTTAGTAACTTTTTTAAAATTTAAATTTGAAATAATAATTTGAGGGTTATAAAATTTATATCATGAGAAAGACCATAAAAATTCCTTTAAATCGAAATCTTTTTCGGATCTTTACCTCCATTTTCTGATCTTTGGTGAATTTTTAAAGATGTTTAATAATTACAAATATAATATAATATTATTAATAATTACAAATATAATATTATTTGATATTTACATTCGAACGAAATTACAAATATTCGTAATCGCCATGCAAAATTTCAGAATTTAATTTATTAAATGCTGATCACGTGATTTCTTTTTTTTGGTACTTTAAATAAATTTATCATCACGTCCATAATAACAATGAAATAGACAAAAAAATATTTTTTCCCTTCCTAATGCGGCAGACGATTGAACATTATCCAAAAGAAAAATTAAAATACAGTAAAAGATATGTTCCTCTAACTGTACTATATTAACTGTACTATATTCTTTAGTATGTCCTATTAGATTTAATGTGAATATTTTCTTCTACATTATTTTGTCTATAAAAATATCTCTTACGATTTTTTTATAAATATATTTATTTGTTTCTTTTACATCCATTGTATACATTGATCGTTGTATTTCTTATAAATATATATATATATATATATATATATATATATATATTTATTTATTTTTTTTGGCATTAATTGCATACATTGACTGTTGTATATAATTTGAATGTACTCCGTAGCGAAGTGCGGGTTTTCAGCTAGTTAGTTATAATGAAGCACATGTCAATATCAGAGCAATTTCATCACTAGGGAATATAGACGTAAATCTATTATCTGCTAAAATGGTGTCGATATCCGAAGCCTTTAGAGATTTATGGGTTTGTCTGAATTCCTCTTCGGCTTTTCCTCTTTCTTCTCGAGGCCCTTCAGATGGCCGACACCCCTAGACTGCAGCCTCAAAAGCCCGTGACTTTTACGTGACGGCCCTGGTCTCAGATAAAAACCTTCCCTCACTATAACACTATAAGGTTCAACATTTCAAATTTGGGAATAATTTTAATTGGAACTTCAACAATCAACAACATATAGAGAAACCTTTACAGACTAAATCCAAGAAAAGTTTTTTATTGTCTTATCATTTAACAATATTTTCAGCCTATGCGTGAACCAGCCAACACAAAAAGAATATTGGCAGACATTCAGATAAATGACCTTTAACAATGTGTTAAATCTTCGTAAGTGAAAGGGACTCTATTCTCACGATCGCCTTTGTGAGGAGACGTGAAAACCACATGAATTAAAACGTCCGGCAACTAATACGCACTGTTCGCTTCCTGTTCGTTCGGGACCCCTTGTTTTCCCTCCTATTCATTTTTTTTTGTTCCCCGAAGGAGAGCGAAAGGTACCCCTTTGTTTTGAGGGATCGAACGGATCGGAGGAGTACTTTGTAATAGGTCATCCATGACGATCGAGCGGATGTGGGTACTCGAATGAGTCGCTCCTGAAGCATACGTGTGGGTCTTCACTCTCCACCCATATATGATTCTGAACGGAATTATAAATAATCTGTCTATCAGGCTTTCTATATATATCCATTCACCCATACATGCATAAGTAAACATATATATATATATGTAAACATATACACATACACATATATTTTTATATGTACATCCATGTTCATACTCATACACACACACACATATATATATTTATAAATATAGACTATCCACCAATAAGTAATTGGACACCCATGCAAATGACGGTATCTGCTATCATGATATACGTCAAGAACTCCGCCGTTAAATATCGTGTAGGGAACAACATTGGCATTAGTCTTATGCAAGATGCCACGAAGTGCAGAGTTATCTGATTTCGAGAGAGGTGTAATCGTTGGGTAACACAGAAATGGCCGATCCTTAAGGGACATATCTACCGAGCTGAATTACCCAAAATAGACAGTGGCGTGTATTATTCAGAAGTGGAAGGTCAGCGGGGATTGTCGGAACATGCCCCGAGTCGGCAGACCCAAGAAACTGGGAGATAGAGACCGACGGATGCTGTCCGGAGAAATTCGGAAGCACCGCACCCAACCGATGGCCCACATACTCCAGGAGTTTCAGCAGGCATCCGGGAGTGATGTTTCGATAAGTAATATCCGTAAAGAAGAACATCTGCTTGGTTTTCATGGTCGTGCTGTCGCCCATAAGCCTTTGATCACAAAGTCTAGACGCTCGGCTCTGTTAAAGTGGTGCTAAGCACGTCGAAAGTGGACCGTAGATAAGTGGAAATGGGTTCTCTGAAGTGACGAAACAAGGTTCACCCACTACCGTTCAGATGGCAGGGTCTGCGTCTGGCGTCTGCCTGCAGAACGCCTCCTGCGAGAAAAGATTATGCCCACAGTAAAGTTCGGCGGAGGAGGAATTATGGTCTGGGGCCGTTTCTCTTGAGATGGACTGGGACCCTTGGTCCCAATTCATGGCAAGCTCAACGCCGACGCCTACTGCACTATTTTGGATGACAGTGTTCTTCCTACGTTGTGGTAGTTTTACGAGTTGGACCCATATTACTTTCAGGACGACAACGCCAGCTGTCATGTTGCGAGGCCAACCATGGATTGAAATGGTGACAATGGGGTTAACCGAATGGACTGTCCTGCCTAGAGTCAAGACATGAACCCGATCGAGAACATCTGGGACGAGCTGGATCGCCGAATTAAGGGGTGCAACATCCGTCGAAAATCGGTGAAGGAACTTACAAGTCTTCTCCAAGCCGAGTGGAAGAAAATACCACTAGCCGTCATACAATGACTTGTCGTAAGCATGCTCCGGTGGGTTGGGGCTATAATTGCCTCTCGTAGAGGCTCTACCAACTATTGAATATGAATAAATTTTGTTTTTCTTTTCTATCACAGGTGTCTAAATACTTATAGGCAGATGGTGTATATATATATATATATACAGTCTAACCTCCATATATTGAAGTAGAAAAATGCGCGAAAAAAATTCGATATACAGAAATTTCGATATATAGAATTGACCTTAGTCTTATAATTCTCCTAAAAAATTTAAGGCTAATTTTCGTATACAAAACTCCATTTCTAATTTATATGCGAATCCCATTAAATGAAAGTTAATAACTAAAAATGAATTAATATGAAAGATTTATTGATTACTACATATCTTTAAAAAACAATAATGCAGACAGTGGTTACAATGATCACAGTTACATTCTTTAAAAAACAACTACGAATATCTTGCTGAACAGTTATTTTTACGGAAAGTTCAAAGAAATGTTCGTATTTATTCAGTCCACTAAAAACATCATCAGGGACATTATCCGCGAATTGAAGTCCACGACGTATTGTTTCAAATGCCAAAAATTGGGAGATTTTATTCTAAAGTGGAATAAAATCTCCCAATTTGTCTTGAAAAAAATTTCGATATATAGACATTTTTTCGATATATAGAAACAATTTTTCTATGTAATGAACATGGAGATTTGCGAAGAGTTCGATATATAGAAAATTTCGATATAGGGAAGTTCGATATATGGAGGTTGTTGAACTTGATTAAAAGCCATAGAAAACATATGGTAAATATATATATAGCAGAATGTAGCAGTGAGCTGAAACAGGAATAAGTAAAAAGAAGCCGTCGTTTAAAAGCAGGAAACGTTGGTTTATTTTTCAACACAAAGTAAACTCGAGCTAACATTTAGCGTTGGCGATAGCATTCGGTCTAATACAATGCTCCGACTGACCTCGGCGAGAGCTAAGTAAAGCCAGCACGTTATATACATACAAACCACGTGGGTATCTGACTGATTTGCATATTCAGGAAAATTTATGTCAAATAAACATCAAAATAATTGACATAAAAAGTAACACTTCACTTACAATAAATAACAAAAATTACTACACATACAATAACAAATATTATAAAAACATATAAACACCGGAAAAAGAAATGTTAAATTAAAACATTGCAACCAGCGTCCAGGAATGACGTCCGAACATCGCAACTTGCGATCGCAAAGAAACCGTTTCATCACGTCATACCCGAAGCATGCACGTCACTCGCTTTACGAGAAAAACAACGTTTGACTTCCAAATTGGGAAGACAGAGTGTGGGGAGTATCCCAACAGAGGTTCGTCTGTATATATATATATAACTAATATATATATATATATATATATATATATATATATATATATATATATATATATATATATATATATATATAATAAAACTACTGGTTGACTTCTCCGTTTTATTTATTTATGTAAAGGCTGTCTGATGACGATAAATTAATCATGAAACATTTTTCTTGAAGTTTCATCAACAGAGTTCGACTAAATGGCTAGTAATTGTTTACTTTATATATATGCACTTACATAAATGCATTTATGTGTGTGGATATTTACATAAAAAATTACATATCTTGAAGGTTCAGAACTGTTTATTTGTATAAGAGAAATACACGATCATTACTGGAAGGAAATCCCTCAACTGAACAAGGATGGCTAAGACAAGTTGAAGCCCAACAACAGAGCAAACAATGTCGAACGCTAAATCAACAGTCCACTACACACATCTCGCCGACAACCAAGAGCGCAACTATTCTTTTCACACGGTTGAATATTAAAAATTTAGAGCTGGCTGAATACATATGACGGAGGACTTAGCGTAAAAATGAGTTTTTTTTGTAAGTTATAAATAGCTTGTTTCAAAGGGTTATTTTGACAGACACATTTAGATTAGCAGTCGGGATCTTTGATAATTAATACAGGAGCCTTTGATAATTAGTACAGGAAATGTCATATGCGTTTGTGTTTCTCTGTGAAAATGTGTGTACGAAAGTTTATCGTTCTTAAAAAAAACATTCATTAGACCAGTGGTTTTCAAGCTTTCTGTTTATGAGCGACCACTTGGCAAAAAAAATGGAAAAAGAAATGACGGGAATCGTCATCCAACCAACTCTTTTAGAGGCCAAAATGTTTCATTTTCTGTATAAACAAGCTATTTGTGATAAACAACTTTAATAAGAAGTTGAAAATAAACTTAATAACAACTGCAAATTTAACTTAAATGTAAACTCAATAACAAACGTAAAAGCTAATAAAAACTTTAAAATAATTATAAGATGAAAAGAACTTTTTATATACCACGTTATAAAATTTTCTACTGAATCATATAAACTCGACAATTCTCTCTTAATTGCACAAACCTCCACTTACTTATTTTTTTCACTTTCTTTTATTTAATTTTAACCACTTTTTAGTCGTTTTCACTATCCACAGACTTTATAAACATTAATTTTTAAAATTTTTCGCACAATATTTTTGTAAACAAACTAAATTCACATGTATTCTGTTTTCAAAATCGTCAAACGTTGTTACGCAAAAGTGCAAGCATTGAATTCGATCGAAGCGCCACCTTTCGGATTTTTTCGGTTAAAAGTATTAAAAGCATGCATTGTCATCGTGTTCTGAGCTATTCTACAAGTTTCAAATGTCCAGCTAGTCGGGAAGTTAGTTAAAAATCGATTGCAAGTTTTGTACTGGACAAACACAAACAAACAAGAAAGCGAGTTAATATAAACATGGTAATGACTTTTGACTCCGAGTCGCAGAAAATATATTAGGGATTATTAAGTATATCAGGGATTTTATTTTCCTACGCGAAACGTGAAAAGCGGAAAAAATACAGGAATCTTTAGAATTTGAACGAAAAATTGAGAAGAAAAAAATTTGTTGCCAAATTTGATACTTGTTTTAATCGCAGTCGTTTTGAAACTATCAATTTTTTAAAATCACTGCTGACGTCATGTGCCACTCATCTTGGGTTCTTCCCGACAACAGATTAAGAATAAATGCTTTATACAAAATGGCCTGGGGTGGAGAACCAGTTATTGTTAATTTATATTAGGGAAATATTTCTCAGTCCTAAAAGGAAAAAAAAACAAGAAAATTTAACAAGAATATGAACAGATGAGTCATGAAAGAAAAACGGAGATATTCCATTTTCTTTAATAACGTATTTTTCTTTTCAGAGAGACAGCAAAAGAATAAATGGATAGACGGAAATAGGAATTTAATTCATTCAAGCAGTCAGAATAGGAGGAAAGTCACGTTAACTATAATAAGCTGCATGGCCTTTTAAAAATTTAACCTTACCCATTTTGTTAGTATTGGTAACCATCTTTTAATTTGTTGTGAAATAAATTAGTGAGAGTACAATAAATCTTTCTGAGATTCACTGAACATCTTTGTTTCCGAGTTAATGTTTTCTACTTGCCACTCAGTGTCTAATTCACGACTGTTGCCCCAGGCAGGTTTAGTCAGGATCTACAACTCTATGGAGCTAAGTCTTCGAAGAATCGATACAGATTCATCTGGAAGCCGAGGCAATTTCGTGAGGCCGACCTCACGAAATATTACAGACACACGAACACAAAGGGAAATGAAAAAGAAAGTCATTCTTTTCATTTTCATCTGTTGCCAATCTACGCTAAAAAAAAATAAATAAAAGAAAATCGCGGTTAGGGATTTCCTGAGGCGGGTTTAATAGTTTTTTTTCCTGCTCAGTGTTTTAACTTCTTCGAGGATCTCCTATTTATATTCATCGAAAAAATTACCGTGTTAATGATTTTCTTTTTGCTTAATCTAATTCTCAGCCTAGAGCTACTCTTCATCGAAACGTCTGTGATTTATTGGTTTCCCTGTTTTTTTTTCTGCGTGTGTTTGATGAGGTATGACATCTAATGCTCCTGATGTGGCATTATTTATGGGCGCAACGACTTTAAAGCCTATGTTTCTGAAGTAGACCTGTGATTTATTAGTAAAGCTATATGAGAAAATTGCTGATGTTGACGTCCGAAACTGGAAACAGACCTGTGATTTATTAGAATAAAAGTATATGAGAAAATTGCTGATGTTGACATGTGCAGACTTCCCTACTCACAAACATTGTAATAAAGCGTAGAAATTTATAGGTTCTAAGAAACGAAAGCGTAAGAGCTACCACTCGGACCGATTTTAGATTTTACACTCGGTATCGTTACTTTTAGTAGAAAAGATGCCAGTTCCGTCGCCAAAAAAAATCTACAATTAAAGCTACGTAGCCCATGTTACCTAAATTTATTCTCTTTCCATTTTTGGATAGTTACCCGTGCAGGACGTCTAGAGTTTTTCGGACCCTAGGCAAACAAATGAAGGTCTGGATCCTTTTTATACAAGGTGTGCCCATAAAGTAACCGGACAATTTTTTTATAAATAAGAAAAATATTACTCACCTTCAAATAAATTTATCTCCTTCAAAATAATCACCAAAGGAGTCTATACAATTTTTCCAACGTTTCTTCAAGTCATCGAAACACTGTTTATAGGCGTAACACTCGTTGCAGTCGAAGGTATAAAACAGCGGTTGAAGAATATGCAAAAAAAATGGGTTAATAGATGGTGTTATTTTGCAGCAGTCATTTAATTTCAAATTGTAACACTAAAAATGAGTAACCACCAACGTTTAGATGATGGAATGAGGTGGCGAATTGTGGGGAGGCTAGAAGCAGGCCAATCTCAAGTCCAAATTTGTAGAGAGTTCCATTTAACGCCCAGCGTCGTGTGTAACTTACGGAAACAGTTCCAGGATACCGGATCCATCGAGAGAAAGCCTGGGCAAGGTCGTCCAAGAGCCACGACGGCCAGAGAAGATCGCCATTTGTCGATTATAGCGAGGCGTAACAGGAGTGCTACAGCTTCTCAGCTCTCTTGTGACTTGTATACAGAAACAGGAACTCGTGTATCAAGTGTGACTGTTTCCAAAAGACTTCATGAGAGAGGGCTGTTTGCAAGAAGACCTGCTGTTTGCGTCCCGCTCACTTCTACGAACAGGAGAATCCGTTTATCATGGTGCAGAGAGCATAGAGATTGGAGTATGGATCAATGGGCGACCGTTCTCTTCACTGATGAGTCCCGGTTCAGCCTAAACACCGATTTTCGCCGTACGTTCATATGGAGAGAACCAGGGACCCGCTACCTACCATCCAATGTCCGCGAAATCGACCATTATGGCTGAGGAGGTTTAATGGTCTGGGCAGGCATCATGTTGGCCGCACAGCTCTCCAGGTCTTTGAAAGAGGCACTGTGACTGGTGTGAGGTATAGGGATGAGGTCTTGGAGCCCTATGTTCGCATTTTCAGGGGTACTGTTGGCCCTGAGTTCATTTTAATGGACGATAACGCGAGGTCACATAGATCTCTTCTGGTCGACGAATTTCTAGAGAGTGAGGATATTCGCCGGATGGATTGGCCAGACAGATCTCCAGACCTTAACCCTATAGAGCATGTCTGGAACGCTCTGGGGAGGGCAACTGCAACTCGCAACCCCCCTCTGAGAACCATCCAGGGAATGAAAACAGCGTTGCTGAACGAGTGGGACCAATTGCCACAAGAAATGATAAACTGCCTTATTTCAAGTATGAAATCACGCTGCGAGACCTGTATATCTGTAAGAGGGGACCATACCCCCTATTAACAAATCTATTAACCCATTTTTTTGTTTATTCTGCAACCACTGTTTCATACCTTCCGACTCCAACGAGTGTTACGCACGATCATGCGTGTGTATTACAATTATTGAATGGCTATTTGTTTTGTATTGTATGAATGTATGTACATATCAAATTTCATTAAAATCAGTACAGTAGTTCTAGAGATAATCGACCAAGTCTGCAAATTCTCTTAATTTCTTACACCAGTGTATGTATAAATGCCGTATTTTTGCGGCGATTTTCTTCTATAAGATATCCATGGTTCTTGACAATAGCTCTAACTCCAATTTTCCATGAAAGTAAACTTTTTCTTAGTACTGTCGTGTCAGTTTTACCCCATTCCTCTTGGACCGTTTTCCAAAGTCCGTTCAGTGTTATTAAATGCCGTTTTCCTAAGGATCGTTCTAATAAATTGAAAGTCCAAAAGTCCTCTGGAGAAGCTTGAGGTGATTCTACAGGTATTTCGTTAAATGGGATGCACTTATTCTTGTTTGTGATTCTTTCTTTGCTAAATAAGCGGCAGTGATTTAGACGTATGACTAGAGGCTATGTCCATATGAAGCTCAACTTTATCAATGTCCTTTTCATATGAGGCTGGAATTTCTTCTTCAAAAATTGGTTCTAAAATATTTTGCTGATAGTAGAGTGAATTAATTTTGGCTTTACTTGAGAATTTTTTAATTTTTATTTTTCCGTTGTAACAAAATTCTGCAACTACCATAAATTCCTTTGGGAACTTTTCTGTAGACCGGGGAAGCCATTTCGTACGGTCATTCCCGTCAGTTGAGCAATAGGAAACTTATCTTTTTTTATTACAGTCACTTAAATACACCCATGCCTCATAGAGCGTTACCACAAATTTCCATTTTTCAGCAGCTAGGTGTTTTTCATACGGTTTTCTACAATTTGTTTTTCTTTCAACAATACGCTTTGGCAAAAGCAGATGAACTTCTTTGAAACATCTTTTTGAAACATCTTTTTTAACTTCAAATCTTTATGAATAATATTACTTACAGTGACAGAAGACGTTCCTAGTTTCGACGCAATGGATCTTTGAGTCGGCGGATTCTTTTAGGATCAGAGACTTCCCTTTCTTGATATTTACCTGTGTTCGAACAGTCTTAGGATGAGGTTTCGAGGTCATCTTTTAATTTTTACTTTCAGTAGCACGATTTTTTTCCTTCCTAATTTAATATATTATAAATACTTTTTTTTTTTAAATGCCATAACCACGATTTTTACACCGCTTTATAATTTGTTGATACGAATATTTTCCCTCGGAAAGCGCAGTTACGTAACCTTCGAACCATCTATCAATTTTAGGAGCCATTTTCAAAATATGTATTTTATTTTACATTCCTATCAAAACAAAACAGTAGCAGACGATTATTTTGAAGTTGCCAAATTTCTATCTCAAAATGCAAACGACAAAAATAAATTAAAACTCATTTCCATAAAGTAAGAACGACCTTCTGTATTTCTACTTTCAATTAATTTCCCATTGCATATCTATATTTATAAAACAGTTCCGTAATTGACTGACTGACTGACAGACAACGCACAGACCAAACCGCTGAACCTAAAGGGCTAACATTTTGTATGGCGATTCTTCTTATAGTGTAGGGGTGCACTAAGAAAGATTTTTGAAAAATTCTTCTTAGGTTTTTCAAAATTAAATTTTTAAGCTGTTTTTGTAACATTTTTTAAAGTTCGCATTTAAAATAATAATCTGAGGGTTCTAAAATTTATATAACGAGAAAGATCAGAAAAATTCCTTTAAAATGAGATCTTTTTCGAATCTTTACCTTCATTTTCTGATTTCTGGGGAATTTTTAAAGACTAATTTTTAGAATTTAATTTATTAAATACTGATCACGTGGTTTCTTTTTTTTGTGATACTTTAAATTAATTTATCGTCACGTGCATAGCAACGAAATAAATTGACAATTTTTTTTTCTTTCTAATGCGGCAGACGATTGGAAATTGTCAAAAAAAAAAAATATTAAAACACAGTAAAAGAAATGTTCCCCAAACTGTACTATATTAACTGTACTATATTCTTTAGTATGTTCGATTGATTTTCTTCTACATTATTTTGCGTATAAAAATATCCGTTATGATTTTTTTATAAATATATATTTTTAAATTTGTTTTTGGCATTAATTGGATACATGGACCGTTGTATTTAATTTGAATGTACTCCGTAGCGAAGCACGTGTATTCAACTAGTTTACAATAAATTTCCTCAATTTGAGTATTTCAATACATGCTTCTTTATTATAATCAAGCAAATTTGAATTTATTACATATATCTCAATATACATCACCTCTTCTATACAAATAATGGGTTGAAAATATGTTCCCTCTAAAAGCTTCATCTCTTTTTAATTCTACGTTGTTTCCACTTTTAACGTCGAAAAAAAAAAAATTTTTTTGAACTCGGAGTTATCGGGTACCTCTTTTCAACGGGCCCTAGGCACGTGCCAGTTGTTTCCAGTGTTAAATGCTGCCCTGAACTCAAGCACAGCAAACATGAATGATTATAGTACTGATGAAATACTACTGAAACTTTTGAAAGCTTATCATATGATGTTTTGTTGTTGTTCCTAATGCCCCCTTGCCGGAAGTTGCAGACCAGGTACATATAGACTTCGGGCTGAGTTGTGTGGCTCCTGTTTATAAGTAGCACCACAAAGGTCGGAGTCTGACTTGGCTAGTGCTACCACAATTTTAACCGAGTGACTCCAGAGGTGACATCTGGGGGGATTGCACCTTCCCCACCTACTGACCTCATAGAAGGATTTGGCGGTCTACGGATTTAACGTGCCCATATCCGGCCTAGACACGAATCACCCTCAGTACCGAACGCCGAAGCGCTACCGATAGATTACGTCTGGCCCATTTGATGTTTTAAAACAATCAACAGAGTATTTAATACACACGCACAAAAAAAATTAAATTGGACGCATTGATGTAAGAAAATAAAGAATTTTAACTTAAATGAACTTTTTAATGCCAAATTGAAATTCTCACAAATTTAAGGAAACTTCTGTAGTTAAAATTTGAAATGGTTTATTTTTAAAACTTGATGCAACATTATCTAAAAGCTATGAAGTTGAGTCAAGGCAAGAGCTTGTTACTCACATAACGTCTAAATTATTTAACATGCAGCACTGCCATTTGTGGGAATGTACAGTAAAAGACATGCATTTTCTCATGATAGGCAGCACGTAGTGCTAACCCTAATATCCAAGGTATTAAAAGGTTACGCCTGTCTATTTCACTTAATGAAATTTTGCACTTACCCCATTGTCGTTACAGAGAAAAACAGATGAAAAAAATTTAGGTTCCAAAATTAAATTTTCGGAAAATTTTTCAAATTATATTCGAACACATTTTTACAGAGCGGAAGTTTTTTTATCACATATATAAGACGGTACGTCAGGGGGTAGACAAGATAAACAGCATTACGGGCTATTTGGTAATCTATTGGAAGAGCCGAAAACAGGAAAAGGTTATATCTGAAAGGAAAGAAGTTTTAAGCGTTGTTTTTCTAATGATTTTATAAAATATATTATTCTTAAATAGTTTTAATAGTTTTAAAAATAATTTTTCTTTTCACTGTTTTGCCGAATGATTGAAATCTAGCATTTATTGAGTTCTTGCAGTTCGCAGCCATTCATTTAAATGATAATTTGCATTGTTTATTTTTAACCATGTTTTTATTAACTCGCTTTCTTGTTTGTTTGTTTGTGTGTATGTTTGTCTAGTACAAATCTTGCAATGGATTTTTAACTAACTTCTCGACTAGCTAGACATTTGAAACTTTTAGGATAGCTCTGAACACGATGACAATGCATTCTTTTGATACTTTTAGCCATCTTTAAGCAGAATTGAATTCAATTTCAGTTAGTTTTGTTTTGTAGAATGGTGCAGCCATCTATCGAACGGAACGGGAACGAAAAGTTAAACGCAAGTTAACGTCCAATTCTCGAGCTAAACGATTGATTATGCATTTTATACCTCTTTATTACGCATTTGATCATTTTCTTTCAAGTTGATGAGATAATTCATCAAAGATTTTTTAAAAAGTATTTATTAATACATAGAATTTTCAAGTTTATATGATTCAAGAAAAAATTTTAAAACACAGTATATAAAAAGTTCTATTTATCTTGTAATTTACCATGTTTTATTAACTCGCTTTCTTGTTTGTGTGTGTGTTTGTCCAGTACAAATCTTGCAATCGATTTTTAACGAACTTCCCGACTAGCTAGACATTTGAAACTTTTAGAATAGCTCAGAACACGATGACAATGCATTGTTTTAATACTTTTAGCCATCTTTAAGCAGCATTTGAATTCATTTTCAGTTAATTTTATTTTGTAGACTGGTGCAGCCATCTATAGGCCGGGACGAGAACGGAAAGTTAAACGCTAGTTAACTTCCAATTAACTTCATTTCCTTTCAAGTTGCAGGGATAATTCATCAAAAAATTTTTTTAAAAGTGTTTATTAATACATAGAACTGTCAAGCTTATATGATTCAACAGAAAATTTAAAAACATGGTATATAAAAAGTTCTTTTTCTCTTGTAATTATTAATCAAACTAAAAGTAGAATACAAGGAACCACAGCTAAAAGTTGTACCCACAATGGGGGTTATTCGACTTGCCGCTCATTTTAATTTTGGACGATGTGACTGTGCCTAGAGGACAGCCGCAAATAAAGTTACGAAGATCCGCATGCGGCTCGCGAGCCTCGGTTTGACCACTCCTGTTATGTGTTATCGACTACACAAATATTTGAAACAATAAATACGCGAGTATCCCTTGGCGCAGTTTGGCGAAGTTTTCAGAATTCGACAAAATAAAAAAAAAAACTAAAAGACGATGGTCACGCAACGACAACAAAGCGGACAAGAAAATGACGGTCTGTAACAAACTAGCTGAAGACCCGTTCTTCGCTACGGAGTACATTCAAATTAAATACAACGGTCAATGTATGCAATTAATGCAATCAATATATATATATATATATATACTAGCTGAAAACCCGCGCTTCGCTACGGAGTACATTCAAATTAAATACAATGGTCAATGTATGCAATTAATACCAAAAAAAATAAATATATTTATTTATAATTAATGCGAGGATCAATGTATACAATTGATATAGAAAAAATTATATATATTTATAAAAAAATTGTAAGGGATATTTTTATAGACAAAATAATGTCCAATCGTCTGCCGCATTAGCAATAAAAAAATATTTTTTTTGTCTATTTAGTTGTTATGCACGTGACGATAAATTTATTTAATGTACCAGAAAAAGAAATCACGTGATCAGCATTTAATAAATTAAATTCAAAAAATTAATCTTTAAAAATTCACCAAAAATCAGAAAAGGGAGGTAAAGATTCGAAAAAGATCTCATTTTAAAGGAATTTTTAGTATCTTTCTCGTGATATAAATTTTATAACCCTCAAATTATTATTTTAAATGCAAACTTAAAAAAAGTAACTAAAGCAGCTTAAAAATTTAATTTAAAAAAATCTAAGAAGAATTTTTCAAAAATCTCTCTTAGTGCACCCCTACGCTATAAGAAGAATCGCTATGAAAAATTTCAGCCCTTTAGGTCCAGCGGTTTGGTCTGTGCGTTGTATGTCAGTGAGTCAGTCAGTTACGGAACTGTTTTATATATATAGATATTTATAATAAATACAACGATCAATGTATGCAATTGATGCAAAAAAACGAAAAAATATATTTAAAAAAAATCATAACGTATATTTTTATTGACAAAATAATGTAGAAGAAAATATTCAAATTAAATCTGATAGAACATACTAAAGAATATAGTAAAGTTTGAGGAACATATCTTTTACTGTATTTTAATATTTTTTTGGGTAAAGTCCAATCGCCTGCCGCATTAGCGAGAAAAATTTTTTTTTTGTCTATTTCGGTGTTATACACGTGACGCAAAATTAGTTCAAAGTATCGCAAAAAGAAAAGAAGCCAAGTGATCAGCATTTAACAAATTAAATTCTAAAAAATAATATTTAAAAATTTACCAAAAATCAGAAAATGGAGGTAAAGATTCGAAAAAGATTTCATTTCAAAAGAATTTTTATTATCTTTCTCGTGATACATAAAAATTTTATAACCCTCTTTATTATTTTAAATGCAAACTTTAAAGAATGTTACAAACAGCTTAAAAATTTAATTTAAAAAAATCTTAAGAATTTTTCAAAAATCTCTCTTAGTGCAGCCCTACACTATAAGAAGAATCGCTATGCAAAATTTCAATCCTTTCGGTCCAGCGGTTTGGTCTGAGCGTTATATGTCTGTCAGTCAGTCAGTCCGTCAGTTACGGAACTGTTTTACATATATATAGATTATAACATCTAAAAATTTTGATTCTAGAGTTTCATCTTCATGCACAGATATTTAAAACGAATATATACAAATATCGAATTCACGGTCGTACTCTGCTGGTTAAAAAAGCGTTAACAAAGTAACACTTCCTAAAGCTAAAAATTTCAATGTTTCATGCCAAACGGCTCCAAGGGGTTCCCGCTTCTTTACCCAATAAGTGATAATTTTGCAAGAATTATGAATTTCCTCCTCTTTTGGAGCACCCGAAAAATGAAGGCATCTTCGCTGCCTCTTCTCGGAGTTCATCGTCTTCCCACGAATTTCGAATAAGCTCCGAGGGTGCGATAGCAATCTCCTAAGAGCCCTTGAAACCGATGGCTTAACGCAATTTATTTCTATTGCCACTTTTTATCGGCGAAGGAGGAATGGCAAAGTAGGCTTGAGCGCTTCCGGGCGGATTTCAACGTAGTCCACCCATCCCAGTTTGACCTCCGGATCATGAAAATCGTACAACATCTTCCAGCGTTTCTCTTTACCCCTTTTTTTCCAGAAATACTCTTGTCAAGATAGACGATGAAGAGCATTTAGGCTTTATTGCTTCACACGTGGCAAATTTTTTATTCTGTTCGTGCATAGGCTACTGGTGGATTCTATGTGAAAAGAATCGGCAACTGTTTTGTCGTCTCGTCAGATTATGTGGGACGTTTAACTCGATGAAACGATATGAAATTTCATTCGTAAATAAGATATGCATGTGAATACTGTTCATATATTTTTTACCAAACAAACACACACACACACAAACAAACACACACACACACACACACACACACACACACAAACACACAAACAAACACACACACACACACACGCATACACACACACACACACACACACACACACATATATATATATATATATGACACGTTTCGTATCCATTTCGTTATTAATTAAAGACAATCGTGGACAGAATGATTAGATGAGATGACAGAGATTGCTTAAATTCGTTTATTTTCATTATTACTATCAGAGCTCCAACATAATTATGCAACCACTCCACCCAGGTTCTCTATCATGACATACGTCTTCTCTCAATCAGATCTCTGTGCCGACTGACTAGCTTTTCTTTGTTGAAATCCCGCCCAATCTTTCCGCTGATTCATCATGGAATGTTCTCCACATTTCTCTTATGTAACTCTTTATGTAACTTGCTCCTGCCAAAAAATATCTTTTTTCTGAACAGCACCCGTGTAGTGGCGACCCCTATTGCTATTTTTTGCTTTTAACAACCCTTCTTCTTTTATGGTGAACTTTCGTGAGTTAATAATTTTTTATTATAAATTCCCCTTTTTCCCTAACAAAAGCCCCCCTATATTTTAGTTTTATGTTTTTCCTTCGAATTGTTCGAAAAAAACAATAACATTTTGACTGGTATAAAAAGCTTAGGTCTATAAATTTTGAATACAATATTACATTTCTTATTTCATAATCAAATTTTCATTCCAGTTAAAAGATTTTTGTTTTTTTAAATCAATACTAACAAGTATCTAAAAATCATTGTTTTTGACTTAAGCCCTTTATACCGGGCATTATATAAATATATATATATATATATATATATATATATATATATATATATATATATATATATATATATATATATATATATAAATATATATATATATATATATATATATATAAAAATTAAATATTTTGCCCTCTTTTCTAGCATTTAAATTCACTTTCCTAAATCCAACCCGCAGTAATCTTAATTTATCGCTTTAAAACCCTTAGCAACAGAACTTCCCATGAATTGCACTGTCTTTGCATTTCTACACGTGTATACGTCTGGAAAAAGGCGTGGGTCCGCATCGCGATCAAAATTTTATTCCTTTCAGTCTGAGTCTAGCTCCAGCCATGTAAATGTGAGCTAGTTTCTCTTTCAGACTATAATTTAAGGATGTAATGGATATATCAGCCAGCCAGCTTTCTCTCTCTCTCTCTCTCTCTCTCTCACTCACTCACATACACACACACACATACACACAATGTTTAGGACCCGAGAAACTTAAATCAGGAAAAAGGAAATTTGGGGCTCAATTATTTTTTAAATTAATTTTTTAATGATTTTTGTGCCCCTAAGAGGTGCGCGACCACCTGTGGAGCCCCTTCACCACAACCAGCTGCGTTAAGAGAGATGGTTTGGGGGGTGACGGGGGGGGGGTTAAATTCCAATGCGTGAGAGGAAGAGGTTTGGAAATGACCTTTGGCCCTAGCTCCCCAAATAAGCACAACTGGCCAAATGAACATGAAGAGCGGGGTGCAGCCCAGTATTTTTTTGATGGAATGCATGAAAAATTGTATATCTATATATCTACCCGGGCAACGCCGGGCAATATTGCTAGTATATATATATATATATATATATATATATATATATATATATATATATACAGTCAAACCTCGCTAACTCGAACCTCGATTTCGTGAATTTTTCGATATATCGAAGAAAAAAAAAATCCCTTCAAATTTCCTATGCACTCAATGTTTAAAAAACCTTGATTTGACGAATTTTTTCGGCTCATCCCTCGATAACTTGAATTTTTTTCCATAAATATAAAAGAAAATATTTTCTAAAAACAAAAAAAACAATATCCAACTAATAGAAATTTCTAAAAAATAGAGAAGCTATTCAAAAATTACAGTGGTAAAACCCTGCATAAACTTTAAAATGAAGGGATATAAGGACGGAAGATAACACAATGAAATCACAACTTCTCTTGACCCCCCAATATGGGAGTTGAAATTCCTGTTTATTGTTTCCTTATCTCTTTTCAGTCAGTTGCCACGCATATGCAGTGACCATCCATCCTTTCTTTTATTTTTTGTCCTTTTATTCTCCAAGGTTACTTCCTAGAGGGGTTGGGGTGGTTTTAACAAACCAGGAAATGAAGGCATGAACAAAAATCAAGAGGTGGGTGGCTTCCAAGAAAAATGTAGAATTTCTTATCATTACAACAAGGAGTGAAAGAAAAAACTACACGTGTGAATGTATGCCTGTTCTGTCTGGCATTCAGGCTAGTGCCGCTCCTGAAAAGGCTGAAAAATTTCCTTTCTGTTTATCTTGGTTATTGCAGAAAAAAATTAGAAATCGTTCGAAAACAACATTTGGAGAAGGTGAGATCTTCTGCGAGTCATCTGTTCAAAATGGCTAACAAACGAAAATTGAATACGCTTACTAATGAAGCGAAGAAGCAAATTATCGAAGAAATTGAAAAAGTTCGAAAAAGAAAAAGGAAATTGCTAAGGAGTTTGGGATTCCAGGCAGCACGTTATCAACAATTTTAAAGAATAAAGCAATTATCCTAGAAAAATTCGATGATGGCTTAGGCAAGCGAAAGAAGCTCAAAGCTAGTGAATTTCCCGATATGGAGAAGTGCCTAATGATGTGGATTACGCAATGAAGAACTCGAAACATCCCCCTTGATGGACTTTTAATCAAAGATAAAGCTGAACTTTTTGCAAAAGAATTAGGTTATTTAAATTTCAAAGGCAGTAATGGTTGGTTCAAAAATTTTAAAAAATGAAACATTACATTTTTGAAAATGTGTGGTGAAAGTGCTGACGTAGATGATGTTTGTGTAGAATTTAGAAAGAAAGTAAGCTTGATATTGAAAGATTAAGACGAAAAAGATGTGTTCAATGCGGATGAAACTGGACTTTTTTTTTAAATGCACTCCAGACAAAACCATGCATGTAAAGGGTGAAGCATGTCATGGAGGGAAGAGCGATTAACTTTATTGTTTTGCGTGAATATGAATGGAACAGAGAAGTTAAAACCGTTAATGATAGGGAAATCGAAAAAACCAAGGTGTTTCAGCGGGATAAAATCTTTTCCTTTGGATTACGAAGCTAACCGAAAATCTTGGATGACATCTAACCTTTTAAAAAACTGGCTCAAGAATTTAAATAAAAAAACGAAAACAGAAAAGCGGAAAATCGTGCTTTTCACTGATAATTGTACGGGGCATAGTACCATACCTAAAATGGAAAATGTAAGAATTGAATTCCTCCTCCTAAATACTACATCAAAACTTCAACCACTTGATCTGGGCATCATACAAAGTTTCAAAGTAAAGTATCGTTATCAAGTGGTTAAAAAAATGCTGTCCGAAATAAGGTGTTTCACCATCTGGTGTAAATATTCTACAAGCCATGCGAATGGCAGACAAAGCTTGGAACATTGTGTCTTCCTCTACGATAATGAATAGCTTTAAAAAGGCTGGATTCATAAAAGACCACGAAAGAACTCAGATAATCAACATCGACCACCCTGCTGACAACTGGACAGAAAATGATTGGAACCGATTAAGCAGACTCACCTCGATAACATGGAATTCAATGATTTTGTTGTTGTAGAAGATGCAGTAATAGTGTGTGGTCAGTGGGAGGACAAAGGAATCATCGGTCAGACGAAAGCTTGTGTATTATCAGAAGAAGAGGAGGAAGAAATCCGCCATTTGCCACCAAATGTGACAAACAAAGAAGCACTATCTGCAGTGGACACTTTGAGGAGATATGCTGAAAGTCAGCCAAATATTTCAGAGGACACATTTAAAGGCATTGTCCACTTAGAAAGTGTAATAGATAAAATTTCATACTTTTCTCTGAAGCAAACAATTGAATCTTTTTTCAAATAATTTTGTAAATAGTGTTTATTAAAAAAAATGGATTACTTTTTTAAAAGGTATGTAAAACAGCTTTATTCCTCTAATCTACTATTGATAACATGCGATTTTCGATAATTCGAATTTTCGATATTTCGAATTTTTTTGTCTCTCCCTTCAAGTTCGAGATATCGAGGTTTGACTGTATATATATATATTCATTCATTCTTGGGCCCATATTCTTGGGATACATGCTTCCCCATCCCGTAAGGAAAACGTTAGCATAAGTTTCATACTTCATTCGAAAAGTTAAAAACATTCGCCGCTACTATCTAGACCAGTAGCTGAAGCGCGGGATTTGATAGAACTCTCATTGGCCACAGAGCAAGGTCCTCGACGGATCCAAAACCAGTCAATCAAATCTTAAACATGCTGGCTGCTGGTAAGCCTCGATTAGTAAAAATAACCCGCGATATGCTTGCACTCTCATACCTGAGAGCGAAATTTAATAACACCCGCTAATTCCTCCCCGATATTAAGCGAGGAAAACATTCCGCTTCCCGTGAATATCCCCTAGGGATATATACAGTCTGCTTACTGATGCGATTTTCGAAAGCAGTGTACGGTCAAAAAATGAGTGTTTCCACTTTCACGGCACGATCTGCCTTTCTTTCCTACTTTTGTCGAAACACCATTAATGTAGCCTCAAATCGGGCAAGGATTTTTTTCCGCCAACAGCGTTTAGTCCCTCCCCCCCAAGGCCATCTAAATTCGAAATTCACAAAAGATCGGAAGTTCGTTCCGACTATTACAAAAAAAGACGAAACGTCTATTGTATTCAAATTACTTTAGTTTTGCTCTGTTTGCTTAATGTAATAAGGAACGTTTTTCACTGTACGTTTAGTGGACGATTTTGCTTAATTCATAGTTTAACATATATTGCCCCGAGGAAGATCTAATGATGCGATGATTTCCTCTATTAATTTCGGGATCGGAAATTTTTCGTGTAATATATGAACATAAATTAAAAATCATTACGCATTTTTTGAATGCACGATCTTCCGGAAATACTGGTGGCCGATTAAGTCGAAGCATAAGGAAACTATAATACACTAGCTGAAAACCCGTACTTCACTACGGAGTACATTCAAATTAAATACAACGGTCAATGTATGCAATTAATGCCATATATATATATATATATATATATATTATATGATAAATACGACGATCAATGTATACAATTGATGTAATATATATATATATATATATATATATATATATATATATATATATATATATATATATATATATATATATATATATTTATAAGAAAATCGTAAAGGATAATTTTATAGACAAAATAATGTAGAAGAAAATATTCAAATTAAATCTAATATAAAGAATACTAAAGAATATAGTACAGTTTGTAGAACATTTCTTTTACTGTATTTTAATATTTTTTTGGATGATGTCCAATCGTCTGCCGCATTATCAAGAAAAAAAATATTTTTTTTGTCTATTTAGTTTTTATGCACGTGACGATAAATTTATTTAAAGTACCAGAAAAATAAATCACGTGATCAGCTTTTAATAAATTAAATTCTAAAAATTAACCTTTAAAAATTCATCAAAAATCAGGAAATGGAAGTAAAGATTCGAAAAAGATTTCATTTGAAAGGAATTTTTATGATCTTTCTCGTGATATAAATTTTATAACCCTCAAATTATTATTTTAAATGCAAACTTAAAAAATGTTACAAAAGATTCGAAAAAGATTTCATTTCAGAAAAAATTTTATTATCTTTCTCGTGATAAAAATTTTTATAACCCTCTTTATTATTTTAAATGCAAACTTTAAAGAATGTTACAAACAGCTTAAAATTTAATTTTAAAAAATCTAAGAAGAATTTTTCAAAAATCTTTCTTAGTGTACCCCTACACTATAAGAAGAATCGCCATGCAAAATTTCAGCCCATTAGGTCCAGCGGTTTGGTCTGTGCGTTGTGTGTCAGTCAGTGAGTCAGTTACGGAGCTGTTTTATATATATAAATTATGAAGAATTTTTTGTAGTTGTTGCTAATGTCCCTGGGATCGGGCTGAGGATATACCGGGAAACTGAGGCAAACACAGGAGGCCAGGGGCCAGCATCAAAATGTTTTTTTTACTCCTTTAAAAATTGCTTAACGTCTACCTACTACATTGGTCATGCAACAATTTGAATTAAAAGACCAACAGTCCGTAAGGCGCTTTATTACGGAAGCGGGATCTTAAGGAAGCTATGTACTAAGAAAAAAAATCGTATTTCCCTTTTCCTCTTCTTGCAGACTCTTGTGGTGGGAGGAGTCCAGTTGACAGTACGAGAATTCCACCCCCCTTAGGATTGACATTTTCAGGGATTGTAATGGCTCTCTCTATTGGGGGTTAAGTGCTGCCCCCCAATTTTTTATTTAAAATATATTTTTGTCAACTATTTGCAGTTACATAAATGCTGATAATCAAATAAAATTGGTATTGTCAGATAGCCTGAACTTTTCTGCAACGCGCTACAGGATTCATTTTATAAATTTCGTCCACCGAAGGAATTTATGAGCGTTTAAAACACACCATACCAGATTTTCCCCGAATAATTTCAATTTTAAAATATTACTTCCATTTACAAAAAAACGAAAAATGTACACAAATGTAAAATTTCTTTCTCTATGACGGAGTACAATTTAAAAAAAAAATCTTTGAATCCAAGTCGGCAATCCGTGGACAAATTTTCTCCATAGGTTAACATTGAGGTGAGCGAATCCAATGGGATTAGTACATAGCAGCCTTAAGGATTCACTACGTATTTGTAAAAGTTGAGCAAATTTAGGTCCTAAGTAGCGTTAACACCCTAAAAAGTAGACAATTTGCACATCTTAACCTATTCCCCACGGGTGTTTTTTGGTCATTTCTCGGAGGACACTAGACGCAAATTAGCGGCATATGACATTTGAAGTTGTCGCCGAATTTGATTTTTTTCTTTACACTCGCGTTTATGAGACTTTTCACTTTATTGGAATCACCATTAAAAAAAATTATCACGACTTAAAAAAAAGTAACAAAATAATTTAAATGAAGTAAATAACTGTTTAGGAATGCGCCGCGCATAGGTAAACTAGTGTCTTAAGCGAACAAAATTGTCTCGACTTAAAACAAACACACACACACACACAAAAAAAAAAAAGTGGACGAAGTAAAAAAAATAGAAGTTTCCGTTGTCTGCAGATAAGCAGGTTAGAAAAAGAAAATACTCAGTATTCCGTCACTCATTTTATAAAGTGCTAAAGTTAACCAATTATGGACTGATACGCTTGCACTTATCTAACCGAAAGTAACTCGAATATTAAAAGGTAATCGAATATTACACTTTGCAATATTATTTTACCGATTTGCTTCCTGTTATGCGTCATGATGCAGCAGACGGTATATTTATTCTTAAGTTATTCATTGCTGTGTACACAATTGATAATTTTTCCTCTGAAGAAAAAACAAACAAACCTGAAGACGTTTTACTGGAAATAGAACAAAAGGAATGCAGTACAAAATTTAATTGTGATACCTTGAATGAAGTTTAAGGTATATTCTTTCAAAGATGGCAGATCGTGCCAAATTTTGATCTGAGATAATGACTTAAGGCTGCTAGGTAGTAGGAATTCACTTAGCTCAATGTTAACCTGTGACCAACAATCACTAGAGAAAAATTTTTCCAGTGATTGTCAGCTTGGACTGAAAGATTTTAAAAACTGTATTCCGTAATAAAGAAAGAACTATGTTCCGATGCTATCTTATTCCTTACAGAAATTTCAACCACCAACGGAAATGACGTGTGTTTAAAACAAAGAAAGCCACATTTTTTCCCCTGAATAATTTGAATTAAAAAATATTATTAGCGTTTCTTTTAAAGAACTAGCTGAATACCCGTGCTTCTCTACGGAGTACATTTAAATTAAATACAACGGTCAATTTATCCAATTAATGCCAAAAAAAAAAATATTTCTAAAAATCGTAACGGATATTTTTATAGACAAAATAATGTGAAAGAAAAAATTAAAATTAAATCTAATAGAACATTTTCTAGAATATAGTACAGTTTGAGGAACATTTCTTTTACTGAATTTTAATTTTTTTTTGGATAATGACCAATCGTCTGCCCCATTAGCCAGAAGAAAAAAAAAATTTTTGTCAATTTATTTCATTGTTATGCAGGTGACGCAAAATTGGTTTAAAGTATCGCAAAAAGACGTCACGTGACCAGAATTTAATAAATTAAATTCTAACAATGACTCTTTAAAAATTCACCGTAAAGATCCGAAAAAAATTTTATTTTAAAGGTATTTTTATAATCTTTCTTGTGATATAAATTTTATAATCCTCAAAATATTATTTTAAATACAAGCTTAAAAAAGTTACAAAAACAGCTTAAAAATTTAATTAAAAAAAATCTAAGAAGATTCTTTCAATAATCTTTCTTAGTGCAACCCTACACTATAAGAAGAATCGCCATGCAAAATTTTAGCCCTTTAGGTCCAGCGGTTTGGTCTGCGCATTATCTGTTAGTCAGTCAGTTACGGAACTGTTATATATATATACTAGCTGAAAACCCGCACTTCGCTACTGAGTACATTCAAATTAAATACAACGGTCAATGTATGCAATTAATGCCAATATATATATATATATATATATATATATACAGTGGAATCTCGATCGATCGTTTTCGGAATCATCGTTTTCCCGTATGTGTCGTTTATTTCACCCAGTCCCGAAGATCATATTGCTTTGTTGTGTTCCCGCATCTATCGTTTTCCCGCATTTATCGTTCAGTTCAGTCGGTCCCTTGAAAAACGATGGATCAAGATTCCACTGTAAATATATATATATATATATATATATATATATATATATATATATATATAATAAATACGACGATCAATGTATACAATTAATGTAAAAAAAACAAAAGAAATATATCTATAAAAAAATCGTAAGAGATATTTTTATATACAAAATAATGTAGAAGAAAATATTCAAATTAAATCTAATAGGACATATTAAAGAATATAGTACAGTTAATATAGTACAGTTTGAGGAATATACCTTTTACTGTATTTTAATATTTTTTTAGATAATGTCCAATCGTCTGCCGCTTTAGCAAGGAAAAAATAAATATTTTTTTGTCTACTTCGTTGTTATGACGTGACGATAAATTTATTTAAAGTACCAGAAAAAGAAATGACGTGATCAGCATTTAAAAAATTAAATTCTAAAATTTAATCTTTAAAAATTCCCCAAAAATCAGAAAATGGAGGTAAAGATTCGAAAAAGATTTCATTTTAAAGGAATTTTTATGATCTTTCTCGTGATATAAATTTTACAACCCTCAGATTAATATTTTAAACGCAAACTTTAAAGAATATTACAAAACAGCTTAAAAATTTAATTAAAAAAATCTAAGAAGAATTTATCAAAAATCTTTCTTAGTGCACCCCTACACTATAAGAAGAATCGACATGCAAAATTTCAGCCCTTTAGGTCGAGCGGTTTGGTCTGTGCGTTGTATGTCAGTCAGTCAGTTACGGAACTGCTTTATATATATAGACTAGCTGAAAACCCGCGCTTCGCTACGGAGTACATTCAAATTAAATACAACGGTCAACGTATGCAATTTATGCCAAAAAATAAATATATATATTTATAATAAATGCGATGATCAATGGATACAATTGATGTAAAATATATATCTATCTATATATATATATTTATAAAAAAATCGTAAGGGATATGCATTTTTTTTTTGGATAATATCCAATCGTCTGCTGCATTGGAAAGAGAAAAAAATATTTTTTTTTGTCTATTTAGTTGTTACGCACGTGACGATAAATTTATTGAAAGTACCAGAAAAAGAAATCACGTGATCAGCATTTAATAAATTAAATTCTAAAAATTAATCTTTAAAAATTCACCAAAAATTAGGAAAGGGAGGTAAAAATTCGAAAAAAATTTCATTTTGAAGGAATTTTTATGATCTTTCTCGTGAGATAAATTTTATAACTCTCAATGTATTGTTTTAAATGCAAACGTAAAAAAGTTTAAAAAACAGCTTAAAAATTTAATTTAAAAAAATCTAAGAAGAATTTTTGAAAAATCTTTCTTAGTGCACCTCTACACTATTATAAGAATCGCCATGCAAAATTTCAGCCCTTTAGGTCCAGCGGTTTGGTCTGTGCGTTGTATGTCAGTCAGTGAATGAATGAGTCAGTTACGGAACTGTTTTATATATATAGATGAGAAAGATACCCGAGTAAGAAATTTCTCTCTTTGTTACGGATCGCATTAAAAAAAAAAAAACACACTTTAAATCGAAGTCGACAATAATTGGAGACAATTTCTCTATAGGTTAGCATTGAGTTGTAAATCCAGTATATTTCGCTAATAATAACGAAATAAAGCTCTTTTTTACTAAGAATTGTTCCATATCTCCTTAATAAAATAGTTTGATATAATCTTATGCTAAACAAATTTCCTTTCGTGCCTCAGATCAGCAGCAAGTGAAAGCGGTCGCTGAAAAGTATACGCTACAATCGACCAGAAAAAAAAAATTGAAAGAAAAGAATAACAGAATCTTTCCTTTTTCGCAAATCCCACCGGAGAATGAAAACTGGTTCACTCATGCGGAGTGGTAATCCTACATGGTCAAATGATAGCGAAGGATTTCTCTCACGCGTCTTCGCATTTTTCCTATACTGATTAAAATCTTGCCTCTTCGATATAATTATGGTGGCATTGTGCTACGTTTTCTGATCAATATATAACAGACGTATTCTGATCAATATGTTCCGACCCGAGGGTTTGGAATTTTAAATAACGGGGATGTCGGAAATTAAGCTTTGCCAGGAGTTGTTTTATATAAATATAAATGATTCCGAGTTATCATTATGCCATAAAAGTGTTATAAATGCCTTTAGCATACTTCCCTTTTGAATAAAATGCCTGTAATTGGGCACGATTCATAGAGTTTTGTACATTGCGTATAGAGTTATATATATATATATATATATATAAAACAGTTCCTTAACTAACTGACTGATTGACTGACATACAACGCACAGACCAAACCGCTGTACCTAAAGGGCTGAAATTTTGCATGGCGATTCTTCTTATAGTGCAGGGGTGCACTAAGAAAAATTAAAAAAAAATTCTTCTTAGATTTTTTTAAATTAAATTTTAAATCTGTTTTAGTAACTTTTTTTAAGTTTGCATTTAAAATAATAATTTGATGGTTATAAAATTTATATCACGAGAAAGATCCTAAAAATTCCTTTAAAACGAAATCATTTTAGAATCTTTTCCTCGATTTTCTGAGTTTTGGTGAATTTTTAAAGATTCATTTTTAGAATTTAATTTATTAAATGCTGATCACGGGATTTCCTTTTCTGGTACTTTAAATAAATTAAATAAATAATCACGTGCATAACGAAATAGACAAAAAATATTTTTTTTTCTTGCTAATGCGGCAGACGATTGGACATTATCCAGAAAATATTAAAATACAGTAAAAGATATGTTCCTCAAACTGCACTATATTAACTGTACTATATTCTTTAGTATGTCCTATTAGATTTAATTTGAATATTTTCTTCTACATTATTTTGTCTATAAAAATATCCCTTACGATTATATATATATATATATATATATATATATATATATATATGAATATTTATTTTTTTGGCATTAATTGCATACATTGACCTTTGTATTTTATTTGAATGTACTCCGTAGCGAAGTGCAGGTTTTCAGCTAGTAAATTGATAAAGAAATTACTTACCACACTGTCGAAATTCGTTGCTATCTGTGAGCAATGCCAGTATTTTAACGCAGAATTACGTTCTATAACGGTCCACCGGAAAGGAAAATTTCAGACGCTAAAACCGCCCGTTTGTATCTCGAGAGTTATAATTTTGGCAGCGCGCCACACCCAGTCTGTATCGCTTGGACAAGCAGTAAACAGTTAAACAGAAAAGTACCAAAATGCGTCAAAAATTTGACATACATATATGTATATATATATACATACGTACCTATATATATAGATACATATATACATAACACATACATACATATATACATACAGAAGAGATTAGACTCGATAAGTAATCCTACGTTAATAACCCCCGGTAGTTTCGTTAGAAGAGACTACCTGAAATTTTTTTTAAAGATCTTTATATCTCAGGTTTTCAGTACGCCGTCAAGCAATATTAGGGGACTAATAACCGTATGGCTACTCTAAGCACGTGCTCTGCCAGTATGGGGAATACAGATTTCTCGATTCAGTAGGGATGTCAGTACATCTTAATCTTGAATTGAAGTCGCCTTTTGTTCAATTCATTATAATAAAAAAGAAAGATTTTTTTAATTAAAATTTTTTCTTTTTACGTTACTCATCTGTAAAGCTATAGACGGAAGTTATTTCTTTAAGCCTCAGCATATCCCAATTCATTTAGTGGCGAAATTGTTTAAACGTACGTGTGAGTTCATGCTCGTATATATTGCTGTTGCGTAAACGATATATTATGAATACAAATCTATAAGATCACTTATTTCTGAAAATGTATTTTTAGAAATTTATTTTTTCGAAGAATATAGTGTACACATAGTTTCTATTGCCATCTTTTCATTCCCGTCTTAATTTGTCAGTTTAATTATAACAAATTTGAAAGTAAAACGTGTGTTTGTTTTTTTAATTTGCTTTTAATTAATTTTCATATTAATATGCTTATTGGCTGCTTAAAGATAAATTCTAGTGATATTTATATGCTGTAAGAGTGGTAAGAAAAATGTATTGGCTTCCGAAAAAAATCGGATGCACTTTGATTTACGGAATGAAGAAAGTACTTGACGCTTGTTTAGAGAAAAAACTATAATATGCTGTACCTAAAGGGGGTCCTAAAAATTTGGTTGCTACGAAAGGCTAGTGAAATTCGGTGGTGAAAGGGATGAAGAATGCCCTCAAAATCTGGTTGCTCTTGGGGCATTTTGGCTGCTTAATCTGCCCCTGAAACACTGGCCCGGATACACTGATCACGTGGTTTCTTTTCTTTTTGTAATACTTTAAATTAATTTTGCGTCACGTCCATAACAACGAAATAAATTGACAAAAAATATCAAAATACGGTAAAAAATAAAATTTAACCACTAGACTGATTGAGATGGAAGTTCTTAAAGAATTTAATTCAAATGAGTATGTTTTATGGATATTAAACATACAAACTAATTGCATACATTGACTGTTGTATTTAATTTGAATATTTTCTTCTACATTATTTTGTCTATAAAAATATCCATTGCGATTTTTTTATAATTTTTTTTTGGTTTTCTTTCGGCATTAATTGCATCCCTTGACCGTTGTATTTAATATGAATGTACTCCATAGCGAAGCACTGGTATTCAGTTAGCATAGCATATAAACAATCCTTCAATCTGAAAATAGATGTATTTATCATAGTTCACCGTACGTGAATTTAGCGTCTGAAGGTATAATTGCGACAGGTCTTCGTGAAACGAGCATTTTTATGGGCCCTGTTTCTGCCACGCGAATTTAAAAATAAAACAGGTAAGGTACGTTCAACTGCTGCTTGGAGCGCTAAGGTTAGATTACGTTCATGACGTTCAAAGTCTCAATTTTTATCTCACTGGGCCGATCAAATTTCGCTACAGACGTCACATGAAGTATTTTAGATTCATTGTGCGCCTCTCAGATCGACGACAAAAAAAACTTGGAAAATATTCGAGAAATGTTGTAATCATGGTAAAAATCTGAGGCTTTTTTTTTTTCGAAAATAAGAGATAGAAGAAGTGATATTTGACCTTTTACCGGTTTGGCCACGTGCGTTATCTTCGGTGTTTTTATTTAAAATTTAATTAAACATACGAAATTATTATTTTCTTATTATTTTGCATCAAAATTTTACACTTGATAAGTGCATTTAATGCCCGTCTTCTTCACGTTTAAAAGAATAGAGAATTTTAAATTTGGAAAAAGAAAAATGAAGGAAACAAATATTGTTTTTCTTTGAAATTAGAATTTTTCAACGGGGCACCTTCATAATGACCTTTTGGGAAATAATAAAGATTTTTACATTCTACAACAATTATTATTAGTACGTACACACACACACACACGCATATATATATATATATATATATATATATATATATATATATATATATATATATATATATATATATATATATATATATATATATATATATATATATATATATATATAGTGGATTCTCGATCTATCGTTTTTCAAGGGACTGAATGAACTGAACGATAAATGCCGCATAAGGATAGATCCGGGAACATAATAAAACAATATGATCGTAGGGACTGGGTGAAATAAACCCAACATGCGGGAAAACGATGATTCGGAGAACGATTGATCGAGATTCCACTGTATATATATTGGTTATATATATTGGTTTGTTCGGAAAGTAATTTCGTTTTTCCCCAACAGAGGACATAATTGTATTTTTGCATTGGAATTATATATTTTGACAGCTGATATAATGGCTGATATAATGATAGCTGGCAGCAAGGCTTGTTTGTAAAAAAGTTTGTTTGATTCTGCGATATAGTTTTTGTTTGGTACTCTATCAAATATGGAAAGTCGAAAGCAGCATTTTTGGCATATTTTAGATTTTTACTATCGAAAAGGTAAAAATGCTGTTTAAGTAAGAAAAAAATTATTCGATGTGCATGGAGAAGATGTATGGACAAGAACGCCAGTGCCAAAATTGGTTTGCAATATTTCGTTCCGGCAATTTTGATATTGAAGATGCACCTCGCCCTGGAAGACCAGTTGAAGCTGTTGAAGGCAAAATAAAAAGGCATTGATTGATGCAAACCACCGAATAACAACTCGGGAGATCGTTGAAAAATTAAATTTATCGAATTTCGACCGTTCATAATCACGTGAAATGCTTGGTTGTAACTTGTCACTTGGTTTGATTTCAAAACTCGACTTATCGATTCCACATTCTCTTACAGAAAGAAATTTGCTCTGTCGCATTAACGTCTGAGATTTGCTTCTCAAACTTGAAAAAAATGATCCATTTTTTAAGCGAATTATCACTGGGGACGAGAAATGGGTCGACTACAAAATTATTAAACGAAAGAGATCATGGAGTAAAATTGATGAACAGGCTGAAAGCACTTCAAAAACCGATATTCGTAAAAAAAAGGGGAAAAAAAAGAAGAAGAAGAAGAAAAAATGTTCAGTCAGATATTCTATGATTCGTGTGTTATAGGAAATCGATTATAGATTGGACGTCTGGAGAATTGCCGAATTTTATTAAAAAAATAAATAAAGAAAAGAAAAATCCCTAAATGCAATTCGGCCATCACTGGAAAAAATGTCTTAGTGGGAAAATTCCTGTTTATAAACACCATATTCTCATTTATGATGTAGAAAAAAAATTACAAATTATTTATCAGAGTTTACCATTGATCCAACGAAACTCCTGACGATTCAGTTCGTTTCATATTTATTTAGAATGAGTGGAATATTTTAATTGCACAATGCAGTCCCACGAATGTTCCTGTCACTTTCAGATCTGTATGGTTTTATTGAAGAAAATAGAGTTACTTTTCTCCCTTTTAGATTTTTTACAAAGCCAACAAGTTCCTTTCTTTGAAGGCAAAAGGTAATATACCGCCATCTGGTGGGAGTTTTTTCAAGAAATAAAATTCGATATAAATTCTTCCTAATGTCATAAACTATTCCTAATTTTACTCTCGAACATTGTCGCCGTTTCTACATTACAGTTTAAACAGAATGAAGCATGAGCTAAAATTTCACCAATTTGGCTACTAATTTTTTTTTCCAAAAATATACCTCTATTTTAAACATTAATTAATACATGTTTATCGAAATATTAACACGAATTTGATAAATACATTAATATGAAGTATTTAGAATTTAGACAACTTTATACAAATCCTAGGAGTGAAAATTATCCATTTTACTGATTTTAAAATAGTTTATCGGGGAATCCATAACATTATCAGTATTTATTACACATTCTACTTACTAGATGGCAGCACTACAGATAAGTTTATCAAGTAGAGGGTAAATATGAATATCAAAACTAGATGGCAGCACCACAATTTAAAATACCAAGACTTCATGTTTTGGATAAAGAAACTTCAGTCTTTTTTTAACTGAATTATAGTAAGAGTATTATGCAGAGTAGATTCTATATGATATTTTTGAAAAGTGCTAAGAGGGTGTCAGGAATTTGAAATTTAACGGAATTTTTTAATCAAGTAATACTTTGGATATATCATAAAAAATAGGATAGTAAAAACACAATGGGGTAATCAGGCAGGGAACAAAACTAGAAATTGAATCATAGACTCCAAACAAAGCAGGGACAGTGAAAATGCACATAATGGCATTCAGTAAAATTATATGTTTACAATACAAAAAAATTAAAAATTTGGTGGATTTGCATTGAAATGTATTTCAGCAAATTTCTAAAAAAAATTCATTTAACTGCTTTATCTTCATTTTTTTAAACTTAAAATAAACATATTTTTTAAATTTGCGTCTCGAAGTATGTCTATTCTCTCTATTTTATAAAAGTTATGAATAATAAAATGTTTTTACTATATAATTTCAATTAATTTATAATTTGAAACTTTTTTCAATTTTCAATAATCTTCATGAAAATGAACTGTAATGCGGATATGTGATCGTTGGATGCAGGAGGGTACGACGGACCGGCGTGTTCGATCGCATCCACCTCAGCGCACCACTTCACGTGATGACAGGCAAATTATGCGCATGGCAGTGACGGATCGCTCAGTCACATCACGAACCATAGCACAGCACATGCAGTCTGTAACGCATCATCCAGTGTCTGCGCGTACCATTCGACGTCGTTTACAGCAGAGTGGTCTGTCCGCAAGATGTCTATTGCTTTGTCTAACCTTGAGGCAGAACCACAGACGTCTCCGCCGCCAATGGTGCGATAACAGAAGGATGTGGACGGCAGAATGGAATGAAATTGTCTTTACTGACGAGTCACTCTTCTGTCTGCAACACCACGATGGTCGCATTTGAGTCTGGAGACACCGTGAAGAGAGGATGCTGAACAGCTGCGTTATGCACCGCCACACTGGTCCTGCTTCGGGTATTATGGTATAGGGCGGTATTGGATATCACTCTCGCACACCTCTAGTACGCATTGCCGGTACTTTAAACAGCCAGCGCTACATCTCCGAGGTGTTTGAGCCAGTTGCCCTTCCTTACCTTCAGGGCTTGCCCACAGCCATATTTCAACAGGATAATGCGCGACCACACGTGGCACGCATTGTCCAACGGTTCTTCGTCAATCGCCAGATTTAATTGCTTCCCTGGCCGCCTCGCTCTCCGGATCTTTCGCCGATAGAAAACATGTGGTCCATGGTTGCTCTACGATTGACCCAGATTCCATCCCCAACTGCCACAGCAGATCAACTTTGGCAACGTGTGGAAGCTGCTTAGTCTGCTGTACCCCAAGAACTCATCCAAAGTCTCTTTGAATCAATGCCGAGGCGTGTGGCAGCGGTGATCTCCAACAATGGCGGCTACTCTGGCTACTGATTTTGGCAGGAACTACACTTCACAGAAGTCTATAAATTTAATCATTTGATACTTGGTCAACATGTTATCTACAAAATAAATTTTGTTGTGATATCTCTTGTCTTTCTTGGTGTTGCAATTTGGGTGGCCAGCAGTGTATTATTCTCATTTTCATGAGTTTTACATACTAAGGGTTTCGCCAGGGTATCACCAGGGTACTGAGATGTCACTCTCCAATATTGTCGTCTCACATCCAGATACATTAATGCTTGAACCAGAACATTATAATATTAACGTTTAAATTTATTTCAAGTTAAATTGTGGGTGGGCACGTGCCCTCCCACAATTTAACTTGAAATAAATTTAAACGTTAATAGAAGTTCAGTTAAAATCGGAAAATTGTAGAAAACTTTTAAGAAAGTTTGTTTTTTTCAGCTTTTTCAAGCTGTGAATCTGAAGATTCCGATTATATCTTTGGCCTTAGAATAGTTTTTAACAATGATATGGTCCATAACAAAAATTTGATGCTATATTTTTTCTCGTTTTATTTATAATATATTTATTTTTCTCATTATATAACTTTTGAATACTACTCAAACATCAATTCATTATTATTCAATTAAAAAAAATATTATTTCGTATTTTAAGGACCGCCAGGCAGTCAATGCGCGGAGGAGGGACCTAACTGAATTCAATTCGTGCCCTCCAAAAAGTTAAAAGCACGCTACGCCTATGCTTACAGGTCATTCGTTTTGCTTCATTTTACTATAAATATGTAGATGACCTGTGTTTACTTGTGTGTTTTATTTATGAAGAATATATAAAACTAACAACTAGACAAAGAACATTGTAATTATATGTTTAGCGAAGAAATTTTGAAAAGCGTAACGGTTTATAAAAAATTACCTTCCTTTGAATTGAACCAAGCAATGCTTTCTCAAACGTTGAAGCACGTCAAGACTGTTCTACTACACGATCTGAAATTCATAGCTGAAATCAGTACTGCAGAAAAGTTGAAACAAAAATCACGCTAGAGGATTCAAACATCACAATTTTCTCTCCTTGAAATAACTTAGGTTTTAAATAAGGTTAAAATAATAAAACGTTTTGATTTAGGTAGTATATTTGGACATTGTTATGCAACAAGAAACCGACCACACTACTGTGAAACTGAGAAAATTGAATTTAAATAAAGCATTAAATTAAGCATATCCGTTGCTGATGATCGATTTTCCAGTTGATAAAAATAGTATTATTAGGCCAAGAATAATATTTTTTTCCCCAAATAGCTAAACATGGGGTGCACCCTACTAGCTATTTTACTCAACATTTATACTTTTGTGGGTTGGTTCATTGCTGCAAAACATCGTTCATTCATCCTAATCCTCATCTTTCACTGAAAGTTCTACGCTCCATTCTACTCCCTCCCCTCAATGTATGCTCAAAGAGTCAAGAATTTGTGTGTGTGTGTAAATAATATTAATACTCCACCATACATTAAATATGTACCTTTAAAGTTGTCTTTCCCCTTCTAGAATTACTTCCGTTTCTGTTTTGTGGCATCTGACTGTTGTTGCTGGGGGATATCGCCTGATGTGTGGTCACGTGTACAAGAAAAACTAATATACCATTCTGCGGACATAGCGTCTTTTTGAATGGGTTTGACTAGATGCTACCATCCATTCTCCCTGTTCTTTGTAAATATGTAAATATCTTCCACTCTTTTAAATTTCTTATTATATGTTAACCAGTTAAATATCCATATTGTGTACAAGTTAATAAACTCTTTATTCCCACTAACTGGACTAGCTGACTGAGTTTGATAACATTCAAGTCAACGACTACAGTAGCGATCCTTTATTTCGTTTCTTTCCGAATTCGTTATATATATATATATATATATATATATAAAACAGTTCCTTAACTGACTGACTCACTGACTGACTCACTGACTGACTCACTGACATACAACGCACAGACCAAACCGCTGGACCTAAATTGCTGAAATTTTGCATTGCGATTCTTCTTATAGTGTAGGGGTGCACTAAGAAAGATTTTTGAAAAATTCTTCTTAGATTTTTTTAAATTAAATTTTTAAGCTGTTTTAGTGACTTTTTTTAAGTTTGCATTTAAAATAATAATTTGGGGGTTATAAAATTTATACAATATCGTCCATATATCGTCGACAGTGTCTACTATAGATTGTAGTTTCATTATACATATGCTGCTGTAATATTTGACGAAGTGCATATTTTCATTGAGAAATTTGAAATTGGATTTATCGATGATCTCTTTCTCAACGTATTTAACAAAACGAACACTTTTCATAAATTTAAATGGGAATTATTTCTTTCAGATGATGCATTTCTAAGCCAAGTCATTAATCGTTCTCTTGAAGAGTAAACGCGCGAAGTGTGTCAATTTTTATGGTTTTATTAGATACTAGCGGCCCGTACTGACTTTCTCTAGGTTGAACAATTATCTATCTAAAGTAGATATTAGGTAGGTATAATTTATTTTAAAACTTCATGGTATACCACTTTTTTCGTTTTTCTGAGGTTTTAAAATAAATTGATTCTCCGCATATAATTGTCTATGAGTAAATCAATCTTCCCGTAAGTGAAGTCCAATATATTTGTATGTTTGACCTTGGGATTTGCTGATGGGTATGGAAAAAGAAATTTTTATTGGAAACTGTAACGTCAAGCACTGAATTATGTCCGGGGGCCACTCGCATGCCGATTTTGATACGATTCGGCCCCATACCCTATCCGCTACAGAGTCCACACAAAAAAAAAACACGAAAAAAGCACCAAAAATGGAACAAAAAATTTACTAATTTTTTTTAATTAAAACTTAAAAAATCGTGCTACGTCAGGCACTGAATCGTATCCTGAGCCATCCGCGTGCCGATTTTGGTACGATTCGGCCCCATAGTCTCGCTGTCAGCGATGACAGCCGCGGAAGCTGTCGAAATAAGCAACTTTTAGGGGCAAAATCATTAAAAAATTAATTCAAAAACTCCGGGGCCCGACTTTCATAAAATAATATGCCTATGTTTTAATCTGAACTATCAACTATATCTATACAAAAGTTCAGCTCAATTGAAGCAATACTTTTTCATTTAGAAAGGAAGAAACATAGGCCTATTCGAAATAATCAATAAATTTCACAGTTTCAATGAAACACACTAATTTTTGAATAAAGTTCAATAATTCAAGTTCGATTTACGCAATTGTGCATAAAATTGTACATAAATTCAAAAACATAAAGTTTATAAGTTAAATAAAGTTCTGTAATATTATTCCAATAAATATCCAGTTGATAGCCAATAAATTGTAAATCTTTTTTTACCTAAGATGTCCCATAAAAAGCGTCGTTCCAAATGTAATTTTCTTCAACAAAACCTTAAATGTTCAAAAATCCTTTTTGTATTTATCAATACCTCCTCCACTTGAATCTTTAAAATATTGAATGTTTTACTGATAATAAATGAAAATATCGTTTTATGTGTTGCTATGGTTACTTGACTATGGTTGACAAAGGAAATGTTCTAAAGGTGAAGCATCAGCTCAACATTTAGGACCCTAACTTTCTTTCTACTGATCATATATACAAAATATATAGCCTATGTCCATCTGGAATAATGTACCTTTCAAATAGTGAAAGAATTTTTCAAATAGGTGCAGTGGTTCCAGAGATTACCTTCCCCATACAAAATCCGCTCTCTCTCTTTATCTATTAACTAGCGGCCCGTCCCGACTTTCTCCGGGTTGAACAAAATATTATACTAATAAATTTCCAGTTGATAGCCAATAAATTGTAAATATCTTTTTTTACCTTAAAAATAACCTTAATAATACCTTAAATTAATATTACGTTAGTTAATAATTAAATTTAATTTTTTAAAAGAAAAAGGCGTGCCGGAGAACGGCTAGATTCGAACCGCTAACGTCAGAACAGAAGCCCACCTCGACAGCACCACGCTAAGGCTCGTTGAAGACGTCGGCAGAAAAAGCGGTAGAGGACAGTAGCGGTAACAATGGAGATTGTTAGGATTAAGCCCCTAACTTTATTTCTACTGATCAGATATACATAATATATAGCCTTTGTCCATCTGGAATAATGTACCTTTCAAACAGTGAAAGAATTTTTCAAATAGGTGCAGTGATTCTGGAGATTACCCTCCACGTACAAAATCGCTCTCTCTTTATATATAAGTATAGATATAGATGTTTCATTATCAAATAAAATAAAAGAAAAATGTAACGTGTAATGAATTTGAGCTGGTGTAAATTTTAGTATTATCTAATTTTTAGTGATCTGTCAAATGTAGGAGACACATCATTGCATTAAGCCCACACACTATATACTCATGTGACATTTATCTCATATATAAATATATATATATATATATATATATATATATATATATATATATATATATATATATATATATATATATATATATATATATAATCTCGATCTATCGTTTTGCAAGGGACCGATTGAAATGAACGGTAAATGCGGGAAAACGATAGATGCGGAAAAACATAACAAAGCAATATGATCGTTGGGTCTGGATAAAATGAACGACACATACGGAAAAACGATGGATCCGAAAACGATGGATCGAGATTCCACTGTATATGTATAACATTAATACCTATTAAATGTAAATACTAAGCCATAGCTGTATAAAGAAGGAATATATATTTCGAAATTTGACTTACAAATTTGCAGAACCACTTGCAGATTATACGTGATATCAATTTAGGATTATATAAAGAGAAAATAATTTACGACACTGTCAAGTTTTTAAAATTAATATTCGGGAAACATGTTAAAGATATTTGAAAAAAATTGTTACGTTCTGAAGTTTCCTTGGTGAATTGTCTGTTTTCCATCAATAGAAATGTTGCCATCCTAGTATAACTTTTTTTAAATTTAAAACCATAGAGTTAGTCATGAGTAAGTCTAAAACAATTCTTGTTTTTCTTCACATTAAATGTAAATCGTAAAAGCTCTAACTGTCAAATTTTGTAAAATAATATGATGTTTTACTGAAATGCACGTAAATGTTAGTAATATAAATATTAATTAAAATATATGAAAGCCAAAATAATTCTTTAATCCTCAAGTTTTTCAAAAATTTCATGAAATACATTAAATTAATTTAAAAAATACATTTATTATGTTCTGAAGTTTTCTTGGTAAATCGTCTGGTTTTTTTCAATAGAATCGTTGTCATCAAAGTATAACTTTTTTTTCGCTTGAAACCATAGAGTTAGGACCTGTTCACATAGAGTCTGTTAGCGTCAGCGCTACTCGTATTGACATATTTTAAACCAATCGCAGGCCTTGACAATTTCGTTGCTAATCGTTTGGAAGTTTGTAATTGGTTAAATATATTTCAATACGAGTAACGCTGACGGTGACTCTATGTGAACAGGCCCTTACGTACGTCTCTTTTTTCCCATTTAAAGAGAACGTAAAAGTTTTAACTGTCGAATTTTATAAGATAATATGACGTTGTGTCAAAATAAGTGTAAATGTTAATAAGTTAATATAAATATTATTTAAAATCTGTCGAAGCCTTTTTCAGAAATATATTTGCCATTCTAAAAATGTCTTTGCTGTGCCTGATTAGCAAATCATAAATCGTGTATCAATTGAAGTATGGCCCAAAAGCAGTGACTTTTTCGCCATTTATTTGCAGTAGTAGGATGCATAGAATTGCTAACATAAATGTCTAAACCCTCCTATACAAATATAACTAAAAATAACAGAGCAAGATAATTATAGTTTAGACAAAGCTAGATGATTATAGTTTAGAAAGAGCTAGATAATTATAGTTTAACACAGCTGGATAATTATAGTTATATTATTTAAGTTTCCAATGCTAGGGTAGGTTTTAAGTTAATTTGTTTGGCAGTCTATGCCCGCCTTTTATTTTTTTTGCTTGTGTTGATTTGTTTATATATTTTTCTTTTTATACCCTCCTATACAATTCACCTATTTGCACATATCTGTAATCTTTAGAATCAGGTTTAAAATGAAAAAAAATTATCTCATAGCTTACAATACAATAGGGTTCAAGATACTTTCAGGTCACAGAACTGACTACACATACATAGCGCATTGTTGTACGCCCATAGGTAAAGTAAAAACATGTTGTATTTATTCATATTTATGTTATGAGCACAGTTTTTTGAGTCTTCAAGCCTTAAATTACATCTAAGTAAACAAACTATAGCTCAGAACTTATTTATATGTTTTAAAAAGCTGTCAGATTTGAAAATTTTAAGATTTTTATATTTTCAATTGCAAGATACAGTATACTATACAAAACACATTAATAACATGTTCGCAAACATTATTGTCACACACACAAACAAACATAAAATCGTGAGTGCATGCAGGCATAGATACATTCAACTTAAATATAAAATAAGCTTTAACTCTATAAAGGATGAATAAATAGTTTGAAATTTGACTTACAAATTTGCTGAGACGCTTTCAGACTGTATGAGATACCAGTTTAGGATAGTATTTATAGAAAATAATTTGCTAACACTCAATTTTTTAAGATTAATATTCACTAAACACGTTAAAGACAGTTTAAAAAAAATATCTGTTACGTTCGTTTCTTTGATAAATCGTCTGTTTTTCATCAACAGAAACGTTGCCATCCAAGTTTAATTTTTTTTTTCATTTGAAACCATAGAGATAGTCATAAGTACGTCTATAACACAATTCACCTTTGTTCACATTAAAAGTAAATCGTAAAAGCTTGTCACACAGACATAATTTTGCTCGATACTTTGCACCCATTTGGATGGCTGCTGGTCTTTCGAATAAAAAGATAAAGACTCTTGAAGTGAAAAAAAAATGGTATAATGGTAAAGATATTTACAATAAAAACGAAGTTTGATTCTGGGATGAGGAAGTATCTAATTAATAGAAATTTCAGTACTGCATAGGGAGAGAAAAGTTTGAGAAATATTTTAAATTACGTTAATAATATGATGTTTTAAAATAGTGGAATACAATGACAAAAAATATTCTTAATATATTAATATCAAAGTTTCTGATAAGCAAAATCAATTTTCGAAATAATCCATTGCAGAGACAAAATAATAGTCTTTGAAGTTTACAGTCCTTTCCATTTAGTATTTAACCCTTCAGCGGGCCAATTTTTGGAACACCAGCCGGCGCGCGTGGCACAAAGTGCAACGTCTCTTTCAACCTTGATTATTCCTTTTGTAATAAACTTTTTATTTTCAAATTGAAAATAATAATTCTGCGTTTTATGACATGATATAAAACGTTGATAATATTGAGATATACAGTCGGACCTCTATTTAACGAACCTCTATTTTGCGAACTTTTCTTTGGAACCAAGAACATTTTGTGAATTTCTTCGTAAAATAACCTCCAAATAGCGAAGTGCATTCTCTATTTAACGAACTTTTTCTGGGGATTCAATATTTTTTTTTCTCCATATTTCTCAAAATATTTCTGAACATTTCAAACTTATTCTTTCTTTTAACATATTTAACACATTAACTTTCTTTTAACACATTCCAACGCGGGTTGCACTTTGAAGAATATACGCCTGAAGGGGTTTTTGGTGCATTGCAAAGATGAGAGACGTATTACGAGAGAAAACACTTTTTTCAAACAAAAAACTCAAGAAAAAATTAACAGACTTTATGAGTAATTAAATTTAAGGACGCATGGGGTTAATGTATGCTTAAAATTACTTGTTATAATAAATGCGTTAATGTCATTAAAATTCATTAATTTTAATAAAATTTTTTTAAATTGAAAATACAGTGTATTCCCGGACAATGCTTTGCTTTATTTTTGTTTTCCGTGCATATTTCTGCTTGATGGGTAAGATATATAAAACAAATAAACATTAATTTACAAAATAAAGGTGGGATCAATTACTTTTATTAATACTATTTAGTGTTTATGAATTTAAAATCTGTTTTGTGTAGTTTAAAGTCTTTTAAAAGGTGAATCTCTATTTAACGAATTTTCCATATAACGAACTTTTTTTCTGGATTTAGCTACTTCGTTAAATAGAGGTCTGACTGTATTTATAATTAAAGGCCGAAGAATGCAGATGAAATCCCTTATTTCAAAACTGTCCGGTTTATTGGATCTAAGGACGACTTGCGAATGGATTTCTATTATGTCCAAAAACCTAAAAAACAATGAGATTGTCCATCTTCGTGATATGCGGGAAACCGTGTAAATCTGCACATTTTTATCGAGTTCATCAACTCCTGCTTTTCTCGTATTGTAATCCAGTATAATCGTTGGTTTACCACGGTTAAATCACGACTAACAATGAAGGGAAAGGAATACAAGGGTCCGAAAATCAGAACTGCATTAAAAAGGGTGTAGCTATAAATAGAAACTGCTTAGAACATTCAAACCTTACACGTAAAAACAAACCATTCAAAATTACGAAAATGTTGCACTTTGTACACGGGTGCGCTCGCTGAAGGGTTAAGCGGAAAAGGGACCTTCAACCTTGTGTTTTAAATTTTCAATACTTTACTCTACATACAAAAAGAGAAAAATTAATATTCTTTTCTGGTATTTTGAGGACACTTAGAATTCACATATAAGTATTTTGGAAGAGTAAGACCCATTTTTCAAAATTTTTTTCAAAAATGCTGGACTTCTTCAAAATGCTCTATGCGTCTTTATTTTCTCCTGATTTCTTCCAAATTTCTCAAGATTGTTTATTGAAGTGTTTGTAACAAAATTGTGCATAATTCTTTGAAACAACAAATATTTTTTCAAATTTAAAGACCATGAAATAAAGCAAAAAATAAATAAATAAATAAATAAATAAATAAAAATAACAAGTAGGTAAAAAAAGGGTTATTTATGGCTTTATAATTATACAAAGTAAAAATCAATGCACAATTATGTTTATACATATATGGTTAACTTAAATTAAAATTAAGGTTTTTCAATGATTTGGAATTCACATGGAGCATTTTGAAAAATGGTAGCATTTTGGAGAAAATTTTGAAAAACAGGCATTATTCTCCCAAAAAATTCTTATTTTGAATTCTAAGGGTCTTCAATCGTTCTAAAAAAAGAATACAAAGTATTCTCATTCTATATATAGAGTTAAAAATTGAAAATTAAAAAAATCGTGGTTTATGGCCCCTTATTCCCTTAAAGGGAAAAAGTATAACTTTATATCTTCCCACGAAACTATTATGGAGGACACTAAAACAGAAACATACAGCTTTTTATAAATAAATCTACACTAAAAATAATTAATTTTTTTATTTTGGAAGCTGATGTTTCAATAATTTTTATGCCTCTCTGTTCCACGCAGCAGCGCCATCTATCGACCAAAGACAGCAGTATTTTCTCCCTCCGAAATCGAATCACTTTTAAAAAGGATCTCCGGCGAAGAGCGAGACGGGATTTTTCATCTGTCATAACGTATCAACACTTCAATATCTCTCTTAATTCCCCCCCTTCCCGCCCCCTTTTAGGAGCTGTAAAATAAACCGTCGGCGAAAGCAGGGGTGTCGCGTTCTTTGAGGGCGACGCGACGTGGCGGGTGAAATTGGAATGGCATTTAAAGTTGTCTCGCAGTGGCCATCGGGTTGATTACATTTGAATGGGGGCTCCATATGAGAGGACGCTCTGCTCGCTCAGGTGTGAAAGAGTTGATCGGAAATATGCTTGATGTAGTCAGTTTTTGTCGCCAAGATATGTATGGAAAATTGAGTTTCTTGGCGTCGAAAAATGACATTATAATGTAGAGAATTTTTTTTAAATTTATAATATTTAAAAAATATTCACTTTAAATGAATATTTTCTCGTTTTTAAGTTTTAATTACTAGTTAATTTATTAATATAAAACTTTCAATAATACTTAAGAAAAATCGAAGATGCATATTTCTTTATTTTGTTTAATAAAAAAATCAAGGCATGTTTAATACATTCCTGTTTGATACATTTTTCTAAAATATCCGGTAAATGACAATCTTTCATGTCTTCCTGTTCGGTACATTTTCTGAAATATCCTGTAAGTGACAATTTTCCTCTCCTCCTATTTGATAATTTTTTTAAATTTTCTGAAAATGATACATTTTCCAAAATATCTGGTAAATGACAACCTTTCATCTCTTCCTGTTTGATACATTTTCTAAAATATCCGGTAAATGACAACCTTTCATCTCTTCCTGTTTGGTACATTTTCTAAAATATCCTGTAAATGACAACCTTTGATCTCTTCCTGTTAGATACATTTTCTAAAATATTCGGTTAATGACAATCTTTCACGTCTTCCTGTTTGATACATTTTCTAAAATATCCTGTAAATGACAATCTTTCATCTCTTCCTGTTTGATACATTTTCTAAAATATCCTGTAAATGACAACCTTTCATCTCTTTCTGTTTGATACATTTTCTAAAATATCCTGTAAATGACATCCTTTCATCTCTTTCTGTTTGATACATTTTCTAAAATATCCGGTTAGTGACAATTTTCCTCTCTTGTTGTTTGATACATTTTCTAAAACATTCGGTAAATGACAATCTTTCATGTCTTCCTGTTTGATAAATTTTCTAAAATATCCATTAAATGATAACCTTTCATCTCTTCCTGTTTGATACACTCTCTAAAGTAACCAATAAAACGGCAACATTTCGTAAACATTTAGCTCCAAATATTAATTTCAGCGAGAAAATTCCATGCCTTTATTTACGCAGAAATTTGGTTCCTCTTTTTTTTTCATCTTTCTTGTTAAGGAAACGGTGGACGTTAATTTTTTTAAAATTTTTATCATAGAGATATGGAATTTTGAACATATATGCATTTCATCATAAGTATATAGAATGCCTTAAAAGAATTTTCCAGTCATATTATAATTTTAAGATTAAAAAAAAAAATTAAAATTTATAAACAAAATTTTAAAATGCTTCTTGAGAGTTAATTTTTGAGGTATTTCCTCGATTTTTCATTTTAGTCCCTTAAAACTGTATTACAAACAAATCTGGGTATCAATTATTTAATCCCTTGAATAGTTAATATTGGGGAGATTTTTTTCTGAATTCCATTTCGATTTTCATCAAAATTTTGCCTTTTAATAAGTTATAAATTAAATTTAATTACCCTAATGCAGTGGAATTGTAAAATGCGTACCCAGTTTCTTCGTAAACAGTATCAGGATTCTTCCATACAAATGTCATGAATTTTGAACAAAAATTAAGTCGCAGGGAGCATTTAACAAAAGCTAAAAACGTTGACAAATCTGTTTTGAGAAAAATAGATTTAAAGTTTATTATTACACTTACCTTTATTACTTACTTCGTAGAAGCTTCAGAAATGTTTTTTACTTCGAAAAAACTATTTTGGTACTATTATGCTACAGATTATATATATATATATATATATATATATATATATATATACACACAATAATACAATCAATATTACAATAAAAAAAGATTTGCTCAAATAAAGTTCCACGGTCACCTTAAAACTAGGAATTCCAGTAAATTTCTTAATAAACTGAGAAGACTGCATTTGCTTGGTACTTGTTAGTGGATGAACCCAACATTTCTTTTTCCGTTTATTTTTCTTCAATTATATCACCTTTGTACAAACACAGGATAATTGATCTAAGTATATTTTTATTACTGATGTATCTCAAACTAGTACGCCCAATTATAAATTCAATGTGTCCGCGAAGCACAGTTGTACATTTTTCTTTTTCAAGTGCGTGTATTTATACAACATTTACGGTATTTTTACACAGAATCCAGAGCATTTTGTAGCGTCCGCTTTAAAACTCTAACCAACCACCGAGCTTAATTAATTGACCACGTGATATGTAAAACCAATCACAGGTCATGTGAATAATCTTGGAGTCAACGTAGTAACATAACGCAACGCTCCGAATGCAGCGTGAACAGGCTTAAAGAATGCAAACGGGATGACGTCAGTTAATCGCATGTAAGTGATCACTGTTCTGCGCAGGGGAATAAAGGATTTGTTGAAATGACGTGATCACGTCCTCAGGTGTGTGTATATAAAGGAAATCAGAATTTAACATCGGAGGGATAACTGTAGAGGTTCAGGTAAGCCCTCTGTTTTGATGGACAGAAATTATGTACAAACGGCTGCAATTTCTTTTGTACTTTCGTATGCTAAGCAGCGTATTTTTTTTTTGTAATCCTTTTATTTGATGCCATGAAAAAAAATGCATTTTATTTGTTTACTGGTCAATTTTTTTCAATCGATCCACGCACAAAACCGCACATAACATCAAAAATCGATAGCGCGCGCCTAGCCTAACTTGGCGAAAAGTTTTATTTCTCCAATTTCCAACTTTCTAGCAAATATGACGGATCATATTTTGGAGAAAAGAAACTTACGTATCGGCCTTACGTGATACGCAGTTTTTTTCATATTCGCAGTGATTGTTTAGCATGTTTTATATATTTGAATACAGTTCACAAACATGCAGAGGTTCGACTCTTACTTTACAGTTTTCCACCTTTCACAACCTCCGGGGGGGGGGGGGGGCTGGCCGAAAAAGATACGGAATGCATGCACAGCTGAACTACAACTCAACCCCGCCAGAAAACCAAGAGAGGTGTATTCCGCGTGGGACCTCGCCGCATTTGCTCTGGCCTTACGACGATTGGCGCAAATTAGATTGTCCGTTTTTCCCGGCGTGTGTGGTCACTTCGCGGGGGAGGATTGCGGGGTTGTTTGGCGCGGTGATATTGTTAGGGGAGGTCAGAGGGAGCGAGGATGTTCGATCCGCAGCCTGTTTTTCGTTTTCTTTCACTCATTGTTTGGAAATCGTGACGTGGTTCGTCAAGTATCGAATATTATGGAGTGTATACAACGTTGTAAGGGGATACCGCTACTATCTCAAACTATGTTACAAATCGATAGGGGTGCCTCTAGGGTTTTATATCGATATAAGAACAGAGTGGTTTCCTAATGGTGTACCTCCGGGTAACAGAGATCGGTGAAAGAGGTCTATGGCTTTCTATCGAATCACAATGTTTAGATATTGAACCAAATTATTCTATCTTTTACTGTGAAACCTCGCTATAACGGTACCCATATTACGAAAAGCATCTCTAGAACAATCGCTTTTAAAAGTCTTCAAAATTTACGTTTATTTTCAACTAGCCGGACCACGTCCGGGTATGCCCAGTTATTGAATCACTTGACACTCGAATCACAGTTCACTTGAATTAAATTTTTTTTCACTTTTAATTGCCGAAAAATCTCCCAAAAATCAGTACATCTTCAAATGATCTATTTAGGATTAAAAAGTTTGAATTAAAAGTATAAAAAATAGAAAAATAACTAAAAATTAGACACACGATGAAACATTTCTTTTCAGTGATTCATTTTTTAGTGAGAATCCCGCTGCGAATGAATGACGCTGTGCTTACATAGTAAAACATGGCAGTTACGTTTTGTTCTGTGGAGTATGCATTTAGAATCGAAATATCTCTAAAACTATTAAAGTAAGAGAATAAGCGCACGCAGAAAAAAATTATCAGTTTTTAAAGCTCTTTCCAAATATGTAACATTTATGTACTTTCATGAAAAAAAACATCGATTTCGACATTTTCAAACATGGCCGAATTTCATAATGAATGCCATACCGGAAACGGTCTGCCCGGAATTATTCCCCGACCGTCAAAGTTTTTCTTTTATTTATATAGATGCAAAAAGGCAGTTGAAAGAACTACACTGCAATATCGCTCGGTACAACCATATATTCTCAGGATTTGTGACCACATCACAACGATTCTAGGATGAACGAGGACTGTTGGAAAAACAGTTTCGAGTTTCCCTTCAGTCAAACCGGGCTTTCACCGAACACGTTTTTTCCCCGGGAATTGCCGTTTCTTGTTTCTTTTGGGGGTCTTCAACTTTTTTTTTCAGATGAACGTACTTAGAACCGCAGCGCAGTTAAATATACCTAGTCTTCCCATAAATACTGTCACAACTTTCGGAATAAATTACAAAAGTACTTTGATACATATTTTAATAATCATCATATGATATAGCATAGATGCAATACCTGCGGACATAAAGCACCTATCATTTTTCAAAATGGTTACCATTAGCCTTCACACAGAACTTTTGTCTTTGAGGCCATTCAAAGACAAAAGTTGTTTTCTATTTTTGGCGTTGTTTTCTATTTTTGTACAGCTAATTTTTTGTACCACTTATGCCTGTGAATCCTTCTATTCTACTTTGAGGTTCATAAAAAATAAACAACGCTCAGTGTTGACAAATTAACATTTAACGGAATGGTTTCGAAACGCAACAACTCAGTGTAGGCTAGATTTGAATACTCTGATAAAACACTTTAGCTATTAAAGCAATTAAAATCCATTTAAGAATTCCGATATATTAATTTTTCTAACAACAGGAAGATGATGTATTTAACAAAAAACATTAGAAAGAAACAACGTTTAAAATTTCTCTCATATTAAATATAACCTTCTCCTGTTTTTTGCTAAGTATGTAAACTTCTCAAATGGCTGTTAAGACTGTTGTGTACTAACCCTATTGGATTCGCTTACCTCAATGCTAACCTATGGAGAAAATGTGTCCAAGAATTGCCGACTTAAATTTAAAGATTTATTTTAAAATTGTGCTTCGTAGTAGAGAAAGAAATTTGACATCTTGGGGCATTTTTCGCTTTTTTGAAAAAATGCAAATTATATTTTAAAATTTTAATTTTTCGGGAAAAAATCTTTTATAGTGCACTTTAAACGTTCATAAATTCCTTTTGTGGAGGAAATTTCTAAAATGAATCCTGTTGCAAGGTGCATAAAAGTTCGTGCTATCTGAAAATACCATTTTTATTGGATTATCAGCATTTATGGAGCTGTCAATATCAGACACATTTTCTCCATAGGCCATCACTGAGGTGAGCGAATCCAATAGGGTTAATACACAGAAGCCTTAACACTGTATAACTTGGCTATACCTGATATTATGCTTGTAAAAGAATGGATATCACAAAATCATATTAGGAAATTCATCTCTATTCTGGGCATTGACAGTTCCCAGGTCAACATTAGATATTTGAGATGTTTCTAAAACAGACACGAATCAACTTTCAAGGTTCTTACGGTAAAGCTAAATAATCCGATATTTTCAGATTAATATAATTTTATTGTTGCTGGGTAAATGTTCATTACTGAAGAGTTTCAGTTATTTTTCAAGAGCATAGTGTTTAAATACCCTTTATTGGATGACTGATGTCATGTCTACTGGAGAGCCTATATTGAACCATGGGCCGTAAACACAGCTCTAGCAATTTGCAGAATCAGTTCTGGGCATAAATTTTCTCCAGAATTGTCATCTGAGGCCTGAAAAGCCGGTAATAATCAAGGGCAAGTAAATACATGACTTGCTATGAATTCAGTCTGAGAGCCGTTTCTACGTTTTGGGAATGTTCTAGTGGCGTCCGAATGAATCTTCGTTTCCCTGTAGGGGGCAAGTTCTTCGTCTGGTTGTAATTTTTATTACGCTTCTGTAGGCATTTATTTCAAATTACCCTTAGTATACCATAGCATTTTAAGCTAACCATTGATTCGTGGAATATCAAATGCAAAATTTTCTGAAAAACATGAAACAATATTAAGTCTAATTGTGAGAACTAATACTCTTCGCTAGATAATTTTTCTTTTTTACGTTTTGAGACTCTCTTGGTGACAAAAACTACCTTTGCATCAATATTTTTTCACTATCCATATAAAGTTTTCATTTTTTTTTTTTTTTTTTTTTTTTTTTTTTTTGGGGGGGGGGGTTATTGTATGATTTTAAATATGCCTTTTTAACATAGGCGTAGCGTGCTTCTAACTTTTTTTTGTGTGGGGGGGGGAATGAATTGAATTCTGTTAGGGCTCTCCTCAGCCCATTGACTGCCGGACGGTCCTTCAAATATGAAATATTATAATTTTTTTGAAATTGAATAACAATAGAATTGATGTTTGAGTAGTATTCAAAAGTTATATATTAATAAAAATAAATATAAAATAATTAAAATGAGAAAAAAAAATATAGCATCGAATTTTTGTTATGGATCATACCATTGTTAAAAAATACGTTAAGGCTAAAGATACAATCGGAATCTTCGTTTCATAGTTTAAAAAGGCAGGAAAATACCAACTTTCTTAAAAGTTTTCTACTACTTTCCGATTTTAACTGAGCTTGACATAGATTAAAACGTTAATAGAAGTTAAGTTGGGGGCCATATGCCCCCCCCCCTTCACGCTACGCTTATGCGTTTTTACCCCGTATACTTCACGCAACACTTTTATTTTTTGCATTGCTTTTCCTCATAAAGAAACTAACACATGCTATTAAATAACCTTTTTTAATGTAGGAGTACGTTCCTCCATACAGGTCCTCCGGAAAGAAAAATTTCAGATGTCCCGAGTCGCGAGTTATAAATTCAGCAGCGCGAAAAACCCAGTCTGTATCGCTTGGGCAAGCAGTAAACAGTTAAACAGAAAAGTAATTTTGACACACACATATAAATATATATATATATATATATATATATATACAAAAAAGGTAAGCAACGATAAGTAATCCTACGTTAATAACCCGAGGTAGTTTCATTAGAAGACACTACCTGAAATTTTTTTTGTCATTTATTCATGATTAAATAATTTGAATATAAATGGGAAAGAATAAAAATACAAACATTGTTGTAAATAGCTGTAAATATTTCAAAACATTTGTAAATATTCTTTATTTCTCCTGAATTTATGTTTATTTTGTGTTAAATACCTTTTTTTTTTACTGTCACTGACCGTGAAACTTCAATACGTGATCCTTTGGCGGAATTTTCGAGAATTGAGGTGATCTCGGCGACAAAATTTAGCGTCTTTTTGCGTGTGCAAAAAGTTGTCAAATGACGCCAAGTATATTTTATGTACAGTAGACTTAAAGTACATACGTACAGTAAGACACGCATAAGCCTATCGTATCTGGCTTTTCAACCGTTATAGAATCGTGGTATCAGTGTCAATTCTCGCTAATAGATCTATTGAATGTTTTAAGGCAAAATAATAAAAGTAAGACCTTTTTTAGAACTTCTTTTCTCTGATCCCCTTCAGGAGATTTAAAAAAAAAACTTGGAACAACTTAAACATAAAACTTAAAGTGTGGGTTTAATTCTGTTACTTTTACCTTTGCGATAATCTCTTACCGCGTTGAGCCAGGAGAGAAGAAAAAAATAAAGAAAACACTCCTAAACTAACGAGAGGCTGTTTTCTGAAATCTTTCGGGAACGAGGCGAAACAATGAAGCTGCTCCACGCCTCGGCAGGTCCACCCTTGATCTGGGAGTACGGGGCGATAAATATAGACCCCAGACACAAAGGGATGGCGTCCAAGGGAAGAAGATTTGAGCGACACAGAGCACGAAGACAGGCCTGTTTTTTTTTTTTTTTTTTTGTTTTTTTTTTACTTCCTCCTATGCCGTCGTTTTCTGTCAGAAAGGATGAACGGGGAGCCAAAAATGAAAAATATTTGCCCATTGTAAAAAAAAACTAAGCTCGTTTGTTTAGACAGTGTATATGCGTCGAATGTTGGTGTCGCTGTATTTTGTTTTCCTCGTTAAAATAAAAAGATAATTTTTTCTACTTGACTAGGCAAGGAAAGGCGGACCTTAACTCTCAAAGCGTTCCGTTACGTACTGCCCGCTCGAAAAACGTTTACGGCGGATTATTCTGTCTTGTAATTTGGTGTTCAAAAGCGTGTGAGACGATACATTATTTTCGTTTTTGAGTACCAGACAATTGGATGAGGTATAAAGCTGAGAGAATATACATTATTTTCGTTTTTGAGTACCAGACAATTGGATGAGGTATCAAGCTGAGAGAATATGACGGAAAATTACTTCTCGGATGCTTTGAGGGGTTTAAAATCTGTGGAACCACAGAGACCCAGGCCCGTTAGTTAGTATGCTCTCGCCCCTACACAGATTCATGCTGTTGACTGGTGGAAGTAAACCGCTGATTCAGTGCTTCTACTGAACAGGTTGATAGCATAAATTGTAGAGGGCTTAATAAGTTTCATTTTCGTTTAATTAATTCTGGAAGTATCAAATGCATGAATTTTGCTGATTAATTAATTTAGTAAGTGATGAAATTTAGTGTATTTCCGGTCACTTAGCCTGTAGTTATGTTGGTTATCAGCATATAATCTAGAAACAGGACCAGAAAAATGCGACTGGGTGTCTAAATATTTGCGGGACAACAGCGGGTTGTTTGGTAACTGGATATGCAGCCTGGAAAGTGATTATAATTTGCCTACTTATGGCCAGATCTTGTTATAACTTGTCCTCATTCTATTTTTCTGATGATGGGCTGTCACCTCTTAGCAAATTTGGAGTAATTGTTCACTATTTTCGATGCAGTGAATTACATACTAAGAAATTTAGAGGTTAAACTTTATTCACACCAAGTCAAATTACATTTATTAAAGTTTATCATCGAGGAAAAAAGAAAAACCCTCTGAATTAGAAAACTAAAGACTGTATATTTAACTGAAGGTTTTAAATATATATGCCCCATCCAGGTTGTCAGCAAAGGAATTCTTCGATTGACTTTAAAAAGCTACTTTTAAAATTAATTTGGAGGAATTAATTCTCAAACTTGAATTACTAAAAACGTTTGAATTATAAATTAACTAAGAAACTTGAGCTATCAAAAAACCCTTGAATTCAGAATTAACTGGAAACTTAAACTACGAAAAACACTTGAATTAGGAATTGACTAGGAAACAGGAATTATGAAAAACTTTTCAATTACGAATTGACTAGAAAATTTGAATAATTAAAAACGCCTGAATTATGAGTAAATTCGTAAACTTTAATTATGAAAAATACTTGAATTTGGAATTGACTAGGAAACAGGAATTATGAAAAATCTTGAATTATGAACTGACTAGAAAATTTGAATAATTAAAAACGCCTGAATTATGAATAAATTAGTGAACTTGAATTATGAAAAACACCTGAATTAGGAATTGACTAGGAAACAGGAACTATGAAAAATCTTGAATTATGAATTGAATAGAAAATTTGAATAATTAAAAACGCCTAAAGTATGAGTAAATTAGTAAACTTGAATTATTAAAAACACCTGAATTAGGAATTGAATAGAGAACAGGAATTTGAAAAATCTTGAAACAGGAATTATAAAAAATCTTGAATTATGAATTGACTAGAAAATTTGAATAATTAAAAACGCCTGAATTATGAGTAAATTAGTAAACTTGAATTATGAAAAACACCTGAATTAGGAATTGACTAGGAAACAGGAATTTTGAATATCTTGAATTATGAATTAACTAGAAAATTTTACTAATTAAAAACGCCTGAATTATGAGTAAATTAGTAAACTTGAATTACATGAAACGCTTGAATTACTAATTAATTATGACACTTGAATTACAAATAACACTTGAATTATAAATCAATGAACTGAAATATTAAGTTAATATAAAACAAAATTTCACTCCTGCACTACACCGATATTAGCTAAAATTCTCCGTACACGAAATAAAATGGGTTGTTTGTGGATGTCTGCGGGTGTCGATTGCGCACCAAACGATACAGAAAAATGAGATAAAAGGCTTAGGTTAATTTTATTCGGCTTTAACACCGTATTCCCTTTACCTGCAAGTACGAAAATACCTTTCCGGCCCAGAACAAATTCCTTCGACTAATGGTTCGAAAGTCTACCCCCTCCGAATTTGTAAACTTTACGCTCGAAGGGTCTCTGCCTCTTGTTCCGAAATAGAGGTAAGGGGGCCGACTCTTGATTTATCGCCCACCCCTGCTTTGATTTATAAGGAGGTATCAAGTTTGATTAAGTTCCGATGGTATTTACCTTTGAAGAGAACTGCTCTTTCTCCATTTATCTATTCCGAAGGTTTTTTTTTTCTCCTTCTTTCTATCTGTTTCGGTCCTCCTCTGCTTTGTAAAGTATCTCAGGAATTTCTGGTTTGTTCTGTATTTTGCAAGAGAGGGTTTATTGTAAATAATTTATTTGATGCAAATAATCAATCTGTTGTGCGGGCTGAGTATTAACTATTAAGGGGTCAGGAAATCTAAAAAAAAATAGCGTAGTTAACATTTTTTAAAGCAAATTAACTTTAAAGTTTGCATTCTACTAAAATGTAGGAACTATATCGTGCATGTTTAATATTAACTATTAAGAGTATTAACTATTAACTACTAAAATTAGCATGGTTTAAAATACTAAAAGTAAAATTAAAAATTACAACTGAAATTCTACTAAATGTATCATCTTTAAAATTATCGTTATTATATATATATATATATATATATATATATATATATATATATATATATATATATATATATATATATATATATATATATATATATATATATTATACACATCCAATTTCTCAAAATCTATGAGATTTTTTTCCTCCTATAAATCTTCAATCACCACAATGACAAACTACTAAAATATTTAAACATACGATAGTGGTAATTCTTTTAATTTAATACTTTATATTAAAAAATTTATAACGAAGTGTCTAAGATTGTGTTTCATTTCCTTATTTCATTTAAGTTTGCAATTAGAAATTTTCAATTATAGGACGGATAAACATTGATAACAAATTTATAGGTGTACTGAATAATAAAAAATAGTTTTAATCCATTTAAGTTTTTTCGTGGGAAAATATATAAAATATTTCCTCAAATAAAAGCTTAAGATTTTGTAATTTTTGGCAGTAAACATGGTTTTCCGTAGAAAATACTGTAAAATATAAAAACATCAATGAAAATATATCCTTTTAATTATTCTATTTTGGTTTTCTTATGTGTAAGTATTTAATATAATTTCTTAAAAAGAATACTTTATTATGAACTAAATGAATACTTATTTAATGTATACTTATTTAATGAACTAAATTATTTTAAATATATACTTCTTTTAATGTTTAGTGTAATTTTTGTAAATGTTACATTGAACATATTCAGATATAATGCATGAATGCAATTTTAGTTTTTATCAATAATCTACTCTGCATGGAGTATTAACTATTCAGACGTATTTAAAAAAATTGTAAAAAAATTAGTGTATTTAAAATTTTTTAAAGTAAATTAAATTTAATGTTGACAATCCAATAAAATATATAAAACTTAATGTATTAAATTATCTTTATTAAATTAACTATATTTAAAAAAATGTATTTTTTTATTGTATATTTTTAAAGTACTTTACTGTAAGTTATTTAACTGTTACATGTCATGTAATAAAATATTATGTGCATGACTGTAATTTTTTTTCTTAAACTTAATCTATTGAGCATGCTGATTATTAACTTTTAAGAGAACAGAAAATCTTTAAAAAATTAATGTTGTTAATTTTTTAAAAAATAAATTACATTTAATTGAAGACTAGTAAAATGTATGACCCTTAATATAGTAAATTATCGTTATTAAATTAACGATACGTTTCTTTTAATATACTTCACAATATATTTAAAAAAATATAAATTTTGCTGTATTTTTTAAATATGTTATATTTTACGTATTCAAATATAATACATTAATGTAATTTTATTTCTTATATATAATAAAATGGGTTTTACTTAATTCAAACATTTTATAAATAATGAAAATTTTCACTACGTTTATTGTTAATTAGCCAGAGGGCATATCGATTTAAAAATATTAAATTGATAAAATTTTTAAAAAACGAGTTTTAACAGACCAGTTTAAAATTAATTCATTTCTTAAACGTATAATTTTCAGTAGATATAATGTAAACGAACTACATTTCTTGTTATATGACACATTATATAAATTAATAGAATGTACTTAGGTATTTTTCATTGATTTGCTGTGAATTATCATATTTTTTCCTTGGATTATTTTGAATGTAAATCGTTCAGAGTATGTGAATATTGGTAAAAGAAATACTTTCTTGGTATTTGTTAGAATTATGAAATTTATATTCCACTAGCTGAAAACCCGCACTTCGCTACGGAGTACATTCAAATTAAATACAAGGTCAATGTATGCAATTAATGCCCCCCCAAAATAAATATATATATAAAATACATAAATATATATATATATATATATATATATATATATATATATATATATATATATATATATATATATATATATATATATATATATATATATATATAAATATATATATATATATATATATATATAATATATATATAAAATAAGTACGACGATCAATGTATACAATTCATGTAAAAAAAAATATATATATATTTATAAAAAAATCGTAACGGATATTTTTATAGACAAAATAATGTAGAAGAAAATATTCAAATTAAATCTAATAGGACATATTAAAGAATATAGTACAATTAATATAGTACAGTTTGAGGATCATATCTTTTACTGTATTTTAATATTTTTTTTGGATAATGTCCAATCGTCTGCCGCATTAGCAAGGGAAAAAATATTTTTTTGTCTATTTAGTTGTTATGCACGTGACGATAAATTTATTTAAAGTACCAGAAAAAGAAATCACGTGATCAGCATTTAATTAACTAAATTCTAAACATTAATCTTTGAAAATTCACCAAAAATCAGACAGTGGAGGTAAAGATTCGAAAAAGATTTCATTTTGAAAGAATTTTATGATCTTTCTCGTCATATAAATTTTATAACCCTCAAATTATTATTTTAAATGCAAACTTAAAAAAAGTTACAAAAACAGCTTAAAAATTTAATTTAAAAAACTCTAAGAAGAATTTTTCTAAAAATCTTTCTTAGTGCACCCCTACACTACAAGAAGAATCGCCGTGCAAAATTCCAGCCCTTTAGGTCCATCGGTTTGGTCTGTGCGTTGTATGTCAGTGAGTCAGTCAGTTACGGAACTGTTTTTTATATATAGGTTGGATAAAACTATTGCTAATCTAAATGGTTAATTAACATATTTAGTTTGTTGTGTAATTTTATCTGCATGAGAGTTTAAGACTTCTTGGTTGTTGTTGTTGCTAATGCCCCCTGGTTGGAGGTTCCATTCACCAGGTCCTAGTAGGCTATTGGGCTGAAAGGGGCGACTCCTGTTTGAATTAGCAGCACGAGGGTCGGAGTCCGACTTGGCTAAATGACCGGTCCCCAAATTTTCAACCCAGTAAGTGACGAGACCAGAACACTTGACCCCGCACCTCCAGAGGTAAATTTGAGACTTTGGAGGACATTGCAGCCACGACATATTTTACGAGCCCCGGCCACCATTAGTGAACACGGCGGTGGATTTGCAGCGACGAGCATAGAACCAGGGACGCTCAGATCACCAGCCCACTGCTCTTGGGCCACCGCGCGCTAGACTTCTTGGTATTATCCCTGTTGGATTCGTTCTTATCGCTGTCAACTTATACATAAAATTTTCCAATTATTGTAGCTTTGCATTTAAAGATTTTTTTAAACCCGTACTGTGTACTAAAGAAAGACATTTTTTACTCTGCTATCTTATGCATTTTAAAAATTTAGTCCACTTCAGGAAATGGTGTACGTTTAAAACACAGTATACCTCGTTTTTTTCCCCCTTGACTAGGGGCTTCGCCCCTAGGCTCGCTACGCTCGCTCCTCTGTTATGGCTAATAGCTAGATACATAGAGATGATTCTCGGGCAATGTAACAGCTTCCCTCTATTTACTGTTGTCACCCTTAATGCGAAGGGCGTTTCATCACTGTTGAATTATCAGCTTTAAAATTCAATTAAAAATCGAAAATTTAAGATATAGACTTGAAATGAGGTTTTTATGAATAAGAAAGCTTTCAGCTTCCAGATGATGTAAATATTTTCTTTGTAAGGTAAAAACTCGAGGAGCATCGATATTACATCCACATAGGGGACGATATTTCTTGAAAAACTGTATTTAATTTTTGATGAAAATATTAATCTGTTTTAAAATATTTTAAACACATGTGGTCTAGTTTGAAAGAAAAATTTCTGTAGTCTTAAATTGTATAAAGATCAAAATTCTACGATCATTTTTTAGCGAGTTATCGTAATCTGAAGATGAAAAAGTCAATATTTTCCCACAAAACATAAAATAAAATTAAAAAAACTTAAATTCCGACGAAGATGAGACATGTCTTCCTTTGGTCCCCCCATTTTTCTGCATTCATTGGTATCGCTCTCGACCCCATACCCCCAGAGGTTTCGGAGAAGATAGTGTGACAAGATTTTGACAGAGGCAGCGGAAGTTATTTTTTGCTAGAATAGAGAGATTAATTCATGTTCTCAAGTATTATTTGTATTTCTTTTAAACAATGAAAGAGAAACAAGAGTAACATTTTCTTTCTCTATTACGGGATACAATTTTTAAGAAAAAGCCTTTAAATCCAAGTCGACAATCTTTGGAAAAATTTTCTCCGTAGGTTAGCACTGAGCTGAGCGAATCCATTAAAGGCTACAACACAGTAGCCTTATTGTAACTAATTCAATGACATTGCAGGGGATTCTCGTTACTTTTAGTCCAGAGATCATGCATTCCAAAACAATCAGCTAATTCAGTATTGATATAACTTAACGGAGGAGATGCAATATAACTTTTCTATGAAAGTTGACAGCGATATTCTCCCAGTAGTCTTAAATTTTCATTAATTATAAAATGTTTGAATAAGTAAAACCAGTTTTATTATATGTAAGAAATAAAATTACATTAATGTGTTATATTTTAATACGTTAAATATAACATTTTAAAAAATACAGCAAAATATTTTTTAAATATACTATGAAGTATATTGAAAGAAATGTATCGTTAATTTAATAACGATAATTTAATGTATTAAGGATCATACATTTTACTAGTCTTCAATTAAATGTAATTTATTTTTTAAAATGTTAACAACACTAATTTTTTAAAGATTTTTTGTTCTCTTTAAAGTTAATAATCAGCATGCACAATAGATTATGTTTAAGAAATAAAATTTCAGTCATGCATTATATTTTATTACATGACATGTAACAGTTAAATAAATTACAGTAAAGTACTTTAAAAATATACAATAAAAAATACATATTTTTAAAAATATATTTAATTTAATAAAGATAATTAAATACATTAAGTGTTATATATTTTATTGAATTGTAAACTTTAAATTTAATTTACTTTAAAAAATTTAAATACACTAATTTTTTTTCAATTTTTTTTAAATGCGTCTGAATAGTTAATACTCCATGCAAATTAGATTATGAATAAAAACTAAAATTACATTCATTCATTATATCTCAATATGTTTAATGTAACATGCGCAAAAGATTTTTTAAAGATTTTCTGTTCTCTTAAAAGTTAGTAATCAGCATACACAAAAGATTATCTTTAAGAAATAAAATTACATTCATGCATTATATTTTATTACATTACATGTAATAGTTAAATTACAGTAAAGTACTATAATTTACTTAAAAAAATTAACTAAACTAACTGTTTTACTAATTTTTTAAATACGTCTGAATAGTTATTACTCCATGTGAAATAGATTATGTATAAAAACTAAAATTACATTCATGCATTATATCTTAATATGTTTAATTTTACGAAGTGTAGCGTACTATGTCGTAAGAAAAGTAATGGCAATATTTGTAGTTCGACGATATTTGTCAGCGACACAAGTTTATTTTCTTCAAAAGGACACAAATATTACCAACAGTCACTTAGGACTACAGTGAAGTTTAGTTAAAAAAAAAAAAAAAAACTTAAGACACAATACAGGCACAACAACAGACTCACGCTCCCAAAGAGCTGCTGATCTCTAACTGAGAAGTGAATGGATTAAATGTTTTGCAGCCGAATTCGTCATCCTTATATACCTTTGATGACATTCTCTATTGTTCTAGAAGTGGAAAATTCCTGAACTCGATAATTACGCGGCTTCGTTCTCACACAATAAACCCCGAAAACAACGGTTTGATCTGCAAAAAAAGGCTGTCCTGAAAGTGTTAACGTGGTCAGTTTGTGTAGTCCAGCAAAGACCCAGAATAAGCTAAGATTGAAGTTTTAACGTAGGATTACGTTCCTCAATAACGGTTTCAGAGTCCGTCCTGCATCGCGAGTTAAATTTTTGGCAGCGCGCCAAACCAAGTAGCAGTAAACAGTTAAACAGAAAAGTACCAAAATGCGTAAAAATGGAAAAAAAGGTAAGTAATCCTACGTTAATAACCCGCGGTACTTTTGTTAGAAGAGACTACCCGAAATATATTTTCTTTAAAGACTAATATCAAAAAGAATATCAAAAGAAGAATATAATATCAAGAACAACATAAAAAATGCAAGGTAATTCCCACAAAATTAATTATGCCTGCTTGCTCAAACTTTTTACCATGTTTTTATTAACTCGCTTTCTTGTTTGTTTGTGTGTGTGTTTTTCCAGTACAAATCTTGCAATCGATTTTTAACTAACTTCCCGACTAGCTAGACATTTGGAACTTTTAGAATAACTCAGAACACGATGACAATGCATTATTTTAATACTTTTAGCCATCTTTAAGCAGAATTGAATGCATTTTCAGTCAATTTTGTTTTGTATACTGGTGCAGCCATCTATCCGCCGGGACGGGAACGAAAAGTTAAACGCGAGTTAACTTCCAATTAACTCCATTTTCTTTAAAGTTGATGGGATAATTCATCAAAAAAATTAAAAAAAGTATTTATTAATACATAGAACTGTCAAGTTTATATGATTCAACAGAAAATTTAAAAACATGGTATATAAAAAGTTTTTTATCTTGTAATTATTGAAAGAATAAGGTTAAAACCGATACCAAATGCTATCCACTATTAGAAAATGCGAGAAATTATTGTGAGGACGCATTTCAAAGTGCGAGATTATTTTCAACCAGGACCTCAGGAGATAGCGAACTTTTCTGCGAATCTCGCCTCACGACACCATTTCTCTTTCTCTGAAGTAAACCCCCCCCTCAACTTGCCCCCCCCCCCCCCACAAATATCATTTAATCCCCTGTCCCCAAAAAATACAAAAACAAAACAAAAACTAAAACTAGAATATCATAAACCTTGTCACGATTTAGAAACAAAGAAAAGCCGGGGAGAAAAAAGGACAATAAAGCCAAATAAAACACACACTGCAAACAATCGAACGTTCCCCCCTTCCCCTTTAACTATGTCCCATGTGAGATAAGGTCGCTCCCTCGCAAACTGACCACTCAACGCGGCCGGACAATCGGATTTGCGGCAATCGCCACGAAACAAATGCGATAAAGTATCCTTGTGTGGAGCGCACCCCGTATTAGGTAACAGAGAAATAGGGTAGTGACGCTATGATTCTTCTGTTCATAATATCGCGTTGCAGTTGGTCACGTGACATAGCCACGGTTCTGAGAATATTTCCCGTGTATGTGCTCGCTAAATTTACCATTTCCGAAATGTCCTTAATAGATATAACCCTTCTACACACACCCATCCACATACAATGTGCATGTGTATTATATATATATATATATATTTGTGTGTGTGTGTGTGTGTGTGTATAAATATATATGTATGTGTATATATATATATATATATATATATATATATATATATATATATATATACAGTGGAATATCGATCTATCATTTCGGAAGGGACAGACTGAACTAAACGATGGATGCGGGAAAACGATAGATGCGGGAACATACAAAAAAGTATTAGCATAACTTAAAGTTTGATATCCCTAAAATATATTTACTCACATACATAAATGCATACATACCCGTAGTGGAACAGAAGATAAAATTACAAAGTTGTACTGAAATCCAAGATAATAATAATAAAATAAGAAATACACGTAGATACACAGGGATTTTGATTCAAGTAAAAGTACTTAATCGTCGTTTGTTCTTTGGCGATTTTCTCTCCACAAGTAAACAAAAATTTTTTTTGTGTTGCAAATTGCATTCTTTTCGGTATCGGTTATTGTGTGAGAGTATAAAGAAACGGCAGCCGTGAATTGTTTGTAACTAGAACCATTCTATTGCACTGGATGGATCCGACATAAAACCACCAGGAAGTTCTGCTTCCAGGTGAAACACTCATCGGCCAGTGTAGAACTGCAGTAATCAGAAACTTCTCACACACTAGATCAAACACCAGGGCGCCTCCAACCCAAGGCCAACAAAAAAGCTGACTGTGAGCCTTTGCTGATAATAACAGATATGTTGAATAGTCGGAGAATTTGGAATGAGTTTTCGAAAATAGGGTACTCCAGGGGCTAAAGAAACACCAATGACGAACAAATAATGGGAGTGGTACAATAAAGCGAAACCACGCTAAACAAGAGAGAACAAAAATACGAGACCATGCATCTCGAATGTTCTGCTCATTGTTTAATTAGAGCGTCATTCTAGCTCAATCCAGACATTTATATTTCAGGTTCAGTTATTATGATAAAACGATCGATCCGATAAATTAATGTAAAGCTGCGATATTCTGTACGAATATTGCGAGAAAACGATGGATCGAGAAACGATCCAAACGGTGTTTTTTGCTTGTTTTCTATGGAATTTATTCGGGACTTGGTGAAATAAACGATACATACGGGAAAACGATCGTTCGGGGAACGATCGATCGAGATTCCACTGTATATATATATATATACTCTCTCTCTCTCTATCTATCTATATATATATGTGTGTGTGTGTACACAGACTGGCATAGTTTTAATGTTCCAAAATATAATTTAAAAAACATTTACAACAAAGTCGTATTCCCGTGTCGAATATATTCGTTACCGATACTTTAAATATTAACATTTTATCATTCTATAATATATTTTTATACTTCTCTTTTGGCGATGGTATTTTTTGCTTCGATCTAGGAAGACAATTCGCTTCACAACGCATTAAAATGGAGCACTGAAGCATTAATCTCTGACTTTTCCATTAAAAGGGTTGCTCAACAGTCTCCAGGGATCTTCTAATGGAAAAACAGACCTCCCCCTTTTAAATGTCCCCGGCTCTATCCAGAAGAAATATTTCTAATTCCGTTGTATCTTTGCCCACATTCTTCAGGTCAAAATAAAGATATTTCGGGAGGAGTTTCCACTGTAAGTACGCCATTATTAATTCCAGAAAAGCTTGTGTAGCGAAAAATTTTGCTGATTAATGGATTTCCATCACTGAATTCATATGTATTTTGTTTCTCTGTGTGAAAGGCTCTTCACCTGAGTGAAGCAGAGGCAGTATGCTGTTTTGAAACGCAGATGTTCACAGTATCCGGCTGGTACGTCTTAACCCATTATTTTGGAAGTATGCGAATACCGGTAGGTAAATGCAAAATCCGTATTTTGAAATTTCTTTTGACTTCTCTCGAAAATGCCTTACCTTTGACGTACACTAAAGTAAAAGGAAGGCATATAAGTGTGTTGCGCTATACCTTTTAATGCTTTATGAAATTCTCGCATATGTTCGGCATAAAAACTAAGAGGAAGGTGAACACTCTTCGTCTCCAGAACCGTGAAATATTATATACAGTCGAGCCCCGTTATAGCGAACCTGGTATATAACGAACTCCCGGATATAACGAACGAAAATTTTAGTCCCGCCGTTTTCGTATTGTATTTAATGCTAATTTATCTTTTTATAGCAAACCTCCGAAATCTTAAGAATCGGCTATAACGAACATCTTTTTCAGTCGACAACTGAATTTTTTTTAAATTTTTAAATTTTTTAAGAATGATGAAGATACAACGAATGTTGAAGAAGAAGATTATGATTTACCTATCGCGATGTGGATAGAAAAGCACAAAATTTCATCATTCTGAAATTGTGGCGTGCAATTGTTCGAAATATGTGATGATGAAGTATGTGATCGAAATATGTGACGAAAGAAATTCCCATGACCTCCTTTAAACTATTACCAAATTTGATAACATTTGGTTCAGTAGTTTTCCTTCTATGACCATTTCAAAGTTGAACTTTAATTATAACCACCCTGTATTATTCAAATTATTATTTCCACAATACTTAGCAATTAACTGAAATTTTAAAGTATTATGGCAATTATTTATGTTTTGCAGCAGTCTTCCTACGATTGTTTTATTGTATATTTTTTCGACTTTCTCTCTCAAATATTACGCCACTTCGTATAAAACATTATTTTTGGGAACTATAAAGTATTAAGCAAAAGTTTTATGCTATAACACTTCACAATTAATTGAAATTTGTAAAGCATTACGGCATTTATAAAGTAATTATAAAGTATACAACTCTTTTTCGCAATTATCTCTTATACACCAACAAAATTTGCCCTAATCAACTTCCTACCTTCCTTTCCTAACAAATAAGTACAAACCCCCTCATGATCTCCGAGCTGCAACGTCTAGATCCGTATCAGGAGTCTATCTCTTGTCATCCCGAATAGACGTTTATCCTATTCACCGGTTTTATTTGCCGGCGCAGGAGGTTGACATGTGAAGGAACTAAAACGATTGCCCCCTAAAATGTGTTGCCTTCCCTTAATGTCGGTTATAAATTGCCCTCTAATCTCCCGCAGTCCTTCACGGACGTCAGAGGTGGAGTGTATTGACAAACATCTATCGATGAAAGCTTCCAGGCCATTGAAAGAGATACTCGATCGAGCCATTGCGCCATCGATGGAATTTTCGAGAGCTTTGGATTTCCCCCTGCGTTCGAGAAAACCACTGGTTTGGATAATGGATTATCTTAGTTCCGTCAGAGAAAATTATGTTGTTTCCAGCTCTAGATTAAGAAGAATTAAATGGGTTAGAGCTATTTCATAGAATTTTATCATGTTTTCGATTCAGAAGAACGAATTATTGCCCTGAAATGCCCCGTACACACAACAGTTACTTACGCTTACACTTACACACACACACACACACACACACACACACACACACACACACACACACACACACACACACACACACACACACACACACACACACACATATATATGTATATATATATATATATATATATATATATATATATATATATATATTCTAAAAAAAAGTAACTCCCGCTGCCGCTGTCAAAAGCTTGTCATGCTATCTCCTCCGAAACAGCTGAAGGTATGGGGTCGAGAGCAATACCAATGGATGCAGAAAAAAAGGGGAGACCAAAGTAAGACATGTCTCATATTCGTCGGACTTTAAGTTTTTTTTATGTTTTGTGGAAAAATATTGACTTTTTCATCTTCAGATTACGATAACTCGCCAAAAATTAATCGTAGAATTTTGATTTTTTACAATCTAAGACTACAGACATTTCTCTTTCAAACTAGACCTAATTTGTTTAAAAATATTTTAAAACAGACTTATATTTTCATCAAAAAATGAAAGAGTTTTTCAAGAAATATCGTCCCCTATGTGGATGTAATATCGATGCTCCTCGAGTTTTTACCTTAAAAGGAAAATATTTACGTCATCTGGAAGCTGAAAGCTTTTTTATTCATATAAACCTCATTTCAAGTCTATATCTCAAATTTTCGATTTTTAATTGAATTTTAAGCTGATAACTCAACAGTGATGAAACGCCCTTCGCATTAAGGGTGACAACAGTAAATGGATGGAAGCTGTTACATTGCCCAAGAATCACCCCTATGTATCTCGCTATTAGCCATAACAGAGGAGCGACGGTAGCGAGCCTAGGGGCGAGGCCCCTAGTATATCCATCCATCCATCCATCTATCTATCTCTCTCTCTCTCTCTCTCTCTATATATATATATATATATATATATATATATATATATATATATATATATATATATATAGTTTTGGCTTAGATTTTGAGCGACTGGTGTATTTTCTTTTCATAAAATAAGACACTTTGCTTTAAATTGAGATAAACGAAAAACAAAGTAATATGTTCACGTAACTCTGAATATATACAAATTCAGAAAAAAAACGCTGTTCTTAAAATAATGTTTGAAATTGAAAACAGAAAAATTTCATCTTAAAGTAAAGAGGGAATAATTGATTCCAGTTCTTGAAATGTCTGGATAATTTGAGTATCTCAAAGTAACATTATCATTTTGATGCATATTGTTATTAGCTAGTACCTGTCAAAACCCCTGAATAGCACGTTATGTGTGAATAGGAGTTTAAACCCATGAATAGTAGGTCAAAAGTTTTGTGAATTTGTGCTTAGGGAAGTTTTTCAAATTAATAATTCTTTGTAAATTGTTTTAAAAGTGTATGTTCAAAATTTTTAATCTCTTGAAGGACCAAAAAAAATCATTTTCTTTTCAGATAATTAAAAGAATTGTGGTGTAAATAAAGAAATCCTGGTCACAGAAGAAAACAGAACAAAAGAGCCCTGTGCAAAATTTCTTAGAGATAGCTTGACAATAAACTCAAATTGATCTTCTTAGAATGGACAATAGCGAAAACTTCTGCTCGATGCTTTGAGTATAGATATACAGCCGGGTACACATAGGCAATAAAACATAAAAATGCTGTATATGACAAAACGATAGGATATTGTTATGCATGTTTAGATCTCGTAGAGTGTTTTGAACCAAGAAAATAAAAATGAACTTTTAAAAAAATTCATCGTCTTCGACTACCTGAGAGAACGCAAGAAAACATAATGAAGAGAAAACGAACTTGAAAATAATAATCTAAGAATTTTCTATCCTTCGGCATTCAGATCCAACAATACGAATGAATTAAAACGTGTGCCTGCAATATGTCCTACCTTAAAGCTAAGCAGTCAGTCCGAACAAAACGCAAAAAATTTACTCTAGAAAAACAAGCCTGCACGAACTGAAATTCGACGAGAAAATAGTGAGCCAACCATTCACAAAGAAAAGTGCCGGTTATTCCGACAGTTTAGAGAAAAACGAGCCAGAGACACTGACGAGAAGAAAAAAGGCAGGCGATGGCCCGACATCACGGGTCTAAAAACTCTTGCCTTGAACAAAAATTAGTAACTCTTTAGTAAAAACTATCTCGAAACCGCGAGATGTCTAAGATATATACTCTTTTAAGCCTATGCCAACAATGTTTTTTCTTCGTGTCAACAATTGTTTTTTTTCATTTTCTTTCTTTTCTTTTTAGGTTTTTCTCTCCATTCGCCCAGATTCGAGAATCCTACGCCGTTCAATGAAATATCACTGTCAACTGCAGTGGGGTATTTATCTCTCTGAAGGTCTTTGGTGAATGATTTTTTTTCCCCGTTCCTAAATACACATTCATCAGTTTCGGTGGGTTTTTTTTTTTGTTTTTTTTAAATACTAAATGAAATTTATTTTTGGAGACAATGATCCAGAATCTTTGTGATCTCTACGAACTCTTCAAACACTAGATTTTATCTCACTAACAGCCGAAGCAATATCACTCATATAGTTGTTAATGGAGTAATTGGTTCGGTTTTTCGTACATTCATAGCTTTTTTTTTGGAAACAATGATCCAGAATCTTTCTGATACCGATGAACTCTTCAAACACTAGATTTTATCTCACCAATAGTCTAATCTATATCACTCATACAGTCGGAAATGCATGAATTCTTCGGGTTTTCGTTCCATCTTCGTTTTAATTTTGGCGACACTGTTCCGAAATCTTTGTGATCTCCCTACGAACTCTTTTTACCGACAGCAGAAGTGATATCAATCATAGAATAGCAAATGCATTTTTTGTTTTGTTTTTCGCACCACCTTCATTTTATTCTTGGAGACAATGATCCAGAATCATTGCGATTTCCCTATGAATTCTTCCAAACACTAGGTTTTATCCCTCCAACAACAGAAGGTATATCACTCATAGTCTCAAGTGCTTGGTTTTTTTCTTTTGATCTTTTGTACCATCTTCTCTCTATTTTTGTAGACAATGAACCAGAATCTTTGTGATCTCCCTATGAACCCTTCAAACTCTAGATTTTACTTTACCGACAGCAGAAGAGATATAGACTCATATAGTAGTAAATGCATGATCTTTTGAAGCATATATATATAGCGCTTCTTGGGAGAAATGCCCCATCTTATGTACTTGAAATTTAGCAGATAGCACAAAAACTAGCAGTTGACACAGAGCCTCAACTGAAGCTGATGTGCCTATCCCTTTCTAATACCACTCAGGTCGTTTGAGTAGTTTCAGGCAATACGAGATCACAGAGATTAAAGCCGAGTATCAGTTGACCTTGCAGATTTTCAATCCTCGTGTTCAGTTGTTATAATTCCATTAGTCCACTGTTGCTGAAATGTCTGTTCTAGCCTAACAGTGATGTAACTAGTCCCTATTTTTGAAAGTAAACTGGTTTCAAACAAAAATTATCTGGTTGACCTAATCAATTCGTCAAGTACATTAGAAATGCTGTTTTATTTTTAGATCTGCCACTCTAGACCATTTAATTGAGCTTTGCACCTTGAAAGTTACTACAAAACGCTGCTTTAAGACCCACATTTCTGACTGATTTCGCACCTGACTGATTCGCAACCCACATGCGGTTACCGAAATTTTCACTATTACGCTACAAAGCTTAGTCTGTTATTAGAGCAGATTTACGTTTAAAAAATTCTAGAAAAAATTTAGACATTCTTTAACTTGTCATATGAGGTTGACGTACTGGTACTAGGCTGTGTCATATACGCAGTTAATTTAATAGTTATTCCACGCAGGTTCCAGCTATTTTGTTGTTCTTTACTCACGTGCTTTAGACGTATGTCATCAAAACGTTACTTTGTTTCATTGACAGAATAAGGACCCGTTCACATGGAATTCGTCAGCGTCAGCATTACTCGTATTAACATATTTTCAACCAATCACATACCTTAACATTTTCGTGGCTAATCGTTTGGAATTTTGTAATTGGTTAAATATATTTCAATACGAGTAACGCTGAGGGATTCTATGCAAACAGACCCTAACTCACGAAAGGAGTTTCATCAATGTGACTCATTAAGCGTTACAATTCAAACGTTGTGTCACGTCATCATGACGTCACAGAAGAGAAAATCTTTCGTAGTCGAAGTGATACTGATACGATGCCGAAACCCCATTACTACGTTTTAAGAATGTCCCACGAACTGATTTTGATCAGTTTAACGTTATTTTAACGCATCTGATCGAGCGTCACAACGTGTCATTTTGAGGTCACATTCGTTAAATTTTCCCCTTTGATTAGGCTACACTAGACACTGAAAAGCATCTCTGTATATAAAGAAATCATTGATAAAAGTGAGGCTTTATTTATGTGGGACTTATGAGGACTGCTTGCCGTTATTTTCACGTCACGATGATAGATATCTTTCGATTATCTAGTAACAGACATTCAGGACTATTATGTCGAATCTAGGGGAATTATACTGATCAATGCCGATTCTTTTAGGAGATAGAACAAAAGTTACAATTAATTTTTATAGGAATAGTGCAATTTGATGTGAAATTGGTCGAAATATTTTCATTCATGTCTTTACTAAGTAGACACCTCGAAATTTATCTCCCCTATTTTATATGTGACTATAACGGATTTTGCTGACACGCTTTTACGTATGTAAGTAATTTAATTTACTAGCATTTTATAAAATAAACTATTTAATTTGACACTACCTTTAAAAAATCTTATAATAATCTATTACGAATATCCAAGCTAATACATAGACATTTGCAGAAATATTGAACAGAATTGGAAAATACTTTTAAAATCCCCCAACGATAAGTTTTTAATTAAAGAAGTATAGAATTTCTCAAGTGTTATCCGTTTTTCAGATTCAACTTTACTGCTGTTATGTATTTTTTTTATTCTATAATGAAAGTTTATATCCGCGCATATGGCATCATCATCTTCGTTCAATTTCCTTACGACCTATCCATAAAATATTTATTTAAAAAGTAACATGTGAACTATCTCCGCCCCCCCCCCCCCCACCAAAGAAAAAACTTTCCCTTTTCCCCTGCGATTCTCCCTTTATCCATGAAAAATTCCCTTACCCTACATCTCTCAAGATCCCATATTTATTACTCCGGGAGACACGCAGTAGATGGAGTGGACAACCACATCAATTGATGGACGAGGCAGGGAGTCCGTTCTTTTTCGCCTCACCGACAACAGATGGCGCTAGAAGACGTATGCCCGGGCAATTCATTTTCTCGGATCTCTGCTGGCTTAATGGTCGGATGGGAAGCGCTATTTAATTGTTGGACGCTGGGGATGTATTTAAGATCGAAAAGGGTTTACGTTTGCGGCTTTTTGAGATTTGGGGATTTTTTTCTATATACTGACACCAAAAATAACGATCGCAGTTTGTTATCTCCGCCGCCGTCCCCCCCCTCTTTTATTTGATTCCATTTATAGAAAACAATGTGATGTGGGATAAACACATTGCCAGTTGTACTTTGCTTAATACCTACAAAAGTGTGAGGCATAATCTACGTGCAGGGCCCGATTTAGAAAATTCTTGACTATAGGCACAACTCGGGATGGGGGGCCCCCTAACACTGATGAGGGCGTAAAATTTCCAAAATTGACACACAAAAAAGATAATCATGAATCAAGTAACATTTTACCAAGAATTGGCTATTTGAAGCGTAGAAGCCTAGAACATTATCAAATAACAAAAAGCAATACAACATATTAACTTCATCATAAAAACACCGATACAATGCAACCAGAAAAGCTTATTAATCCCTTATATACACTATACCATACATATGATGAACTATACATATAATTATACGTATGATGAACCAATCCATCAAATTTGAAAGGATATATAAAAAAATTGCTATTAAAAAAGGTAAAATTAAAAAAAAATTGAATTGGGAATTTTTAATTTTTTTTCTTTTAAAATAAAAATTTTAGGGGGCCCCTAGGCCCGGGCCTACCAGGCCTAATGGAAAATCAGGGCCTGTCTACGTGAAAATTATGTTGTCGTTAAGTGTGGGTCTTGAACTGTTAAGGCTTCTAGTAGCTTTATTGGATTTGCTCGGCTTAATATTAATCTATGGAGAAAATTTTTCGATGATTGCCGACTCGAAAGAATTTTCTTTTTAAAAATGAACCCCATAATAGAGAAAGACATTTTTTAACTACTTATATATATATATATATATATATATATATATATATATATATATATATATAAATATATATATATATATATATATATATATATATATATATATATATATATATATATATATATATATATATATTCCGTATTTTCCGGTGTATAACGCACACCCCTTTCTTGACGAAGAAACCTGAAATGTACATGTGCGATGCTCTTATCTTTTGAAGTCGTTCATTCGAGGGAACTTCCCAGGCTTTCGAACAATGGTATACTGAATTGGCAAGCGATAAGGGGAACATATGTGCGTGGGGGAAGTGCTTGAGGGAGTAAATAATTCCCGGTGCCTTAAATAATCCAGAAAGTCTTTTAGTTTGGGACATGTTCAGATCCCATCTAACGGATAATACCATCTAACGGATTATAAAATTTTTTTTTATTGTAAAAATTTTAAGTTGTTTTAAAATAGTATAATGAATTGATTACTAAGTTTTATTCTAATATATATAAGTAATCATTTTATGAAATTTTAGGAAAATTCAAGAAAAATTATGACGCATGGAACATTTTGAACTTGCCGAAAAGACATGAAAAGTTGTTTTGAGAAAATGGCATTTAAAGTTTTAATTTGACTAACATTTCAATTGTTTACGTTTGAAAAAACACTTATAACTCGGTTAATAATGATCGGATCAACATACTTTTTTAAAATTTAAAGCTGATCAGTCGCAGAATCATTTTCTGAAAGAAAAAAAAAAACGTTTTGGGTCATATTTTTGTCAATCTGAAGGTCCATTGTCGCCTTAAAACCGATTCCGAACGGCTACAAACATCCATGCCCACAGTGGGACTCGAACCCACAGACTCTGGTACCGAAAGGTTAGCGCCCTAGCCATTCGGCCATCATCCGGTGGGCAAAAAGTCCGTATAAACTTTAAAAAAATCATAAAAACCGGAAAAATAACCAAATTTAAAAAAGGTTTTCAGGGTTAGCATCACTAGGTCACGGGATTTCTTTTTAAGACAGGAAAAAAATAACTCAAAAAACAGACGACAGGTGGCGCTGGTACGACCGAATTCTGTGGAAATATGCAAATGAGACGGTTATAAGAACGTGTGCTCCTAATCCACAACTAGATCACCGTTGTTCCACGATCCGCCGAGAGGCGTCATGAATACATCCTGACCTGCTGCACTCTGCCGTTGCTGGATTTATGACTAGCCTGCAATGCCTTATTCCCTGTGGTGGGGGTCATTTGGAACACCAACTGCTGTAATAAAAGATTTAGAAGCATTCTTTTCGTTATTTGCGTATCTTTTCTTCTGTAAGTCAGCGCCACCTGTCGGCTGTTTTTTGAGTTTTTTTCCTGTCTCAAAAAAATCTCGTGACCTAGCGATGCTAACCCTGCAAACCTTTTTTCATTTTAGTTATTTTTCCGGTTTTTATGAATTTTTAAAGTTTATACGGGCTTTTTGCCCACCCGGTATAAGAGGTCAACTTCAGTGGAATACAGTTTGAAAAGAGATCTTATTTTTGCAGCTTATTTGTAAGCAAAAACACAATCACGAGGTACAGAGAACGATGGAAACATTGTCTATTGTGACAAGTATATGATCTCAACGAAAAGATAGAATCTTGATCCGGCTTTTAGAAGAAATATTGCAGAAATCGGAAAGAAGTTACAGCATTTTAACATTATCTGAAAAGAAAACTTACTCGACCGTAGTGAATTTATTTTGACTGAGTTCCAAATGCAGTACCACTCAACTCCGGTTTCATATTTATTTGATTTGGATGTAAATTTATGTCCAGCTCGTACGATTATAAATATAATTTTTGCCCTGGCAATATGTCCAATCTCTTACAAATATCCTCAATGTTATGCTACTCACAGCTCTAACGTCCTTAAAATTTTCTGATACTCTATTCATATCTAAGACTAGCTGAATACCCGTGCTTCGCTACGGTGTACATTCAAATTAAGTACAACAGTCAATGTATGCAATTAATGGCAAAACAAACCAAAAAATATATTTATAAAAAAATTGTAAAGGATATTTTTATAGACAAAATAATGTAGAAGAAAATATTCAAATTAAATACAACGGCCAATGTATGCAATAAATGCCAAAACAAAACAAAATATATTTTTAAAAAAATCATAAAGGATATTTTTAGCTTCAATAAATTCATGAACAAGTATTTCAATTCATACAGTTATAAATTAATGGAATCTCAATTGATCGTTGCCCAAATAATTCTTTTCCTGTATTAGTCGTTTACTTCAAACAGTCCCATTCATAATATTTCTTTATGTTCCTGCATTTATCGCTTAGTGCAATAGGTCCTTTTAAAAATGATAGATTGATGTATCTATATATGAGGCGGTGAAAGGCAAAGTGGTGTAAGTCACATTTTCAACTTCTTGTATTTGAGGGCAAAAATATAATCTCCATGTTCAATTTATGATGGAATTGCAAATAATTATTATTTGAAATATTATAATAATAATTATGAATTATAATTTGTTCAATTTATTGAGGAGTTTTTTGTAGTTTTTGCAGTAAAACGCCTTTGACTTACACCACTTTATTTACTGACTTACACCCCTTTGCCTTTCATCGCCTCATATATAAAACAGTTCTGTGACTGACTGACTCACTGACTGACATACAACGCACAGACCAAACCGCTGGACTTAAAGGGCTAAAATTTTGCATGGCTATTCTTCACATAACGTAGGGGTGCACTAAGAGAAATTTTTGAAAAATTCTTCTTAGATTTTTTAAAATTAAATATTTAATCTGTTTTAGTAACTTTTCTTAAGTTTGCATTTAAAATAATAATTTGAGGGTTATACAATTTATATCACGAGAAAGATCATAAAAATTCCTTTAAAATAAAATCTTTTTTGAATCTTTCTGATTTTTGGTGAATTTTTAAAGATTAAATTATAGAATTTAATTTATTAAATGCTGATCACGAGATTCCTTTTTCTGGTACTTTAAATAAATTTATCGCCACGTCCATAACAATGAAATAGACAAAAAAATATTTTCTCCTTGCTAATGCGGCAGACGATCGGACATTATCCAAAAAAATATTAAAATAAAGTAAAAGATATGTTCCTCAAACTGTACTATAATAACTGTACTATATTCTTTAATGTGTCCTATTAGATTTAATTTGAATATTTTCTTCTACATTATTTTGTCTATAAAAATATCCCTTACAATTTTTTATAAATATATATATTTTTTACATCAATTGTATACATTGATCGTCGTATTTATTATACATATACTGTATATATATTTATTTTTTTGGGCATTAATTGCATACATTGACTGTTGTATTTAATTTGAATGTACTCTGTAGAGAATTGCGGGTTTTCAGCTAGTCACTATATATACAGACAACTAAAAACAATAACCCAAGATTTTAGACATAATTAATATACAAAATCATGAATTAAACATAATCTATAAAGAAAAATTTGATTAAAGTACGTTGAAGAACAGAGACCTTTAAGAGGATGTTATCTTGAAACTAATCATTATTTGATTTTATTCAATTATTGAAACACTAGCTGAATACCCGTGCTATTCTACAGAGTACATTCAAATTAAGTACAACAGTCAATGTATGCAAATAATGGAAAAAACAAAGTAACAAACCAAGAAAATATATTTCTAATAGGTACAACGGCCAATGTATGGAACTAATGCCAAAAAGAAAAAAAAAATAGTTATAAAAAATCGTAACGGATATTTTTATAGACAAAATAATGTAGAAGAAAATATTCAAATTAAATACAACGGTCAATGTATGCAATTAATTTGTATGTTTAATATCTATAAAACATACTAATTTGAATTAAATGCTTAAAAAAGTTCCATCTCAGTTAGTCTAGTGGTTAAATTTTATCTTTTACCGTATTTTAATATTTCTTTTGTCAATTTATTTCGTTGTTATGCACGTGATGCAAAGTTAGTTTAAAGTATCACGAAAAGAAAAGAAAGCACTTGATCAGCATATAATAAATTAAATTCAAAAAATGAATCTTTAAAAATTTACCAAAAATCAGAAAATGGAGGTAAAGATTCGAAAAAGATTTCACTTTAAAGGAATTTTCATGATATTTGTTGTGATATAAATTTTATAACCCTCAAATTATTATTTTAAATGAAGACTTAAAAAAAGTTACAAAGCAGCTTAAAAATTTAATTTTAAATAATTTTAAAGAATTTTTCAAAAATCTTAGTTCACCCCTACACTAAAAGGAGAATCGCCATGAAAAATTTCAATCCTTTAGGTCCAGCGGTTTAGCTGAAAACACGTACTTCACTACGGACTTTGTAGCGTTGACATTGAAATTAAATACAACGGTCAATGTATGCAATTAATGCCAAAAATATGTATAAATATAATTATAATAAATACAACGATCAATGTATGCAGTTGATGTAAAAAAAACAAAAACGAAAAAATATGTTTATAAAAAAATCGTAACGGATATTTTTAATGACAAAATATTGTAGAAGAAAATATTCAAATTAAATCTAATAGGACATACTAAAGAATATAGTACAGTTAATACATTACAGTTTGAGGAAAATATCTTTTACTGCATTTTAATATTTTTTTGGATAATATCCAATCGTCTGCCGCATTAGCAAGAAAAGAAAAATATTTTTTTTGTCTATTTAGCTGTTATGCACGTGACGATAAATTTATTTAAATTACCAGGAAAAGAAATCACGTGATCAGCATTTAATAAATTAAATTCTAAAAATTAATCTTTAAAAATTCACCAAAAATCAGAAAATGGAGGTAAACATTCGAAAAAGGACTCATTTTAAAGGAATTTGCATGATCTTTCTCGTGATATAAATTTTATAACCCTCAAATATAATAATTATTTTGCAGACTTAATATAATAATTAAAATAAAAAAATATAATAATTAAATGCAGACTTAAAATAAGTTACTAAAACAGCTTATAAGTTTAATTTAAAAATATCTAAGAAGAATTTTCAAAAATCTTTCTTAGTGCACCGCTACACTATAAGAAAAATCGCCATGCAAAATTTCAGCCCTTTAGGTCCAGCGGTTTGGTCTGCGCGTTATCTGTCAGTCAGTCAGTTACGGAACTGTTATATATATATATACTAGCTGAAAGCCTGCACTCCGCTTCTGAGTTCATTCAAATTAAATACAACGGTCAATGTAGGAAATTAATGCCTATATATATATATAATAATAATAATAATAATAAATAAGACGACAATTAATGTGAAAATATATATATATATATATAAAATCGTAAGAGATATTTTTATATACAAAATAATGTAGAAGAAAATATTCAAATTAAATCTAATAGGACATATTAAAGAATATAGTACAATTAATATAGTACAGTTTGAGGATCATATAATTTACTGTATTTTAATATTTTTTTAGATAATGTCCAATCGTCTGCCGCATTAGCAAGGGAAAAAATATTTTTTTTGTCTATTTTGTTGTTATGACGTGACAATAAATTTATTTAAAGTACCAGAAAAGAAATCACGTGATCAGCATTTAATAAATTAAATTCTAAAATTTTATCTTTAAAAATTCACCAAAAATCTTTCTCGTGATATAAAGTTTATAACCCTAAAATATAATAATTATTTTAAATGCAGACTTAAAAAAAAGTTACTAAAACAGCTTAAAAGTTTAATTTAAAAAAATCTAAGAATTTTCAAAAATCTTTCTTAGTGCACCGCTACACCATAAGAAAAATCGCCATGCAAAATTTCAGCCCTTTAAGTCCAGCGGTTTGGTTTGCGTTGTATGTCAGTCAGTGAGTCAGTTACGGAATTGTTTTATATATATAGATAAGTAGCAGACACTAGAATAGGATATATAAATACAGCTTCAAAAATAGCCATGGAATTCAGTATAGCATTAAACTAGAGGACTATAACGGAAATCGCTAAAATTAGTTTTATTTTATGAATGTAAGGCTTGCGATAGATCCTTAGAGCACAAATCTTTGGAATGAAGCCTAAGTGTTGTATGCGTGGGGGATATATTATTCATCCGCGTTAACGAATGCACCGATTTGTGCCACAATCTGTCGGGCGTGATATTCATTCATTCAACTTAATATTTATTTTATGCCGATATTTTTTTTATTTCCCCCACAAAAAATCTGTCGGCCGATATCACTGCACCCTCAAGTGCCGCGGAACACCGACAGGGAATCACTGAGTGATGCTAAAAAAATGTCCCACTCACTTGCCAAATCATTAAAGTCCATAAAATAATAATTACAAGATAAAAAGAACTTTTTATATACAGTAGAGTCCCGATAATCCGAACTTCAGTAATCCGTAAGTCCGCTTAATTCGAAACCAAATGTCAAAAAGAACAAAGGTTACAATAAAACCACAGTGATACTAAGTAATATAAAGTACGTTTCTGAAAATCACAAGAAAATTGAAAATTAGACAATGTACTGAACTAATTATTACTGAACTACATTGGTTTCAAAAAATCTCTTAAATTTTTTGGTCGAAGAATACCTTTCTCTTGAAGCCAAATTACACCAACGCGTCAGAAAAATGATGTCCGCTCTGGTCGCGGCGGAGTGTTACTCTACGTAGCCTAGCACTACATCCAATGCAGCCGCGGCGTCTGAGTGGGATATCCTCTGCTCACTGTCATCGTCTGCTGCACCTTCACTCTCGACCGACACGTTGACAGGTTCTTTCAAAACCATTTCAACAATCTACTGATCGTCTAAATCTGACACTCTGCTGAACGAACAACTTACACTCTATACTAGGCAAGCGTTCCGTTCACTTATCACCCATTTCGCCCGGAGATATGGTTATCTTTAGACAGACCTTACAAAATAAACTGTGTAATCACACGTAATATGTAATATTTATGCAATTTAAGTATAGTTTAAGAATGATTTCGCTTAATTCGAAAAATTCGTTGATCCGAAAAGGGTCTGGTCCCAATCAATTCGGATTATCAGGACTCCACTGTACCAGGTTTTTAAATTTCCTGTTGAATCATATAAACATGACAATTCTATGTATTAATAAATACTTTAAAAAATTTTTTTTGATGAATTATCCCATCAACTTGAAAGAAAATGCAGTTAATTGGAAGTTAACTTGCGCTTAACTTTTCATTCTCGTCCCAGCCGATAGATGGCTGCACAAGTCTACAAAACAAAATTAACTGAAAATGAATTCAAATTCACTGCATTCCGTGAGAGAAAACTGCTGCATCAATTTACTTCATTTTTGTCTTAAACAAAAGATTGTAATCTGTAATTGTCATATTTGCTTTTTGTAACCACGATTTCTATTAATGAGCGATAATTTACAGTTAAAAATTGCTTTCTGCGCATGCTCAGTGGCATGTTCAAATCTGGCTTTAGAAACTCGTCGTTTCTGCTCATGCTCAGTAACATGTTTTAATGATAAACACATTTAATACGAGGCTTAAGATCTCTCTGCCATTTTTATTTTTATGATAATTATGTTTGTGAAATATAAGATTAAACCCGATGGAAATTGTTTATTTCGCGCTGTTTGATTAGCGATAATGTACAATTACAAAAATTGCTTTCTGCACGTGCTCAGTGACATTATTAAATCTGGCTTTAGATACTCACTAAACACGAGACTACTTAAACACATTAATTTGTTTCTGCGCATTATTATGATTTTCAACATTTGGCAACGATGTGTTGGGTGTAATTTGTGTATTAGTACATTTATTTACTATCTAGCCGTCATATTTTGACGGGTAACAACTAGTTTTTATTTAATGTTCACATTAGATAATAATTTTTATCTATCATAGCAAGAGCGTCACTACAAGCAGTGCCGGATTTCTGCCTAGGCCTACAAGGCCCCGGCCTAGGGGCGCAGCCAGCCTAGGGGCCCCGGTGACTTTACATTAGCTCAAAAACCTGGCTTGCCTTATCAAAAAGCTTTATCGAAAATAATATTATAATAAATATTTTTACTACATTTTGCCAAAACAGGTAAAGAATTAGAGTTAAGAATTACTTAAGATCTAACATAGGAGAGAACAGGCTCAATTCACTCTATGTAATGTACATAGAGTCAGAAATAATGCAGCCAATTGACTATGATGACGTCATTCGTTCTTTTTCACAGAAGAAAGTTCGTCGTATGATTTTGTAAATTTTATAGAATAACGTACCTATAGTAACATAGACTGTATTATTCTGATGTTTATTAAAGTCATTAAAGTCGATTAAAAATTATACGTTCTGTACTAGTGCATTTAATTTGCTAAATTTCTAAAATACACTGCTGGACACCCAAATTGCAACACCAAGAAAGACAAGAGATATCACAACAAAATTTATTTTGTAGATAACATGTTGACCAAGTATCAAATGATTAAATTTATAGACTTCTGTGAAGTGTGGTTCCTGCCAAAATCAGTAGCCAGAGTAGCCGCGATTGTTGGAGATCACCGCTGCCACACGCCTCGGCATTGATTTAAAGAGACTTTGGATGAGTTCTTGGGGTACAGCAGACCAAGAAGCTTCCACACGTTGCCAAAGTTGATCTGCTGTGGCAGCTGGGGATGGAATCTGGGTCAATCGTAGAGCAACCATGGACCACATGTTTTCTATCGGCGAAAGATCCGGAGAGCGAGGCGGCCAGGGAAGCAATTCAATCTGGCGATTGACGAAGAACCGTTGGACAATGCGTGCCACGTGTGGTCGCGCATTATCCTGTTGAAATATGGCTGTGGGCAAGCCCTGACGGTAAGGAAGGACAAATGGCTCCAACATCTCGGAGATGTAGCGCTGGCTGTTTAAAGTACCGGAAATGCGTACTAGAGGTGTGCGAGAGTGATATCAAATACCGCCCCATACCATAATACCCGGTGCAGGACCAGTGTGGTGGTGCATAACGCAGCTGTTCAGCATCCTCTCTTCACGGTGTCTCCAGACTCGAATGCGACCATCGTGGTGTTGCAGACAGAAGCGTGACTCGTCAGTAAAGACAATTTCATTCTATTCTGTCGTCCATATCCTTCTGTCATCGCACCATTGGCGGCGGAGACGTCTGTGGTTCTGCGTCAAGGGTAGACAAAGCAATGGACGTCTTGCGGACAGACCACTCTGCTGTAAACGGCGACGAATGGTACGCGCAGACACTGGATGATGCGTTACAGACTGCATGTGCTGTGCTATGGTTCGTGATGTGACTGAGCGATCCGTCACTGCCATGCGCACAATTTGCCTGTCATCACGTGAAGTGGTGCGTTGAGGTGGATGCGATCGAACATGCCGGTTCGTCGTACCCTCCTGCATCCAACGATCACATATCCGCATTACAGTTCTTTGGTTTCGTCCAACACGACTACCGATTTCCCTGAAAGATAATCCACAGTCACGGTAGGCCACTATCCTTCCTCTGTCGAACTCGGATACTTGATCAAAAGATGATCGCTGTTTTCGACGAGGCATAATTGATCATTTTTTTGAAAAAACCACAAGAAAAACACAATTGCCGAACTTGAAATCGTTGAAATCTCCAAGCCTTAAATAGCGCTTTGAAGTGGCGCCACAGGCGCGCGTGATGTGCGTCTGCGCTGAAATTCTAATCATTTGCATATCTCACCTCCGCTAATGCATGTTGTAAATTTCATGTTATTTGCATGCTTCCTTCAGGGTGTTGCATTTACATTGGCCAGCAGTGTAGCTTCGAGATGGTGGGGGGCCCAAATGTCAAGTGCCTAGGGGCCCTGGGTCTCTAAGTCCGGGCCTGAACGCCAAATGTTCGCTTTTTAGTTTCATTCAATGTACAGTTCCTGCATAGATTGTACAGTAAATATGGTCATAAAATGGTGTTTTTTGTCGAGTTTAAGAGAGCTCTACTAGACTTACCATTTGTTTGTTAAGAAATGATGGCAAAAGTTATTTTTATATTTTTTAATGCCTTGTAAACAATACTATGTAATTTTGTTACAAAACATTGTTTTTTTTATCGTAATAAACGGGAAGTCTGTTTTTTTTAAGGATTTTGTTTTGCTTCGTATTACCCAGGTTATCCGGATTTTCGATTATCCGGATTGACTACGGTCTCAGTTAGTCCGGATAAACGAGGTTTTACAGTACTTACTTTTTAGGCAGTTAGTCTGTCACTGACCAATTTATTTTACTGTTTTTTGTGATGAAACAACACTAAACGATTGACCGTTATCATCGAGTACTTACTTACTTCTGCGTTTGAATTGCTTTATCGCAACGATTTACATGACAGTATGGACTTAACTGGATTGGCTCCTGAAAAAATTGACTTATTTTTCGAGGGCCAAAAAATATTTTATCATCGAGTGGTGTTAATCATTATTTGGAAAATTTATTATGAATACAAAAAGTTTCCATCAAGTGCCTACACACAAAAATTTCGAATATTTCGAAAAGTGGACTTCACACCGATTTTCGGCTTGTGAATGGCTCAAACATGCAAAAATATCAACTCCGATATTAAAAAAAGAACAACTTTTTTCTATTTTCTGCACCTTTACCATGCATGAAAGAGGTAGAAGGAAGCGATAACAAGGGGAGATTTTGTGGCCTCGATTTCGGAAATGGGTGAAAGCACTTAATCTGAAACACAACTGCACCGGCGCAGTTGTTGTTTGCGTCTAATTTAGCGACTCCTAACAATGCGTGTCGAAAGTCTAATCAGCACTTGCGATCGGGCAACCCCAGAATGTCCCTCTTTTAGAATAGACAACAAATGCTGGTGACACGCGCGGCGGAATCGCATTTTGTCGTGCCTCTTCAAGACTGTCAGATATCTGGCTGCTTTGCGACAATATTTGCTGGCTTTTGATCCCGATCTATTGTAAGCTAATTTTTTTTTCTTGGAAAAGGGGGGGGGCACATACAAAATTCTAAACACAGAGTTTTTCTTTTTATTATTAGATTAAAGCATTCTATAGAACTTTTAGAATAAGAATACCAGAGCAGCGTTCTCCTTCTGGTATTGCATTGCTCGATACTACTATTTTTAGAACAAATTTGCGAACCTCGATGAACATCTGTACTTTGATGCAAATGTAAACACCTTCGAAGTCCCGGCAGACTTTTCTTTTTTGACGTCGTTTTTGCTAGTAATGGTATGGTAATTCATTGACACGATGGTGCGCGGTCGTCAAGTGTGTTCCAATGGGAACGGGCGGGTTGCTATCGCGACGACGTCTTCAAAATAGTGGGCTTATAGCCGAAAGGCAAGGGAGGCCGGATGTTTCAAATTGTACCCAGCAGTCTTGGACCTAGGTTTCGCCGTTGGTATGGCTCCTTAGCAAGACATTGCCGGAGAGAAAATAATTCCAGGACGGAATTTCTCTAAGTTTTTACTAGCGACTGACAGAGGAAAAAACCCATCGTCCATAACGAATTGTAGCACAGAATTAAGGCTGTTATGTACTAAGAAACAATCGTATTTCCCTTTTCCGCTTCTTGCAGACTCTTGTGGTGGGAGGAGTCCAGTTGACAGTTCGAGAATTCCACCCCCCTTAGGATTGACATTTTGAGGGATTGCAATGGCTCTCTCTCTATAGGAGGGTTAAGCGCTGCCCCCAAATTTTTTATTTTAAATATGTTTTTGTCAACTATTTACAGGTACATAAATGCAGATAATCAAGTAAAATTGGTATTGTCAGATAGCCTGAAATTTTCTGCAAAGCGCTACGGGATTCATTTTATAAATTTCGTCCACCGAAGGAATTTATGAGCGTTTAAAACACACTATACCAGATTTTTCCCCGAATAATTCAAATTTTAAAATCTTAATTGCATTTAAAAAAAACGAAAAATGTACACAAATGTAAAATTTCTTTTTCTATGACGGAGTACAATTAAAAAAAATCTTTGAATCCAAGTCGGCAATCCGTGGACACATTTTCTCCATAGGTTAACATTGAGGTGAGCGAATCCAATGGGGTTAGTACATAGCAGCCTTAAGAGTGCTTCAAGATGACAAAAAGACTTAACCTTTGGGCATGCGAAAATACCACCGGACAATATTGACGTCATCGTGACGTAAATTCTTAATCGACAGTAATACTCACATGGCAAAACTTACGCCAGTCGAAAATGGCGTCATCATAAGGTATATTTGTAATTACCCCGACTCCAGTTCTTCCATCTAGCGACCTTCAGAAATTCATTCCCTTCACAAAATTAGAAAAACTTCATCTCCGCGTACTCCCCCTGTTCACTACTGGTATGCCACAAAGGGCCCAGGCCTCTCTCTGCAGTGTACGAGTTCTAAATCTCTCAAGACGGCCATGGCGCGACTTAGGCCGTCTGCACACGGAGCAACTCAAAAGAAACTGATAACTGACTCCAATCACAAACCAGTCCGTGATGAGTCGTAACCTATGTAATTGAATGGAGCCACGCACATGGCGCAAACTCGTCGGACGAGTTTGTAACCAGTTGCGCCGTGTGCGTGGCTCCATTCAATTACATAGGTTACGACTCATCACGGACTGGTTTGTGATTAGAGTCAGTTATCAGTTTCTTTTGAGTTGCTCCGTGTGCAGACGGCCTTAGAAGCGAACACCTCAGAGGGCATTACTATCAATTGAGAATATACATATGTATCTTCAATGATGTCATTCTTGCCCTTCGAAATTTTCGTATGACTGAAGACCGGGGCCCAAAATGCATTTAACGAACCCTTGTCCTTTTAGGTGAAAGAACCTTATTCTCGGGACATACGAAAATTTCACAGGGCAAAAAATGACGTCATCGTGACTTATATTCTTGTTGTTGTTGTTACCAATCCCCCTGGTGTAGGAAAACCTACACCAAGTCCAAGAGACCCCGCCGCAAAAGAGAATCATAGACGATATCCTGCCCAACCAACAGCTGTCTCAAAGAGACGCCCATACATTCTTAGTGTATATACATTGGTGCAGAGTTCTCTGCATGTGCCAGTGATTGATGTTCACTCTGTACTCTGTATATGCGTGGATCGCCTCCTCTGGCGGTCCGAATACATAGCATCAAAGGAGAACCCGGGGTCCCGGGGGCCAAATGGTGACAGTGGGGGCGGGGGACACTAGATCAAGAAACACGAGGGACCGTGGGGGCTTGAATGGGGGGGGGGTTCTAAATGGGGGAATATCTGGAAGACACGTGTTCATTCACATCGCTTTGGACGGGTAGGGTTACCGTGACTAATGTGATGACAGGAGTCGGGGGTCTGCAGGCAGAGAACTCTGCTCCAATGTATATGCACCATAGGTAAGCAGGAGAAGCAGGAAGGGAGCAAGGACAAACAGGAAAGGATTTCTCCCCTACCCCGAATTTCATACTACGGAGGTGTGCGCTTCTAAGTCGCGCCATGGCCGTCTGGAGAAATCTAGAACTCCCACACTGCAGAGAGAGGCCTGGGCCCTTTGCAGCATACCAGTGGTGAACAGGGGGTGGGCGCCAAGGTGAAGCTATTCTAATTTTGTGAAGGGAATTAATTTTCGAAGGCCACAAGATGGAAGAACTGGGGTCAGGGTAATCACATCAAGGCAATACGCATCATGGCAATACGTAGGGGAGACCTGTGTACCTAGGGCCACCTTTTTTCAATGAACGAAAACAGGACCCACTGACCTGTTTAAAATTGTGAAACTGATATGCACACATTGTTATACTAATTACCATCCCATTGGGATTAATATAAATACTCAAAATAATAAATTCTGTGAAATAGAAGGTTTTTTAAGAAACTTCACAAATGGCCCTAGGTACAAGACAACATTGTACATAGGGCCAGTAGCTGGTGTACCTAGGGCCATTCCCTAAAAGTTAGGTTTCACTCCATAGTGTATAGAAAAACGTATACACATGAATTTTATAACAGAGGCCAAATGAATATGTGCCAAATTATTAGCGAATTACAAGTATTTTCATAATAATTCATCATTCTTTAGATGAATCATTCTTCAGATGAAGTTGCCTCTATTTGAAACACAGGTTTTTTCACAATTTTCTTTTGGCCATTCTAATTACACGTTGTTATTCAATTTATTTCTTTTCTGGAGTGTCTGTCAGGATTCTACATCTCCCTGGATTTCGGCTGCCTCTTTTGGATGTACGAGGTTTTGCTTTTGTAAAAGGTAGTACCTGTTCAGGCGTTACAAATGAAATATGGTATGAAAATATGATAAAGGTTGAAAATTTAATGAAAATATAGTATAAACCTTATTTAGAATTATACTTTTGCTTTTATAAATATATTTTTTTAAATAAATTCTCATGTTTATATAAACAAATTAATAATCCTGAATAATAATAATAATAGTAGCAGACATTTTTTTCTAAGTCAAGCACATTGAGAGTTCCAAAGCAAAATATATAGTACCCCTTCTATTTAAATAACATCCAATACAAAAAAAACTTAACTAAATCAAAATTGTTCAGATTTTTCCTCCATTTATTATGAAACCTTTTTCAATAAAATAACAACATACAGAATATGATTACAGTTGTACCTAAGGGCCATGGACCTAGGTACAAGGTAACGATGTGGCCCTAGGTACAAGACTAGGTAATTTCATACAAAATGTCTTCTACTGAAATACCCACAGGACTTATTTAATACGTCATTTTGTACTTAATGTTACAAACAAAATTATGTACTAGAATTCAAAGAAAAGTATTTGACTTACCTTTGTAAAACAATAAAAGTGATGAGCGGCAAAATTTTACTTCAGACCATGCAAAAACGTTTTTCACTTATAACTTGCCACATATTTCTCCTCCAAGATTTCTAATTGGCTGCTAAAATAGCAATTACCGTTGCCACTCTTCCAACTGAGTAATAAATTCTAGAACTAAATATTATTCAAATAAAGTGGGGTGGCCCTAGGTACATGATGGCCCTAGGTACACAGGTCTCGCCTAAATTCTTAATGCTCATCGGTCAATTTTACTAATATACAAACTGGTGCTCCCATAATAAAGTAGCCAACAAAAACAGCAGTAAATAACAAAAGGTGAATTATATTATATTATATTATATATATATATATATATATATATATATATATATATATATATATATATATATATATATATATATATATATATATATATATATATATATATATATAGATGCGGATGTCCAACGAGGAATTCCTCCGCATTGGACCCGCCCTCCCAAAAAATTGCCAATATACGCTATGATGACGCCCTTTTCGTATACCCCGACACATCTCTATTACCGTAAAATGCATCATGCTAGTCTTTATCCAAAGATGTTTTCTCTATACCCCCCTCCATCCTTGTAAAAAAAACTTTTTATTTTTAAACTCGATCCATAACTTAATTTGTGTCTGACCCTATAAACACCCAGATGGACGCGATACTGAAATACCCGACTTTTTGAATCCGCCTTGCATACATGAAATGCTCTCTCCAGCTATTACGGGTTTGCGACGATCCCGTATTCTCTGTTCCATGCGAAATACAAAAAGAAAACCAGTCGCAAGTCCTTTCACTGATAAGGACTTTTTTTGAAGGGGGGGGGGGTAGAGGGTCTACTACCAGAAATGATAACTGGCCAACCTTTTATCGTCGGATGTCGTCATAAAGTTTGTAGGAAAACGGCGAATAAAAGCTGGAATATCACTATAATGATGCCCAGACCAAGAAGCAGAGATAGGAATCATCCGAGGGAGAAAGGGAATTCCGTTAGGGAAATTTGTGGTCCATTGTCAGGAAATCATCTGTCGAGAGCCTTTTTTTTCTTCTTCTTTCCCTATCCAGGACAAAAGGACGAGATTTTTTGTGAGTGTGTGCCAGTGAAAGTAGTATTCTGCAACAAGTATGTAAAGGAATAAAAATGTATGAATGGCAACAGTAGAGTAAATGGTTTACAATGAAGAATCCCGATTAGTGCTAGTGCGTAGCATAATGATATTATAACTTTCGAAAGTGACTTCGAAACTCAAGGCTGTGTTTCCGATTTTAACACAACAGTACTTTCCCAACTACGGTTAAATTTTAGATTTCTAGTTGAGGTATAAATTTACTAGCACAGACTGAAATACAACAAGTCAATTAAGTTAAGATATGCCACAGTTATGTATGTACAGAAACAGAGAACCTGTATAAACTATGGAAATTTTTGCTGGCATACTTTAATTTGGTTCAATTTACCCGCGTGCTTAAAGTGACCAGACGTACTGAAATCGCAGGGAGTGACCTCAAGATATTTGAAACTATTTACGGACACCAAATTTTACAAGTTTCTCCTCAAATGTCCTGAAATTAATCGATTTTGGGGTAAATCATCAACTTTTAAAATGCATTATAAATATTTAGCTACTTTTGAATCCTCAGATGAATACAGATTGTTAAAAACCCATTAATATCAGTACAACTTAACGAGTTACAATTCTTGCTACGATCTTTCACTGGTTTCCCCAGCAATGTTGAATCATCCAAATAAATATGCGTACGTTAAAACACAATGCTACAAATAATTTATTTACATTTTTCAATTCCACTGGAATTGCAAAAAAAAAAAAATATTCCATGTACCTTCTTTTTACATATTCCATAGAATAATCTCTTTTTTTTTATTTGTTGCCAGCAAAATCTTAGAAATTTACAATTCTTTCACAGTTACCATGGTAAACTTTGGCTTTGAATCGAGCAACTTCGTTAAAAAAGTTTCTTCTGAAACGATTTTAAAGATTAATTTTAAAAACATTTGAGGACAATTTTAGCCTTGGCAACTGCGTTATTAAGTTTTGTATTTTTGGTAGCGCCGTGGAGTAGAAAACAATATTCCTACTACCTTAGGGCCTGTTCACATAGGAGTCCAGTAGCGGAAGCGTTAAAGTATTGAAATATATTTAACCAATGACAAATTTCCAAACGATTATCAACGAAATTTTTAACGTCTATGATTGGTTTATTTCCGTCTCAGCGTCATCTTTCCTGTTACGCTTGCGCTACCGGACTCATAAGGGAAGAGGCTCTTACTTTTTACATATTCCATAGAATAATGTCTTTTTTTATTTGTTGCCACCAAAAATTTAGAAATTTTCAATTATTTCATGGTTACCATGGTAACCTTTGGCTTTGAATCAAGCTACTTTGCTGAAAAAAAATTGTTCTCAAACGATTTTAAAATAACTTTTAAAATTGTTTGAGAACAATAATTTTTGCCGTGGCAACTGCGTTATTAACTTTTGTATTTTTGGCAGCGTTTCGGAGCCGCTACAGACCTGCTAAATGTTTTGAAAGGAATGGTAAATAACCAACAAATACGGCATGATATTCATTACTATGGGAAAAATAAAGATAAAAATAGACCTGGGGTTGTTTGGGAAATATTCAAGTGGCACCATGGGGGATTTTTACCTGTATAAGGTACACTCGTTACGTCAAAAACAGCAAATCTCGTGGTAACATCGGGAAAATGTAAGAAAACTTACTTGCCGATTTCGACTAACAAAAAAAAATGGAATTACTAGAGCACGCAAAATTAATATTTAAATATTTTTCTAGACTGGTAAAGGATCCCGACAACTCCACTCCTTTATACATGAAAGAATAAGTATAGGCAGAGCTAACTGGAGCTTTTCCCAGATCTTCGAATAAAAAGCACACATCCTCTAAAATACATTTCTTCGAAACACGAACTAAACCAATCACACATTAAGTAAGAAAAAAAAATCTATTGAAATCTCAAAGAATCCGTGTTAAATCGTCGTTATTCTGGATTTAACGAGCGTTCAGAATCGCTCCCTTTGAACTCATTCCGGGCACAAAAACCCCGCGCAAGAAAAAAATGGAGTCTAATGGAGGAGATTTAGAACGCAATAAACCCAATCAAGAGCAATTATAAAACTATCCCAAAAAATTATCCTCACGCCAGAGAATGAAAATCCTTTTCTCCGAGTTCTTGCAGTTCATTTCACGCTCCCCTTTGATCATTTGTTGCCAGCGGGGATTCTAATTTGAACACAAAGGGAGGCTCGCGGGGGAGGAATCGTTTGACTACACCCCCATCAGCCCCTGCGATTGCATTTCGCCGCCCCCGCGGGGCATTTAAGAACGGTGATCATTGACGAGAATGAAATTTTGCTCCCTGGTATCTATTAGCTGCTTTTCGGTGTGGGTGATTTCCAAATTGTTTTTCAGGTTCTCGGCAGTCATCGGGAAAGTGTGGGTGGAAAAAAAAATTGGAGGTGCTTAATTTTTTCTTAATTGAGTAATTTTAAGGGCCTAATTGATGACGGCTTGATTTCGGGAGAGAGGAATGGACGAGGATTTAATTCGCGAAAATGCGGAGGAATTCTGTCTTTATTTTTATTTATTTTTTTAGCGTGGGACGTGTTTTTGCGGAGGTCTTCTCGTCGAAATCGTCACGGGGTAAAAAGGCATAGAGGAAATCAAAGGAGAATTCGTTATTCAAAAGGAAATGCGTAAAAGAGTGCGCGTGATTCAAAAGAGAATGCGTTATTGAAAAGAAATTTGTAAAAGAGTATGCGTGATTCAAAAGAGAATTCTTATTGAAAAGAAAACGTTACAGCTGACGTTATGCGAATGAAAAGGAGTATAGTTTGTCGTTTTCCCCACCCCACATGCTCAGATAAAAATAATTTATCGAAACTGGGCATTTCTCGTTGAAAAAGGATATCATTCGTCACACTTTGTGTTTCGTTAAATGGCAGTATGAAAGATAACAGATATTCCTTTCTGACTCATCAGCTTATGTGCACTCCCCAGGTATCTGAAATGTTTGAAGAAGACGTAAAAAACAGCATGGGTATACACCAATGTACAGGCTCGAAGCGCGCCGATTCTAGCTGCAGCATAGCAATAACTGCAGGGTTTTATTTAGATGGAAGTAAACTTATCAAAGAGAAATTCGACACAAATAACATTTTTGTGCTAATCTATATATATATAACAGTTCCGAAACTGACTGACTGATTGACTGACTGACATACAACGCACAGACCAAACCGCTGGACCTAACGGGCTGAAATTTTGCATGCAGATTCTTCTTATAGTGTAGGGGTGCACTAAGAAAGATTTTTCAAAAATTCTTCTTAGATTTTCTTAAAATTAAAGTTTTAAGCTGTTTTTGTAACATTCTTTAAAGTTTGCATTTAAAATAATAATTTGAGGGTTATAAAATATATATCACGAGAAATATCATAAAAATTCCTTTAAAATGAAATCTTTTTCGAATCTTTACCTCCATTTTCTGATTTTTGGTGAATTTTTAAAGATTCAATTTTAGAATTTAATTTATTAAATGCTGATCACGTGATTTCTTTTTCTGGTACTTTAAATAAATTTATCGTCACGTGCATAACAACGAAATAGACAAAAATTATTTTTTTTTCCTTACTGATGCGGCAGACGATTGGACATTATCCAAAAAAATATTAAAATACAGTAAAAGAAATGTTCCTCAAACTGTGCTATATTAACTGTACTATATTCTTTAGTATTCTTTATATTAGATTTAATTTGAATATTTTCTTCTACATTATTTTGTCTATAAAAATATCCCTTACGATTTTTTTATAAATATATATGTATTTTTTACATCAATTGTACACATTGAACGTCGTATTTATTATATATATATATTATTTTTTTTTACATTAATTGCATACATTGACTGTTGTATTTAATTTGAATGTACTCCGTAGCGAAGTGCGGGTTTTCAGCTAGTATAGCATATAAAATCAGAAAAACTCACAATTTAGTGTCCTTCACTGGACACAGATATGGAACAGTCACCAGACACGAATCATTTGTACAAATATTTACTATTTCAAGTTTATTTCTCGGATACAAACACGGCTGTCATCGGATTTCTCGTCGTTTCCGTTGTTCTATGTCAGTGATTCCCAACCACAGTGCCCAGAGATTCTTGAAGCGTGACGCCACTGTGAATTATTTCGTATGTTATTTTTACAAAATATATTATAGCTACATCAGTTAATTATCCAAGTAAAATTCTTTTAAATTTATCTTATTGCTAGCGTCCCTCAAAATTTTAAATTATTAGAATTTTTACCGTGACTAAAAAAAAGTTTGAGAATCACTATTGTATGCGATCGGTAGCGCTGCAATATGTAAATATTTTTACTACAGTAGAGTGCCGATAATCCGAATTGATTGGGACCAGACCCTTTTCGGATTAACGAATTTTTCGGATTAAGCGAAATCATTCTTAAAATATAATTAAATTGCATAATAAAGCGTGATTACATAAATATTACATATTTCGTGTGATTGCACAGTTTATTTTGTAAGGTCTGTCTAAACATTACCAAATCTCCGGACGAAATGGGTGATAAGAGTGCGGAATGCTGCCTAGTACAGTACTGCAGAGTGTAAGTTGTTCGTTCAGCAGAGTGTAAGATTTTAGACGATCAGTATATTTTTGAAATGGCTTTGAAAGAACCTGTCAACGTGTCAGACGAGAGTGAAGGTGAAGCTGACGGTGACAGCGAGCAGAGGGTATACCACCCAGACGCCGCGGCTGCATTGGATGTAGTGCTAGACTACGTAGAGCAACACTCCGCCGCGGTCAGAGCGGGCACTGTTTTTCTGACGCGTTGGCGTAATTTGGCTTCCAGGGGGATGTATTCTTCTCTTCGACAAAAAAATTTAACATATTTTTTTCAAATCAATGTAGTTCAGTAATAAATAGTTCAGTACATTGTCTAACTTTCAATTTTCTTGTGATTTTCAGAAACATACTTTATATTACTTAGTATCACTGTGGTTTTATTGTAACCTTTGTTCTTTTTGACTTTTAGTTTCGGATTAAGCGGAATTTCGGATTACCGAAGTTCGGATTATCGGTACTCTAATGTATTTCCGATTTCCGATAAAATTACTTCATAAACTTGCGAATATACACACCAGCAGCGTACCTAGCAAGCTTGGACCTATGTTTACCCGTTTTTATTGGCTTCTCAGCAAGGCATACTCGGGTGAGTACACTGGAGAAAAAAAAATTCCAAAAGCGTAATTTCTCCAAATGTTCAATACGGACTGACTAAGGGCAGTCAGCTAGCTCTTTGATAGCTGATTAAATACATGACACACATATTTACTGCATATGAGCTCATGTCAAGGGCGAAACCTAGGTCAATGTCTGATGAACGCATTGTAGATGTGTTCATCTTTAGCAATGTTATAGCAGTCATTTTCATCGTCATTTGAGCAAACAAGGGACCTTTTGAAAAATTCAATATTTTACTCTATATGCAAAACTAGCTGAAAACCGCACTTCGCTACGGAGTACATTCAAATTAAATACAACGGTCAATGTATGCAATTAATGACAAAATAAATAAATAAATAAATAAATAAATAAATATATATATATATATATATATATATTTATAATAAATACGATCATCAATGTATACAATTGATGTAAAAAAAAAAAATATATATATTTATAAAATAATCGTAAGGGATATTTTTATAGACAAAATAATGTAGAAGAAAATATTCAAATTAAATGTAATAGGACATACTAAAGAATATAGTACAGTTAATATAGCACAGTTTGAGGAACATAATATCTTTTATTGTATTTTAATATTTTTTTGGATAATGTCCAATCGTCTGCCGCATTAGCAAGAAAATTTTTTTTTGTCTATTTAGTTGTTATGCAGGTGACGATAAATTAATTTAAAGTACCAGAAAAAGAAATCACGTGATCAGCACTTAATAAATTAAATTGTAAAAATTAATCTTTAAAAATTCACCTAAAATCAGAAAAGGGAGGTAAAGATTCGAAAAAGATCTCGTTTTAAAGAAATTTTTCTGATCTTTCTCGTGGCATAAATTTTATAACCCTCAAATTATTATTTTAAATGCAAACTGAAAAAAAGTTACAAAAACAACTTAAAAATTTAATTTTAAAAAATCTAAGAAGAATTTTTCAAAAATCTTTCTTATTGCACCCCTACACTATAAGAAGCATCGCCATGCAAAATGTCAACCCTTTTAAGTCCAGCGGTTTGGTCTGTGCGTTGTATGTCAGTCAGTCAGTCAGTTACGGAACTGTTTTATACATATAGATGAGAATAATGAATAATCCTTTTAAACTTCATTGAAGACACTTAGAATTCACAAATAAGTATTTTGTGAAAGAATAAAGACTGTTTATTAAATAATTCATTAAAAATGCCAGAATTTTTCAAGACGTTCCGTGAGCATTTATTTTCTTTTGATATCTTCCAAATTTCTCAGGAATGTGAATGGAAGTGCTTTTGTCACAAAATTGTGCAGTATTCTAACAACAACATTTATTTTTTAAAAATTATAGACTACGAAAGAATGCAAAACTATGCAAAAACACACAAAAAAAATAACAGGCAGATCACAGAAATGTTTTTTTTATGGCTTTAGATTCATACCGAAAAAAATTCCGGGCACAGTTATGTTTATACATATATTGTAAACTGAAGTTTAAAAAAAATTAAGGTTTTCAAAAGATATGGAGTTCGCATGGAACATTTTCAAAAATGCTAGCATTTTTGAGAAAAAAGCTTAGAAAACAGACATTATTCTGCCAAAAAAATCTTTATTTTTGACAAAAAATCCTTATTATAAGGGTCTTCAATGTAGTAAATAATATTAATTATCATTCCGTGTATAGAGATAAAAATTGAAATTTTGAAAAATTCGAGGTTTAAGGTCCTTTGTCCTGTTAAACGAGCTATAAAAATATAGATTAAAGCCTTATTCCCATTGCTTACGGAGCATCATCGATAAAAATTTTAACCAATCACAGAGTCCTAACGTATGACCACGCGGTACTTAAAACCAATCACAGGTCAAGTCAACAATATCGGTGCAAACGAAGGAAAGCCAAGGCTACGTAACGGAAGCAATGTGAAGAAAGCCTGAAAGTTTGTGTAACCTAACGTGAATTGAAATTTCCGTTATCGCTAACAATTGAGTTCTCCAATGTGACTTAAAGCATAAAACAGTGTTTGAAAGAATTTATTGGGGAACTTCAGATTTACTTTCTTTCGGTGAAATATACAGCTCAAGACATTTTCTTACGCATGCACGCACACATACGCGCTGGTTTGCAAGTTTGGAATAAAACTTCTTTTGAGTGATATGCTTTATAAAAAGAAAATCAATTGTTACGCGCTATATGCTCAGAATTCTGGAGAATAATAGTATTGTCGGAACAAACCGACTCCAAAGGGCAAAGGGCCAGAAACGTAAATAGAGAAGCACGGTGTAAAAACTGATGGTCACCCCTGTGCCCCAGATATGAATCCTTCACATATTATTACAATGTAAGTACCTAAAAAGGAGCAGTGGGGTGCCCCGTGAAACCTTTATGTGGGCTGATTTTTATATGCACGCTGCCCAAATCAGTCTAGACCAGGTCCATGGAAGGCTTGTGGGGCTAGAAACTAGGCTTCTGTTTTATGACACCACAAGGGTACCCTCCTCCATTACCCTACCACCCTACTCAGCATAAATACAAAGACACTCGGGCACTTGTTCGGATTTGAACCGAACACCTCCAGTGACAAATTCAACCACTAGGCAACCACGCGCAGACCACTAGGCTGCCCTGGGATCCGAATTCCACTATTGCAATAGACAACAGAATGCAAGTATATAACTAGAAAAATTGACCGTTATAAACCACAATTATCACACGTAATTAAGAATCATGCTTGGTTAAAATGCAGCAATTACATAAGGGTCTGCAGTTTAGGAGGGACCAGGTCCCTGAAACCTATTTCTACACTTTTTGTGCACATTCCTGACATAAAGGACTATTTCACTGAAACTTCCGACTGGAAGAGCCTAAGGTAAAAATATTAATTCTGGTTATTTCTACACTTTTTGAGCACATTCCTGACATAAAGGACAATTTCACTGAAACTTCCGACTGGAAGAGCCTAAGGTAAAAATGTTTGCAAAATTTATTTCAGATTTAACGTGCCCCTACCCGGCGTAGACACGAAGGCAATCAGAGGCGTTTCTCGGGATACGATCCGAGCTCTCTCTGTGCCGAAATCCAACGGCCTAATCCCTAGGAGCCTTGTTCTTGCGTACTTTAAGGGGATGGTGGACTTTCAAATTACCAAAAATCGATCAAAAATTGGAATTTTTTTGGGGGGTGTATTAATATTTTAAAAACATGTAAATATTGGAATGAAATGCATTTAAAATGTGTAGTGAAAAGAAAAATGAAAAATTGGTGGCTTTAGAGTAGTAAGTATTAAAGGTAGATAAAAAAATTATCTTTTAAATGACTTTTTCTCAAAATGAGAAATTTCCAGATTTGCAAGTCTTTAAAATGCTCCTTGCGTCATAATTTTTGACTAAATTTTATGAAATTTATAATAAAGATTCCTGCAATACATCAAAATAAAGTTATGTATCCATTAAAGGATTCGAGGTCATTTAGGTTATAAAAGTTTAACTTTAGTGTAGAAAAGTACAAAAATTTCGCGAAAGTTCAGAGTACAAGCATAAAAATATTTTCTAAAAATTAACTATTCCACGAAAGTACAAAAAAATACATAACTTTGTTCAGAAAGTATTTATAAGCAATATAAATGCAAAATTAAGGGGAAAAGTTTAAAATTGAGTCGCAAGGAGCATTTTAAAGAAGGGTAATTTAATTTAAATTTTTTAATTATAAAATATTTTTTAAAAATATTTATAAAATTTTATAAGGTGTTTAATATTGTTATACTTTAATGAATATATATACAAAATTTCATATCTCTGTGGTAAAAATTTCAAAAATCGTTTTGAAAGGTCCACCATCCCCTTAAATGGTTAAAGATCAACACCAGCTGAAGCAAGACTAATCCTAACATCTATAGCTCTTAAATTATTATTCAAACATAGTGAAACAGCCCATTAAAGTAACCCAAAAACTTAAACCATGATTCCTTGAACAAAAACATGTTGTCGAAACCCCCTAATTTCTTTTCGGACCCTATTATTTATTATCTCCGGTCACTTCAATAAGAAAAGCCGGATGCGAATTGCATCAGATCGTCTGTAATTTCCAGTGGAGCATCGTTTCCAGGTTTTTACCACTTTCTGTCGATTTCATCAAAGGGGAACATCAAAGGAGGCTAGCCAGATGAGAGGAGGATCTGTTGTGTTTCTCTGGGCTAAAACACTCTCGAGTCCGCTCCGAAGCTCAGCTTTTGTTGCATGAGCGCAGATTAAACGAATTATCTCTTTGATCTTAGCGTTCGAGGCAAGCGCAGATTCCTGTTGGCGATTTTCGGAAATTATTGAAGCACTTCCGTGCACGCGAGCGCGGAATTAACGCAAAAAAAAAAGTTATTTAGGATTGATGAAGGCTGTATGAATATAGATGCTCTGATTGTGTTCCGTTCCATTTTATGTGCGGTGGAGAATCTAACCCAATGGGCAGCTCAGAAAGGGAGTGGATTCGATCTAGTCACTCTCTTCGAGATTTCGTCAACTTTTTCTGTGTCCCACATAATAAATTCGCTAAGATATCGGACCGTTCATTATTCTGATTACTTTTGTACAGGACTTTGGGTCGTTTCTTATTCTGGTTACTTTCTGTACTGGACTGTTCTGTACTGTTCGTTTCTTATTCTGGTTACTTTCTGTACATGATTTCCTACAGGAAACTGTGAAAATTGACCGCAGATGGAGGGTTAAAGCAACAACGAGCTGCCATTTCACCGCGAACCATTCATTACACTACGTTGTAACTTTACTATTCCTGAGAAAGAGTGAGGTTTCAAGCCTTTTGGCTTCTAAAGCTGAATTTTAAAAGTTATTTTACATTACACACACAAAAAAAAGAAGTCGGTCACTCGCTAAATAAGTGGTTTGTAGAACCCACTTCACCTGTGTTGTTGTGACAGGTGGGTTAAGCAACCTACTACCCGTGTTTTTAAAGACGGATATGAGTTAAAATACTGAGTTATCGAAAAAGTGTGTTAAATAACTCATATTTAACACACTGCCAGTGTTAAATATGAGTTACTGCCATGTTTTCTGCCATGAGTTTTCTGAGCTAACTTTGAGTATTAGAACTTAAATATCATGTAACCCGAAAGGCTGAAACGTAGTTCATTTGGAACGTAGTATTTAGAATGAAATTCTTGGACGTACTGAAAATTTTATCCATTATTTTTCATAAGGTAGAATTTAATTTTTGGAATATAAGCCTACTATTTCAGACGAGATTAAAGAAAAATCTTTTATTTCAAATATTTTTTTTTTTTTGCTTATGATAATTAATTTTTATTTAATGACAAACGGTCTCAACATAAAAATTATTTTCTTTTCCATAAATGTTTTCATTTAAAAGAGAATCTTTTGGATCCAAGTTATTGAAAAATTTTATAGAATTCGGGATCTGGGTTCCGGAACCCACTTCCCTACATGGGTTGTATGACCTACCAAATCGATTTTCCCTGTGCAGTGGATTTTAACTCGGAGAAGTGGGTTCACCAACCAACTTTTTTTCTCTGTGTACTCGGGATAAATATTGGCAGCGATGTATTTCCTGAGTTGAAAAAGCTGCCGTCCCCCCAAGGAAGTTTTCCTTACAGCACGTTTTAACTTTACGACTCCAGATAAAGATTGAGGTTTCAAGCTTTTCAAATCCTAGAGCTGAATTTTTAAAGTCATTTTACGTTTCTCGGGATGTATATTGTTAGTGTGGTGCAACGTAGACCTGCCTCCTAGTGCTGAACCCCGGGCAACGTCCCTGGCGAAGAAAGTGGTCTACAATTTTTGGCATGCAAAAAGGGATCCATTGTTCCACAGATGATTAGGGGTGAGATTCCTTTATCAACTGCCAAACGTATTATTAAACACACTTCAGCCCTGAACTGTCGTCGAGTCCTAGTGTGTAGAAATTTCACAAAGAGCTGGTTGAAGACTATACAGGACAATATCCCTGATTGGCCTCGTCTTACAGCTATGGCAACATTGCACCTAACGACTGGACATGATTGCTTGGCGCACCTGTTTTCGTATTGGTACAATGCCGAGCCCGGCCTGTCCACTTTGCAGCAAAGGTATTATGGATAGAGACCACCTTGGACGGTGTATTGTAATCCATATAAATTCTGAGACTGAGCGATGTTGATTTGCGAGACTGCGCATGGGTCAATGACTTTTTTTGTGTTATTTTTATTGTATCAGTCATGTACCTTGTGCATTGGAAATATAAAAAAAATATTCTTAGTGACAGGTTTACTTCGTTGATATTAAAAAATCCGATACATTAACTATTGAATACGAGTATTTGCATATTTATGTGGAGATATCCTAACAAAGTACAGTCGAAAAGTGAGGCCAATTTGACGAATTAGTGATTAGATAACGCGAAAGTGACAGAAAAAAAATTCTTCTGTTCGTCTAGTTGGCGCCGAGATTTATTCCACTGAAGCTGAACCATTTATCCATAAAATAGAATATTCAGCACTTCTCTGAGAAATCAATTATTCTCCAGGGACTGTGGAGACTTGTTGTCCTTAAATCTGTTACAGAAGTTAATAAATATAGTTCCAAAAAAAGGAGAAATAGTGATGGGCTGTCAAGCACTTTGACACACACGCATTGAAACAATAATCTATCAACACGTTTGGTGTTCGAAAATTGTGCTTAACTCATCGTGCAGATGACAAATAACTTGAGAACAATACGGGAAAAATCTGAAACTACAGATAAAGAAGAAATATGAGTTTTAAAAAGATTGACAATGCAATGAAGAAAAAGGATTATTTCGCATTATCGTGTATAGCCTTAAATTAAAATATCTGATTGGAATTTAAATTGCACGTTGAGTTAAAAATCTTTGAAAAAAATAACCTACCCGATATTTAAGATGAAAATATAAAACAAAAGCTTGGCTTTAGATTTAGCATTTGCTCTCCTGCAACTACGAAGTTTTGTAATAAACATTCGGATTATAGAAAGAGACTGATGGTTATAGTAAGAAACAGTGTTGATACCCCTTGACGTCTAATCTATGAAAGGTGCGTATAGCAGATTTATAATTTCCGAGGGCATATTCCTCCCTGTTATTAATTGATACAATCCCTGGTGTTAATTGATGACATTTATACAGAGCAATTGAAAAAAAATTATGAATACTACAACAGACAAGTTATCGATAAATTCAATTTTTCTGATGTCCTTTTTTACAACACTTATTTTCCTCAACACCTTTTCCATATCGCGAGAAGGGAAGTGAAAACGTAAAAGCTGAACATAAAGCTTTACTGAAAATAAGAAAACTGGACGTTAAAAACCAGATCATCATAATAGGAAGCACTGATTCAAAGAGAGGATATATCGCTCGTCAAACAGCAGAGACCATTGGTTGAAGAAGCTAAACATGGAGAAAGGTAATAACATAATACAAAATGATTTAATGATGCAGGATTTAAAAGGATTTGCGGGGCTTGATCAGGGTTGTAGCTGTCGGAGGTTAGAATACTAAGCTGATATATTTCACAGTTAATGATGAGTTATTTTAGTGGTGAGACCTCAGGAGAGGTGGATTCTGTAATTGAGGTCTTATGTGATATTTCTGTGCCCTCTTTTATTTGTAACCTTAACTAAAATAGCAGTGAAATGCCTTTCAATGGTGATGTTGATTTTATACCAGAAGACATTGAAGTTATTGTAAAAATAGAGATTACTTAGCAATCTCTCTTCCACTGACCACTGCAATTAGAAATATAATAGGGCAAACACGAGTTATCATTACGTTCTTTGAATAGCTTGGGACCAGAATTCCGATCTGATTTGAAAAAAATTACCTCTACCCCATATAAGTGAAGATCGAATTATGTTATAGTTTAATGGCTTCATGTAAATAAACATTTTATTGATGATTGATATATATATATATATATATATATATATATATATATATATATATATATATATATATATATATATATATATATATATATATATATATATATATATATATATATATAAGTATAATAACAAATTCTAGTATAATAATAATAATAATTAAAAATAATATTTGTAAAGTGCAGAATTAATATAAAATAATAATAAAGTTCTCGTACAATTAAAAAATACTAGTGTAATACTAGAATAACGAGGATAATAAATAATAATAGTAAAGTACAGAATTAATATAAAATAAAACTACTGAAGTACAAGTATGATAATAAATACTAGCATAATACTAGTATAATAATAAATAATAAATAATAGTTATAAAGTACAAATTCATATAAAAAATACTAGTATAATATTCATATATAAGAAGTACTAGTATAATAATAAATACTAGTATATATGAAGTATTAATAAATTATAAATAATAATGAATTCCATAAAATAAAATTACTAAAGTATGGAATATTTACGTTGTTAAAAATATATATATATATATATATATATATATATATATTAATTTTCATGTTTTTTATGCTGTGGACTAAGGTTCCTTTTATTTTTTTTTGGACTTGGGGTTTAGAAAATTATCAATATTTGGATTATACATACTCGCAAAAAGTTCCTAGAAAGTTTGTGTAAAAAATTCGTATTTTGAATTTTACTATTATTAACTGGTATACCAACATCTTGCAAAATTACTAAACACTTCCCCGCGACTAAGACAAGTTTTAACCTGTATTACTTTATGATAATTTCCGACGAGTTAGAATTTCAGCATGATGTCCTTTTCCCCCGAGATCTAATAAGCATAGTACAAAAAAGAATATGAACTACAAAAATGCATGAAACACAAAACTTATGAGGTGGACGAAATTCATAAATCCGCGTCGTCGACCGGACATCGCAGCTCGATATAATGATTGAACGAGTTTGGCGTCCAAACGCGCCTTTGACGACAGAATAGCGTCGCCGGGGAAATCGTCCTGGCTGACTTTTATAAAAGGACACGTACACTGACCACTTAATTACCGGACTTACGAGCGGAATATTCAGCACTTTTCTGTCCGGTGGTCATTTGTCAGCGGCACAGATCGTTACTTAGGTGACGCGGGCGTCATTAAAGGCCAAATTAGGGGAAATTTAGAAAGGATAAAGTTTGGGAGGGATCTACGTTTATAACTAGGTGCCTTATGTACTATCGCACCGATGTGAAGATCATTATAGTGTTTTATATGAAAAAGGTAATAAATAAGTATCGTAAATTTCAGGTTCTTAAAGCAAAATATATATATATATATATATATATATATATATAAATGCAGATGTGTAACTTATATTCTATCCCTAATACACCGGCCAGGGCTAGGGCTCTCTAGTGGTTAGCACGTCGGGATTCGGAACTGAGAGAGCTCGGTTCGAGCCCCCCCCCCCCCCCAAAGTGACACTGAATGCTTTTGTGTGTACGCCGGGAATGGACACATTAAATCTGTAGGCTGTAGAGGGGGGAAACGCTGTGTACAAGAACGCAAAAGAAAACCGTAATACGAATTTTTAATGCATGTCTCTTAAGATTTATATCGCCACATTATGATATTTTTAATATAGTTTTTAATATACTTTTATTACAACATATATTCATTACTTTAACAATTATCCAATATTGATGCTTACAAAAACATAGGGGAAGGCCCTTTTCAGAATTTTTACTGTAAATGAAAATTCCCGACACCAGTTAAATGATAAATAAATAGAAAAAAACTTAAAACTTAAAACTCGATTTGAGATTATAAATATGCATTCAGGTGTTACTAATTAAATTTATTCAATTGTCACCAAGGCATCGCTATATTCCTTGATTTTTGGAAGTTTTGGCGAGCTTGATTAAAAAGGCAGAAACTCAAATCTGTCGAAGTGTTAACAATAGCGGTACAGTGATAAACAGAACGAAGGCTGTACAAAATTTAATTGAGACACCCTGAAAAAAAAAGTACATTTATACTTTGAAAGTTGGAAAATCACGATAAATCTCAACTTCGCGAAAAACAAAATTAAACAGCAGATGCACAGAGGATTAAGTAGGGACAGTAGTGGATAAAAATGTTCTTTATTTTATCCTAAAGCTTTTATGATATATCTTACACTAAGAAAATTAAAATGTACTTTTTTTTAGCATTTGTGTCTCGGACAGATTTATAAGTATTTCATAAACATTGCGAGTTCTTGAGCTTATAATAACCAATGTCGTCAACCTTATTATACTAACCAATGTGGTCAATAACCAATGTCTAGAACATATCGTAAAAGGCGAATTAAACTAATAAGGAAGGTCTAGGTATTGACAATATATTGGTAACAATTTGAAGATGATCAGGGAAGAGAGCTTATAGAGAAACTGCGAGTATACTTGGTCAGAAACCAGAAAATTCCAGGCTTGATACTTGGCTTGCCGTATCGCATATTTAAAAAGAGAATATTTGATAAATCTAAGGAAGAGTAAAGGTCTGTTCACATATAATCCGTCAGTGTTAAAGATTCCGTTGGTGCTGATTGGTTTAATGGCTAAATGATTGGCATATGATTGGTTAAATTTTTTTTACGCTGACGCTAGCGGATTCTAAGTGAATAGGCCCAAACAGGTGATCGTTACACTGACAACAGAATTTTAAAAATATATAATTTCAGATAGTCTCTTCTAACGAAACTACCGCGGGTTATTAACGTAGGATTACTTATCATTGCTTATCTCTTTTGTATATATATATATATATATATATATATACAAAAGAGGTAATATATATATATATATATATATATATATGTCAAAATTTTAACGCATCTTGGTACTTTTCTGTTTAACTTGTCCAAGTGATAGACTGGATTTGGCGCGCTGCCAAAATTATAACTCGCCAGGACGGGCGGACGGACGGTTTTAGCGTCTTAAATTTTCCTTTCCGCAGGACCGTTATGGAGGAACGTAATCCTACGTTAAAAAGATTTTCCAGCCAATCTCTCCAGCAAATCTCTTACCTCCTCATTTGAAATTGCTATGAACGATACGACAAAACAATTTTATATGCATGAAAAATATTTCCATATATAAGGGATGATTTGCATAATATATGTTTCCTAATTTATATTTTCTTTCCAATTTTTTTAAAAATCGTTAAAAGTGCTATGAATTGTTTCTTCGTTATATCACATTTTTTCCAGGGATATTCTGACAATCAGCCATGTGGAATAGTCTATCAGAAGAACTAATCGATTCCGGAGAAATTTATGTCTCCAACACCCCTTGCCTCGGCACCCTTCCGAGGAATAAGTCCTAATCTGCTTACCCCTTGAATAGGAGATTGCTCCTCGTCACTTAACACCTTGTAAGTAGTCCCTAATGCGCGTCGGTGCCTCCCCGAACGCTTTGTAAATTAAGTAAATACGGGTATTGCTTATTCAATCACTTCGGGTCAGGGCTATTTTGTTTATCGCCCGGCGACATTAGCTTCCGAGTTACGAGTCGATTAGGGCTTTCAAATCGTCGTTACGTCTCCCTAAATGCACGGACTTAACAGGCAAGGGACTTTTACAAGTTGGCGTTTCTCAGCAGACTGCAGATCCTTAAAAGTGGATCCTGAAAAATCAGAGAAAGCTGTTTTTTTATCGATTAAATACAACTAATTAGCTGTTTATAGGTTTGGGGAATTGGGTACAAAGTATATAGTAAAATGACGAATAAAACTTTTAGTAGAAGGGTTAAAAAAGGAATGTTAGGGAGGAACTGAGTATATTAGTGAGGATTTGAAGATGTCTACGCATCATTAAATCAATCTAAATTACTTTAAGTACAGTTATTATACTTAGCGTATTAATTTTTTATACTCTAGGAGGTCTTTCAATCGTTGAAGGTAGTTTGACGTTTTTATCTGAAAGTTACTTCTTTTTCTATTAAAAATGATTTTACTTGTTAAAGCTGCTGTGTACTAACCCTATTGGATTCGCTCACCTCAATGTTAAGCTATTGAGAAAATGTTTCTACAATTGACAGCTACATAAATCCATTAAAAATTGTATTTTCTGATAGCCCGAACTTTTCTGCTCTTTGCACCAGGATTCATTTTAGAAATTACGTCCACCAAAGGAAATAATGAGCGTTTAAAACACACTATACCAAAATTTCCCCCTGAATAATTTAAATTTTAAAATATTATTTGCATTATTTCAAATATACGAAAAATGTCCCAAGTTGTAAAATTTCTTTCTCTATTACGGAGTACAATTTTTAAAAAAAATCTGTAAAACCAAGTCGGCAATGCTTGGACACATTTCCTCCATAGTTTAACATTGAGGTGACTGAATCCAATAGGGTTTATACACAGCAGCCTTAAATGGAAGAGCTGAATTTAAAAGCTGATCAGGCTTACATACAGTTCAATCATATTACGACAAATAAGCAAGTAATCTACAAAAAAGGAATTAAAAATCAATATCAAGACTGAAGTGTGTAAAGTAGGGAAGTTTTTTTTTATATGTTAACGCATCGTTAGGTTTGATGTGTCGTATGAAAATGATGACGTTAGTGAATGTCTTTCAGAACCTAAGTTGCCCTTACGAGAGGGTAACATTTTCTAGGATCAGACCAGTTACTCATTAAGTCAATATCTCTTAAGGTAGTAGTTAAAAACACTGTTTAATAAGTGATGCACGTAGTATTTATAATATACTGGCAGTTCTGCCTTATAGACTAACAGATGAAATAGAGTGCAATACGTAAATAAAATCAATTGTAGCATCGCATACATAACATACCTGGTACAGCACATTTTAACTTGTAGGTAAAGTAAATGATAACAAAGGAAAGCGTAAATGAGTATTTCTAATAATAAAGGTTCATGAAAACTACATACATTTTCCTGATAATGGGCAGTAAAGTAGCACATGAACTGAGAAAGAAAGTGTCCAATTTTAATGAAGGATAGAAAGTAAAAACAAATAAGCTGTATTGATATAACGATAGCATGAAAATAGAGTATCCATTACGCACAGATATGCTTATTAAATAATAATAAAGGTTCATGAAAACATCATACATTTTCCTGATAATGGGTAGTCAAGTAGCACATGAACTAAGAAAGAAGGTGTCCAATTTTAATGAGGGATAGAGAGTAAAAACAAATATGCTGCATTGATATAGCAATAGCATGATAATAGAGGACTCATTACGTACAGATATGCTTATAAAATAATAACTAATAAATAATAATAAAGATTCATGAAAACCACATACATTTTCCTGATAATGGGCAGTAAAGTAGCACATGATCTGAAATAGAAGGTGTCAAAGATTAATGAAGGATAGAAAGGAAATACAAATAAGTTGTATTGATTTAGTGATAGCGTGAAAATAGAGGACACATTACGTACAGATATGCTTATTAAATTAAATCTAAGATGCAAATAATTTTAAAGCTTAGGTGAATGTTTAAACTGTTACATCAGCTCATATTGCCTTCTTGAGTTAGTCTCAAATTATCTACTTGAGTTCTTTGAAATGCTGAAAATTTACCAGAAGACATGAATACACACATAAGGTATATTCACGCGCAAAAAGATTAAATACGCCCGAATACCGCATTTTCCACTTTTTCACATTTTGGGGAATTTTGGGTTTAATTGCGGATTTTTCTTTTTCTATATTCTTTTGCAGGATGACAAAATGACCAATAAAATTATGAAAATTCTATACGTTTTCGAAATTTTGAGATTTGAATTACTTGGAAATCTTATATACGAAAAATTTTACTATCAAAATAAATATAATGTAAGAAATTTAGAAAATTTTCTCTCCACTTTTGCTTTCTGAATGGTCAATTTAAGACATTATATCTGTGTTCAGATGGCAAAATGTTATAAGAAACTTTTCTTAAAAACTTTAGTTTTTCACATTCCAGATTCTCGTTCGCCGATATTTTCTATTTACTGTGACTACTGTAAATAATAGCCAACTATTTTTCTGAAACATTGGTACCACGTTTGCTCATGTAAAACAATTTACAGATATTTCATGACATCTTGAATCTAAGAATTGCTGTCACGTAAATTACATTTTTCCATCTGAGCACAGATATAGTAAACAGAGCTTTATATCATTTTTTTGGAATTGCATGGAATATTAAAATATTGAAAAAAAAATAATAAAAAAATTTACTCCTTTTCTTGAGTTCATGGTGGGCAGAGATAATTATGTCATAAACACCGTTCCTATTTTCTATGCACTTTTTAAAATTTATGCTGGGAAAAGTTAACATTTTTCTGCGTACATGTTATAGTTTGTTTTGAATGATGCTAATTATTTCATAAATATGGTTTATTTTTTCTATGCGCTTTGTTGTGCTATGCTGGGCAATGATAATTATGCTACAAGCATAGGAATCTATAAAAGATGCACAGTTCATTTGGCTAAGCACTTTTATAAGATCTTACAGTGAACAAATAAAAGAAATTATAAGCATTATACCACCCTTTCGATAGAACAAGACAATGCTCTATCTAGGAATTTTTCCTTTTTTTTGTCTTTTTTTTTGGATTTACGTGAAATAAATAATTTTTTTAAAAATATCTACAATTTTCTGCTTAACTAATAATGTTATAAACGTTGTCACATTTCTATGCAGTCTTATGAAATTCGAAATTTACTAAATAAGGTTTTATAAAAAAAAAATTCTAAAATTTTCGAATATTCCGGCTGTGAAATGGTCGTGCATCTGTTGTTTGTTGTTGTTGTTGTTGTTTCTAATACCCCTTGGCCGGAAATATTTCACACCAGGCTAAAAGGTGCAACTCCGGTTTCATAATGACACCACAAGGGTCGGAGTTTGATTGAGCCAGGTACTACCCCCCATTTTGATCAAGCAACCCCAGGAGTGACATCTAACGGGATTGTACCCTCTCCCACCCTCTCTGACCTCATAGAGGGACTTTCCGGTCTACGGATTTAACTTGCCCCTATACGCCTAGAAACGGACGTATTTAATGAGGTTTGTCGGGATTCGTTCCGAGCACCGAAAGCCGAAGTGCTACCACAAGGCTACCTCAAGCCCCTGTCGTGTATTTATTTTACTTTAATAATTTTAGACCCCTAATTTCTTTGTATTTTTGATGCTTTGACAGAATAATCTTTAAAAACTTAAAATATTGGTAAGGTTTACATAAGATTTGATTCACAATAATTGAACTTTTAAGTGAATAAAGTTAAACAAGCCGCATAAGATATGCTAATTGCGGCATATGCGGTTGGTATAAATACCAAGCAGCTAGATTAAAAAAAGGAAGTGAAAGGAAGTGAGAGGAAGTGAAAGTAGAAGTAGTGCTGGCGAAACGAAGTATCGGGCTGGAGCTAGGCTTAGAGTCTGGTTTAATAATAGTTGAGTTTTGCGAGCAGCCGCTGGAGGCATAGCTAGGTTGCTTCAAACCTACGCGAGTTCTTGTTTGGCCCAAAGTTTACGTGGCAGAACTGCTGGATGACTTTCAAAGTATTCTGAGTATTGCAAAGTGTATTATTTTGAATGAGTAGTTATACAAGTGAATATAGTATTGAATTGTATTTCCCTTGCATGAATGCTATATACACTGCTGGCCACCCCAATTGCAACACCAAGAAAGACAACAGATATCACAACAAAATTTATTTTGTAGATAACATGTTGACCAAGTATCAAATAATTAAATTTATAGACTTCTGTGAAGTGTGGTTCCTGCCAAAATCAGTAGCCAGAGTAGCCGCCATTGTTGGAGATCACCGCTGCCACACGCCTCGGCATTGATTCAAAGAGACTTTGGATGAGTTCTTGGGGTACAGCAGACCAAGCAGCTTCTACACGTTGCCAAAGTTGATCTGCTGTGGCAGCTGGGGATGGAATCTGGGTCAATCGTAGAGCAACCATGGACCACATGTTTTCTATCGGCGAAAGATCCGGAGAGCGAGGCGACCAGGGAAGCAATTCAATCTGGCGATTGACGAAGAACCGTTGGACAATGCGTGCCACGTGTGGTCGCGCATTATCCTGTTGAAATATGGCTGTGGGCAAGCCCTGAAGGTAAGGAAGGACAACTGGCTCCAACACCTCGGAGATGTAGCGCCGGCTGTTTAAAGTACCGGAAATGCGTACTAGAGGTGTGCGAGAGTGATATCCTATACCGCCCCATATCATAATACCCGGTGCAGGACCAGTGTGGCGGTGCATAACGCAGCTGTTCAGCATCCTCTCTTCACGGTGTCTCCAGACTCGAATGCGACCATCGTGGTGTTGCAGACAGAAGCGTGACTCGTCAGTAAAGACAATTTCATTCCATTCTGCCGTCCACATCCTTTTGTCATCGCACCATTGGCGGCGGAGACGTCTGTGGTTCTGCGTCAAGGGTAGACAAAGCAATGCACGTCTTGCGGACAGACCACTCTGCTGTAAACGGCGTCGAATGGTACGCGCAGACACTGGATGATGCGCTACAGACTGCATGTGCTGTGCTATGGTTCGTGATGTGACTGAGCGATCTGTCACTTCCATGAGCACAATTTGCCTGTCATCACGTGAAGTGGTGCGCTGAGGTGGATGCGATCGAACACGCCGGTCCGTCGTACCCTCCTGCATCCAACGATCACATATCCGCATTACAGTTGTTTGGTTTCGTCCAACACGACTACCGATTTCCCTGAACGATAATCCATAATCTCGGTAGGCCACTATCCTTCCTCTGTCGAACTCGGATACTTGATAAAAAGATGATCGCTGTTTACGAAGAGGCATAATTGATCGTTTGTTTGAAAAAAACCACAAGAAAAACACAATTGCCGAACTTGAAATCGTCGAAATCTCCAAGCCTTAAATAGCGCTTTGAAGTGGCGCCACAGGCGCGCGTGATGTGGGTCTGCGCTGAAATTCTAATCATTTGCATATCTCACCTCCGCTAATGCATGTTGTAAATTTCATGTTATTTGCATGTTTCCTTCAGGTTGTTGCATTTACAGTGGCCAGCAGTGTATATCTCGTACTAGTAGTACCTATGCTTTATGTTGAAAAGCAAATTGACATTTGCAAATATTTAAATAAACATTGTTGTAATTTAAGAACTGTGCTTGAAGGAAATTATTTAGAGTGCCACTTCAAGATATACATACCCAAAGCAAGGGTAAAAGTAGCTTATTCTCTATATATTTTTCCCCCAGGAAATAAGAAAAACTTAAATTGGTGCTGTTGTTATATAACCTATGGAGTACTGCTTTAGAGCAGTATTACACAGTATATATCGTTCAATTCGAAATATTCTCTACGACCTTGATTTTATGCATGGTAAAACATTAAAGTTTGCGTAATTTTTTGCAGCTAATAATAACAACCTATTTGATTGATATTCAATAATCGTGAATCAGCTCCAAGGGAAACGAACAGCTGCCACAAAACTATTGCACAATCCTAGCTGTGGAAGCTTTCCTCTTTCGACCGATTAGGACACTGTTGCGACTCTAATCGAATTGCAGCAGTTAGGGGTCGTTAGTGACGGACTGTGCCTCCCTCTTCTCTCATTTGATTATTGGACTGTTGTGAGCCTGTGACCGAGTGCCTGCTATCGAGTTTTACGCGTAAACGAAGAGAGATGCTCTTACAATAAAATGATTGGAAGCTTTGGTATTTTAATGTCACGTCTTTAACTGAACTTTTATCTATACAGTCAAACCCCGTTATAACGAACTTCAAGGGGCCAAAGTTTTGTTCGCTATATCTGGTGGTTCGCTATATCCGAACCGTTAAGAAAAATTTTAGAGTTCACAAAATGTATAACTCATTAATTGCTATGTGTATTCAATAATGATGTATTAAAAAAAGGATTAAATCTATTAAAAGTGATCATTAATGATTCCCTGTTTTGATCTTCTGCTAACGTGATGCCGATTTCAAAAGCATTTAATGAATTTCTTTGTCCAGTACATCGAATGACTCCAACAATTTTTCTTCTACTGTTTGTGTAGACCAAAAACTTATTATTGACACGCATCGCTGCTGGGGAGCTCGTCATTTATGTGCTCCTCTTCATCAGCATCAGATGCAGAATCTTCGATTTCAGAATGATTCATTTTAATTTCTTCCACAATATCTAGTCATCAGTTGGAATTTCACATGTAATGACTTCACATGTTTCGAACAATTGCATGTCACAATCTGATAATGATGAAATTTCGTGTTTTTCTATCCACATCGCGATAGGTAAATCTTCATCATCATCTTCTTCAACATTCGTTGTATCTTCAACATTCTTAAAAAGTTAAAAAAATAAATAAATAAATAAATAAAAAATTAGTAGTCGACTGAAAAAAAAAGGTTCGTTTTAGCCGATTCTTAAGATTTCGGAGGTTCGCTATAAAAGGATAAATTAGCATTAAATACAATAGAAAAACGGCGGGACCAAAATTTTCGTTCGTTATATCCGGGAGTTCGTTATATACCGCGTTTTCTATAACGGGATTCGACTGTATTAGCACTTTGTTTGTAGTTCAATACAGAGGCAAGGTCGCTTTTAACGTCCAAAATTTGTACGTATACGGGATATGAGATCACGGTAGAAACATCCGTTACATTCCGTTAAAAGACAGTAGTCTTTTACCCTAAATTCTGAAGTTTGAAAACCATACTTTTACATTACGGATTTCTACCGTTGAAAGAGAACAGAATTTTCAATGTCATTTTCTATTCAAAAGTTAGATTTTTAAAAAAAAATTAATAGCTGGAGTCCTTTCATGACTGAGTATGTGTTCGGCCAAAATTTTAGTACTTTGTTGAGTTTCGAGATCGCACGCGCTATGGTCGGCAACTAAACTCAATCTGAGTACGAGTATATGAATCTTAGTGGAGATATGACGATTATAATGCTTAACGCTTCATTACATTTTAGGATTTTGCATAAATTGACAGTCAAGTTCTGGTACCGAGACTGCCCCTTCATAACAAAATGAAAGAAGTTTTGTTGAAAGAGGGTAAGGAGTAGCTGTTAGTAGTTTCGTAATAGTGTATAATGTAATGTCAAAACAACCGACAATGGCGGAGGTGCCAAATGTATGTAAAACGATAAACTAAAAGAGTTATTCAAACCAACCCAGCACCGACTGCCATGCAACCAATGTGGGAAAGTAAATAAATTAAGCTTAACATGAACGAAACATTCTTACTTCCAGTCTTCTTGTAGTATGGTGTCACCGCAGTGCGAGGTATTCCAAATCAGAACTAATTAGAATCAAAATACATTTCACTTGTAGCTATTTATTCCAATTTTCACGACCAGTAAATATGAAGTGGAACAAACGTTGCAAAATGGCAGCAATTCACTCAGCGGCATCGACGAAGGGAGAACTGGTCCCAAAATAAATAACAAAAACCTTTAGAAGTAATTACTTGAATTCACAATGGGAGGACCTGCCTTGTGCAAAGCCCTCGCTAAAATATTTCTTGTTGAAACCCATAAAGCTTGAGAAGCCGCTTCTTAAAATTTGACTTTAAATTACACGAAAAGAACCATGCTAGTTGTAAAAGTTATTGAACAGAATTCTAAAAACTAATACCGTTGCCACTTCAGAAAAGGAAAAACCCCAACCAAGTGAAACACTGCCATCTGTTGGTGAACACAAATAAAACATATAAAATTAACAATAAAAATGTCTTTTAAGTCCAAACAGCTGTGATACAATTATTTTAAGAGTACTTCTAATTGGCTACTATTTAGCGAGTTTTCTGCCTTTGGACTTGCCTATCTGAATTTTGCATGATATGAACATTGCATCATCTTCCAGTGAAGCGCGGCCGTCTGTAAATCGCTTAAATCATCCAAAGATAATTCCTCTTGATAACGCTTTGTGACCGTAAGCTTTATTTATCATTTCTGCAGTCTCTGATGCATTCTTTCCTAATAAAGTACAGGACTTTATGGATGACCTCTGTTCAAACTGTGACATGTTCAAAGCCCAAGGTTTTAATGTTCATCATCATATTTGGCACGACAGCCCAGGGTGGACCAGGGCCTTCTGTTGAAGATTACTCCAGGTCAACTTATTTCTAGACCTGGTCTGCCAGTTCCTCACTCCAATCACTCTAACATCTGATTTCAACAAGTTCAATGTGATTCATCAATCTGAGTCAAGCCATCCTAGTTTTGGCCTTCCTTTTTTCCGACTAGTAAAGTGTCTTGCAATAACTTCTTTACTGGATTTTTTTCTTCCATTCTAGCAATATGAGAGGCTCTTTAAACAATCTATAGATTTCTGAATTAAAACGTCTCCACCATAGGCCATTTTCTTTGGCACCGCCAAGGATGCTTCTGAGAGCCCTTCTCTCTAAGACTGCAATTCTGTATTTTCCACTTTTGTTAGAGACCAAGTAACCGAACCATACATTAGGACCGGCCTAATGATAGTTTTATAGATAAGAAGCTTTGTTTTTCAGGAGAGGAACTGTGACTTTAATAAAGAGCGAAGTCCAAAGAAGGTTTTGTTGGCCAGTGAGATACGATTTTGAACTTCAGAAATGATATCGTTTTTTGCATTAACAAAAGATCCGAGGTAATTAAAACCAGGAACAATTTCAAATTCATGAGGGCCAGTTTTCAAATGATTGGTTGTATCACCACATGGTGTTTTTTTGTACAGGAATATATTTGGTTTTAGAATCATTTACTATCAATCCCATACAATTTGCAGCCACCTGTAAAGAGGATAAAGCTTCTCTCAAGACTGGTATACCCCTTAGCAACTATATCGATATCATCAGCGTAAGCCAAGAGCTGAACTGATTTGTAAAGAATGTTTCCACGAGTGTCAGTATTTAAATGTCGAACAGCCTTTTCGAGTGCAATAGGTTTTAATTTTACTTGCTTGTATAAATCAATCAATTTTGGGTTATGGGAATGCGCAACAGGAAAACTATCTGGCGGAAAATATTAATACTATTATCAGGCTTCATAATATATGTTGATTTTAAAGTTTATTTCATGCTTCATTATTTCAAATTAATTAGTCCGGGAACTTTTTGATCCTACCTTATATAAAAACTTGTTTATGTAAAAGCACCTCACTAAAGTGCGATCCATGCAGAGAGAGATACGAGAATACACGAGAAGATCTGCAATTAGGAAACAAAAAAGTTCTCCGATGACCCCTAGGGACTATTGGCCTAAGAGGGAATTTCGATAGGTCCCCAGCAGATTAGATCAGAGGTCAGGAACTCGATTTGAACGTTTGTGCTACTAATGTGGACGTCGCAGTTTGTTGATTTGGTAATTAACGTCAACGTGGATGCAACCTCTGCCTTTTCTTTGTTTTTGTTGCTTTTACTTCGGGCCCGAATGTTGGGGAACGAACGGGTAATAAACATATGGGTTGCATGATCACAAAACTAAGAAACAGGGTGCTTTAGGCTCAAGTTTACGAGGGTTGATTGTTTAATAGTTTTATTGGATATACAGTCCTCAAATTAATTAAAGGACAAAGTAACCTTATTAGAGCCAAAAAGCTTTTGTTTCAAACCTTAAAGTTAAAAAAATAAATAAAAAAAAATTATGCTTCCTAGAGTACAATCAAATTAGAAACTATATTATGACAGAAATTACTAATTTCAGTACTAAGATATCAATTTATAAAACAATTTCCAATTTCGACACCAATATATAAATTAATATCTTGGTATTGAAATTGGTAATATCTATGATAAAATTATGTACTTTTTTTGTTATACTCTTAAAAGCTTAATTTTTTGATATATTGTATTTTTTAGACTAGAAAAATAAATCTGTGGATGTTTTCTGTCCTGTCTATGTCCTAGTAAAATAGAATAATCAGTAAATTTATAACAAAAGAAGAATGAAAAAAATTGCTGGACCTATCCTACTGAATAGAATAGAAAAGTAAATTTTCCCGTGAGCAGTGGAATTAAAAAGAGTTTTCACTGACGCCAAAAAAGAAATTAAATTAAAGTGAATTCCTAGAAATTTGCACTTGGTCTGTCTTTCATATACAGAGTTTGCTTCTTAAATTACCAATAGTACGAACAGACTAAAATTCGTATACACAACAAAAATATATAATCTAAAAATAAAATTTTATTTCTGTGCATAATGGAAATTGCGTCTCAAGTGTACGGTCTCACGTTTCAAGATTACACAATTACAGAAAACCCCTTAATTTGTTACCAAAAGAGTAATCCTTTGGTAATAGCAACATTTTTACACATGGTTCGAGTTGCATTGTTTAAGAGCGCCACAGACAACTTTTGCTACACTAGAGTTAATTAGACCCGGACCTACAATTTAAAGCCAATTCAAAACGGCTACAAACATCCAAGCCAGCAGTGGACCCCCCATAGGCTCTGGGACAGAATGCTAGCGGCCTAGACATTCGGACGTCAATCGGCTACGAAAGGTTCGGTATAAATTCCCTAGGAAAAGAACAAACACACAAACAACAAATTAGTGACTAAAAATAAGATAATATCTCACAAACTCTTACTGTATTTTCTGCATTTACGAAATTCCCACCTTCAAGCACAAGTAGAAAATTTTCTTGATAAAATTTCACAGGAATGTAGGTTATTATACTGACTAACTTATTAATACCTTTTTTAAAAAATAAATACGTACTGAATAATTCTGTTTTGCCAAAGCAATCATCAGTAGGTTTGGCAAAAACTTAATGGTTGGCAGTGCGTTGAGAAAAAAAAAGAAATTTTCCAACACTCGTGAAAATGCGCCAAGAGAATTATCCACTCATTTGAATGCGATCTCATTTCGAAAGTGTTTTTCATAAATAAAATGAGATAGACGTATTACGCCTCGCTTTACCGAGTAATGCAAAAGAGACATATGGAACAATTTACCCCGGGGCTTTTTTCGAGTATTTACTTTTATAACTACGAAAATGCTGACTGGAAGAGAAAGAAAATCAGAATCGGTGCATAAAAGTATAAAAGATTTCGAAGTCGGATTTTTAAGTTAATACGTTATGGTAGATTGCTCTCTGAAAAACAGAATCACAAAGCGAAGTTATGCCAAGGAGAAAATCTGCAAATACCGAAAGATCTGAGACTAGAATTCCAAATTTTTTCCATATTTCTCCAGAATTTAAGTATCATTAATGCTTCAGATAATGATCAGCTCAAAGGACTGAAAGAAATGAATTTTTCAAAATGACGCGGTTTCAGGTGTTAGGATTTAAATTGATATAGTTCATTTCATGAAGATTTAAGTGCGAATCAAATGTAGTTGTATATCTGTCAAAAGCAAAAGTCCTTTGTAAAACTTGGAATAGGGAAGTAAAATCCCTTTACATGTCAAATATGTATAGTCACGTAAACACAAAGAAATAGGGAAGCAAAATCCCTTTAAATGTCAAATATTTATAGTCACGTAAACACAAAGAAATAGGGAAGCAAAATCCTTTTAAATGACAAATATTTATAGTCACGTAAACACAAAGAAATAGGGAAGCAAAATCCCTTTAAATGTCAAATATTTATAGTTACGTAAACAGAAAGAAATAGGGAAGCAAAATCCCTTTAAATGTCAAATATTTATAGTCACGTAAACACAAAGAAATAGGGAAGCAAAATCCCTTTACATGTCAAATATTTAAAATCGCGTAAACACAAAGAAGGGAAATGGATAATGGCCACATCACTAGTCTCCGAGAAGTTTTAGATACTTGGATCACCCGCATAACCCTCACTTTTAGAAACTTGTTAAGAATTCCTAAAATAAGTGACTCAATTAAAAACAGTGATTAATTATTTCGTTTAACGAACTTGACTGGATGAGATTTCTCGGATGTTTATTCAATCTTTACTATCAGAAACTAGTTAAGCTAACACAGAAAGAATTTATGAAATAACTAGCTGAATACCCGTGCTTCGCTACGGAGTACATTCAAAGTAAATACAACGGTCAATGTAAACAATTAATGCAAAAAAATAAAAAAATACTTATAATAAATACAACTGTATGCAATTAATTCCAAAAATAACAAAAAAATTATATTTATAAAAAAAACCGTAACGGATATTTTTATGGATAAATAATGTAGAAGAAAATATTCAAATTAAATACAACGGTTAAAGTGTACAATTAATTTGTATGTTTAATATCCATAAAACATACCAATTTCAATTAAATTCTTAAAAAACTTCCATCTCAATTAGTCTAGTGGTTAAATTTTATCTTTTATCGTATTTTAATATTTTTTGTCAACTTATTTCGTTGTTAGGCACGTGACTCAAAATTAATTTAAAGTATCACGAAAAGAAATCTCGTGATCAGAATTTAATAATCGGAATTCTAAAAATTGGTCTTTAAAAATTCCCCAAAAATCAGAAAATAGAGATACAGATTCGAAAAAGATTTCATTTTAAAGGAAGTTTTATGATCTTTCTCGAGATATGTATTTTGTGACCCCTCCAGATTATTATTTTAAATGCAAACTTTAAAAAATGTTGCAAAAACAGCTTAAAAATTAAATTTAAACAAATCTAAGAAGAATTTTTCAAAAATCTATCAGTCAGTCATGGAACTGTTTTTTTTATATAGATTGACTCAGTTAAAAACAGTTATTAATTATTTCTCTAAATGGATTTGAATGAGGGAGGTTTGTTGGACTTATTGATAAATCTCTAAATTTAGAAATTATGTAAGTTAACACAAGAACTCATTAAAAAAGTGAGTCAGTTAAAATGATTATTAATTTTCTTCGTTAAACGAATTTTACTGGCTGAAGTTTTTTGGATTTCTTATTCAGGCTCTGCTTTTAGAATCTAAATAAGTTAACGCAGTAAAGGTTCATAAAAAATTACAATGATTAAATATTTCACTAAACGAGTTACTACAACTTAAATTTCTTGGTTTGTTTATACAATCTTCAGTTTTAGATTGTTTAGCACTCCTTACGCAAAATAGATCAGTAATATACAGAGTGATTTTTGTTAAACTGACACTACTCAGACCATCTGTAGCGCGATCTATCAGCCGGAATTCCATCAAAATTGATATGTGACGTACATGGTAAAAATCTGTTTGAAGATGAGTAACATGGTAAAAATCTGTTTAAAGATGGCTAAACCTATTAAAAAACGCATTGTCATCGTGTTCTGAGCTATTCTAAAAGTTTCAAATGTCTAGCTAGTCGGGAAGTTAGTTAAAAATGGATTGCAAGATTTGTACTGAACAAACAAACACACACACAAACAAGAAAGCAAGTTAATATAAACGTGGTAAAAAATTGGAGAAAATTGATAAAATAATAGACACTCTTTTTTAAAATTTCTGCGAAAATATACTTTCAAATAAACATTGTAGAATGTAATATTGCAGATGGAGCTGTTATCTGACGGCATATCAAATCTTTAATCAGATTTATCCTTGGAGTCACCGTTATTATTATAACAATTTTTTTCGCGACTGAGGGGCTGGCTTGGCAAGTGACAAACAGTGATAGCATCCCATTCAGTCTCCAAATTATTTTTTTACTACAGAAAAAAAAATTGAAATAGTTATTTCATAATTCCCAAGTACATACTTCTGCAGCAGTTCGACTGTCACTGACTCATTTATTTTACTTTTTTGTGATGAAATACTAGACCAGGGGTGTCCAAACCGCAGCCCTCGGGCCTTATGCGGCCCAAAGCAAGTATTCGTGCGTCCCAGAAAGTAACACTAGAACGGCTGCAGTTCTAGTTAACACTAGAACAGCGGCCCTTTCGGTATACGTAGTACCACGGAGCGGGTTAAAATTTTTTTGGATGAACTATCCCATCAACTTGAAAAAAAAATGAAGTTAATTGGAAGTTAACTTGCATTTAACTTTTCGTTCCCGTTCCGGCCAATAGATGGCTGCACCAGTCTACAAAACAAAATTAACTGAAAATAACTGAAATTGAATTCAATACTGCTTAAAGATGGCTAAAAGTATCAAAAGAATGCATTGTCATCGTGTTCTGAGCTATTCTAAAAGTTTCAAATGTCTAGCTAGTCGGGAAGTTAGTTAAAAATCGATTGCAAGATTTGTACTGGACAAACACACACGCAAACAAACACACAAACAAACAAGAAAGCAAGTTAATTAAAACATGGTAAAAATTAACAAAAAATTGATATGCTGTCAGCAATTTTCAAATGGAGTGCATAGAGTTTCAATCTGACTTCCGACTTAAAGAGAAATTCAGTCAAGTCTCCTTGTTGGACTTTTAAATCATAACTTCCGAAAGATAAATATCCCTCACTGCATAGTCATGGGCTATTCATATCATCATTATTTGAAAGACGTACATCTGTGAACAACTATTTTCAAGAGTAAAGCACACTAAGAGTCAAATTAGAACCAAAATATCGGATGAACAGCTTGAGAATTGCAACCACTTCAGTTGACCCAGATATTGATGCATTAGTATGACTCCTATATTTATCTTCATAATAATTATAACATTTATAATGAAATGTGTTAACTTTATACTATACTTTTAACTCATTAACTATTTTTAATGTTAGGTATATTTTAGTGTGGCCCAAAACTATTCGTCTTCTTTCAATGTGGCCCAAGGAAGCTAAAAAGTTGGACACCCCTGCACTAGACTATTGACCGTTATCATTGAGTATTGCTTCTGCATTTGAATGGCAATTATTTGAACGATTTACTTTAAAGTATGGGCTTAACTGGATTGACTTCTGAAAACAGTGACTTGTTATTCGATGGCCAAAAAATAATTTTTGGCTATTGAGCGGTGTTAATCTTTATTACTTGGGAAATTTATTGAATGCAAAAAGTCAGGAGTCCGTCAAGTCTATAATTTCAAAATTTTTCAAAATTTTAAAATTTTTTCAAAAATTGGACTTAAACCGATTTGGCTTGTGAATGGCTCATATCGAGGAAAAAAGGTGTCTTCCAAGAAAAACATATTAGACAAATTATGCCCTGCTTCCATTCGTATCTGAAGAAGACCACACACGTGAACATGTTGAACGCAGAAATAACAGCTACCATTTCATCGCGGTTTCTCGGTGGCTTTCGTTCGCGTGTTTGCTTACAAATGACGCGGCGCGTTCATAAATCCTCAGGATGCGCATTTTGTACCTGTCTCCCGCTTGTTATATTTAGTAAGATAAACATGGACATGATTTGTTCTCTGCGACACTGGCTGTGTTTAGAGACAGTGCATCACGTGCAATCCGCAATACTTATTCTTGCTCGTTTTCGCCCGACACTAGTTCAAAAATTAGTGCATTTTACCTACAGAGGTTCTTTTATGCAAAATGGGAAAAAGGCTAAGAGGTTCTCTTGAATCTTCATCAATAAAGAATTCTCAGTTTATATTTATAGAATTGAAAACCCCAAACTCTCTATCTCACTCTATTATATATATATATATATATACATATCCGATTATCTTTCTGCATGGGGGATACGTTCCAGAGACTATCGTGCAAAAATAAAGTGTAAAAATAAACTGCTGGCCATTAAAATTGCAACACCATGAAGGAGAGATGATACAAACGTCAAATTCGCATAAAAGGAAGAAGATTCTGGGATATGTAAATTATTTGTATTTAAGCGCAATAGAACGACGCAGGAGGGAGAAACGGCATCTCAAACTCTGTAAAAAAGGAAAGTTACGCAGCGGGTTTCTCATTCGGGAACCGCCTTCGAATGTTGGTTGTTTGTGAGAAGATCGTGTTATACCTCATATAAGAAAGATAAACGGCTACCAGCATGTGTCGGAATTCCGTAGTAGCCTATCGATCGTACCGTCCATCGCTCCGCGATATTGCTACACGCATTGGTCGGAATTCACCGACTATCGTGCGAATATGGAATCGATGGGTTCAGGAGGGTCATACTTAATGCCATGCAGGATCTCAACGGCCTCCCGCCAGGAACGCCTGGGAGGGCAGACATGTTGTCAGGTTGGCCTTCCAGGATTGTACAACCACATCACGGACCTTGAGTCAGGAAATGGGCTTGTTTGCAGCACGACAAGCATCCGTACGGACTGTCTGCACGGCGACCATTATTGCGGCTTCCCTTGACACTGCAGCATAGAGACGCGTGGCGACAGTGGTGCACCCAACGACAAAGCTGGATACGGGAGTGGCACCACGTCGTCTTTTTAAACGAGTCTCGGTTCTGCGTGCAGCACCATGATGGACGTAACCGTGTCTGGAGGCACCGAGAAGATCGCACGTGTTCTGCTTGCATTCGATATCAACGAACGGGCCCTGCACCTGGTGTGAAGGTATGGACAGCCATTGAGTACACGACACGAACACCTCTTGTTCGCGTCGTCGGTAATTTAAACAGCCAGCGTTTCATTTCTCAGATCTTAAGGTGGCTGTGCCCTATCTTCGAGGTCTCGGAGACGCCATCTTTCAACAAGATAACGCAAAACCGGATGTTGCCCTTTGTGTCCTGACCTACCTTGACACAGAGGGTGTTCAACTGTTGCAATTCAAACGGAGAAGCAAGTACTGGATGATAATGGTCAATCGTTTAGGGTTGTTTCATGATAAAACAAAACAAGATAAACAAGTCAGTAACAGTCTAACTGCCGCATAAGTAAGTACAGTCGAACCCCGTTATAGCGATCCCGGTATATAACGAACTCCCGGATATAACGAATGAAAATTTTGGTCCCTCCGTTTTCCTATTGTATTTAATGCTAATTTATCGTTTTATAGCAAACCTGAAGAAATCTTAAGAATCGGCTATAACGAACCTTTTTTTTCCGTCGACTACTAATTTTTTTTAAAAAACTTTTTAAGAATGTTGAAGATACAACGAATGTTAAAGAAGCAAAGAATGTTGAAGAAGAAGAAGATGAAGACTTACCTATCGCGATATGGATAGAAAAGCACAAAATTTCATCGTTCTCAGATTGTGACATGCAATCATTCGAAACATGTGATGAGGAAGTCATTAATGTGAAAATCCGACTAATGAAGATATTGTGGAAGAAATTAAAATGAATCATTCTGAAATCGAAGATTCTGCATCTGATGCCGATGAAGAGGAGCACATAAACAACAAAATCCCCACACTCTCAGATGCGACAGCAGCGATGAGCAGTCCCTGATTTTCCATTAGGCCCAGTAGGCCCGGGCCTAGGGCCCCCCTGAATGTTAGGGGCCCCAAAAAAATTTATATAAAAAAAATTCCCAATTCAAATTTTTTTTTATTTTACTTTTTTTAATAGCATTTTTTATCTTTTCAAATTTGATTGATAGGTTCATCATATGTACAGTTATATGTATAGTTCACCATATGTATGTTATAGTGTATATAGGGGATTAATAAGTTTTTCTGGTTGCATTGTATTGATGTTTTAATGATGAAGTTAATATGTTGTATTGCGTTTTGTTATATGATAATGTTCTTGGCTTCTACGCTTCAAATAGCCAATTCTTGGTAAAATGATTCTTTCACAATGATTCATAATTTTTTTTGTGTGTGTCAATTATGGAAATTTTACGCCCACATCAGTGTTAGGGGGTCCCTATCCCGAGTTGTGCCTATAGTCAAGAATTTTCTAAATCGGGCCCTGGCGATGAGTGTTATTAATAAGTTTTTGTTTTCAAAAACAGTGGAAGAAAGAGTGTTGGAGTCATTTGATGTATTGGACAAAGAAATTCATAACATGTTTTTGAAATCGGCATCACATCAGCAAAAGATTACCGATTATTTCTGTATCAAAACAGTGAATCATTAATGATAATTTTTAATAGATTTTATTATTTTTTCAATACATCATTATTGAATACACATAAATACTAATGAGTTAAACATTAATGATAATTTTTAATAGATTTTATTATTTTTTCAATACATCATTATTGAATACACATAGCAACTAATGAGTTAAACATTAATGATAATTTTTAATAAATTTTATTATTTTTTCAATACATCATTATTGAATACACATAGCAACTAATGAGTTAAACATTAATGATAATTTTTAATAGATTTTATTATTTTTTCAATACATCATTATTGAATACACATAGCAACTAATGAGTTAAACATTAATGATAATTTTTAATAAATTTTATTATTTTTTCAATACATCATTATTGAATACACATAGCAACTAATGAGTTAAACATTAATGATAATTTTTAATAAATTTTATTATTTTTTCAATACATCGTTATTGAATACACATAACAACTAATGAGTTAAACATTAATGATAATTTTTAATAGATTTTATTATTTTTTCAATACATCATTATTGAATACACATAACAACTAATGAGTTAAACATTAATGATAATTTTTAATAAATTTTATTATTTTTTCAATACATCATTATTGAATACACATAGCAACTAATGAGTTAAACATTAATGATAATTTTTAATAGATTTTATTATTTTTTCAATACATCATTATTGAATACACATAGCAACTAATGAGTTAAACATTAATGATAATTTTTAATAAATTTTATTATTTTTTCAATACATCATTATTGAATACACATAGCAACTAATGAGTTAAACATTAATGATAATTTTTAATAAATTTTATTATTTTTTCAATACATCGTTATTGAATACACATAACAACTAATGAGTTAAACATTAATGATAATTTTTAATAGATTTTATTATTTTTTCAATACATCATTATTGAATACACATAACAACTAATGAGTTAAACATTAATGATAATTTTTAATAGATTTTATTATTTTTTCAATACATCATTATTGAATACACATAACAACTAATGAGTTAAACATTAATGATAATTTTTAATAGATTTTATTATTTTTTCAATACATCATTATTGAATACACATAACAACTAATGAGTTAAACATTAATGATAATTTTTAATAAATTTTATTATTTTTTCAATACATCATTATTGAATACACATAGCAACTAATGAGTTAAACATTAATGATAATTTTTAATAGATTTTATTATTTTTTCAATACATCATTATTGAATACACATAGCAACTAATGAGTTAAACATTAATGATAATTTTTAATAAATTTTATTATTTTTTCAATACATCATTATTGAATACACATAGCAACTAATGAGTTAAACATTAATGATAATTTTTAATAAATTTTATTATTTTTTCAATACATCATTATTGAATACACATAACAACTAATGAGTTAAACATTAATGATAATTTTTAATAGATTTTATTATTTTTTCAATACATCATTATTGAATACACATAACAACTAATGAGTTAAACATTAATGATAATTTTTAATAGATTTTATTATTTTTTCAATACATCATTATTGAATACACATAGCAACTAATGAGTTAAACATTAATGATAATTTTTAATAAATTTTATTATTTTTTCAATACATCATTATTGAATACACATAGCAACTAATGAGTTAAACATTAATGATAATTTTTAATAAATTTTATTATTTTTTCAATACATCATTATTGAATACACATAGCAACTAATGAGTTAAACATTAATGATAATTTTTAATAGATTTTATTATTTTTTCAATACATCATTATTGAATACACATAGCAACTAATGAGTTAAACATTAATGATAATTTTTAATAAATTTTATTATTTTTTCAATACATCATTATTGAATACACATAGCAACTAATGAGTTAAACATTAATGATAATTTTTAATAGATTTTATTATTTTTTCAATACATCGTTATTGAATACACATAACAACTAATGAGTTATACATTTTGTATACCACGGGATATAGCGAGCAAAACATTTGGTCCCTTGAAGTTCGTTATAACGGGGTTCGACTGTACTTTATATGAATTATTAAACAATTTTTTTAATTTTTTTTTCTGTAGAGAGAAAAAAATTGACAAAGATAAGACTTGACAAAGATTCAGATAAGACTGAAAACTGGATGTTATTATTTTTCTTCACTCGCCAAATCGGTTAAGTCCGTTAGTCACGCAAAATTTGTAATACTAATAACGATGACTCCAGGGGTATTCTCTCTTATATGTCGTCAGATAACAGCTGCATCTGCAATAACACATTCTACAATGTTTATTTGAATTCTCATTTTCGGAGGAATTTAAAAAAACAATGTCTATTATTTTATCACTTTTCTCCAATTTTTGTTTCATGGACTTATCCGATTTGGCAAGTGGGGGACTCATATGACGGAGTTACAAGAACATTTAATTGCTCCTCGCGTGAGAAAACTTTTATCGAACGTAATTTGCCAATCGAAGATCTATTTAAAGATGTGCATCAAAAACAACTATGAATAAATAACATTAATTTGATCTTTAATGTATATTCCGTATCGTAGAAAATATATATTAAAGTGACTTAAAATTTTTTTTCCTGTCGTGTCGAAACAAAACGCGAGCTAATCGTCCATTATTTCAATTGTATCTGAACACCAACACCGGGCGATTCCTTCAGCCACTAAATTACATCTCAAAATTCTGGAATTTTTTTTTCTTCCAAGGACTCAACCCCCTTCTGCTCTCACAATCGTCACCGAGAGAGGGTGGAGGGAGGAGGGAGATGTCCTACCCCGGTAACGTTCGTTCGAAATTCAGTTTTAGAAGTGGTTTGCTCTTTTTTCGCTTCCCCCTCCCCTCCCCCAGAACGTTTTCTTTGCGTCGAAAGCACTCCTCTCCTTTCTTTGCCGGATTATGGAATCATTATGTCGCCCAGACGTTTTACATCTCAACTCAATCTTTCGTGCGCAGCGCGGTTTTTGAAAAAACTCGGGGAGAGGCAAAAAAAATCGGGGGATGTAGAATAAGTGTGCGGAATTTATTTATTGATAAAGATGCGTTCGGAGGATAGCCTTTTAAAATATCTCGGTTTAGAGTAATAAAGAAAATTTATATTTTCTGCTTGGTTAAAAAAATTATGTCTATTTTTAATGTCGTTATGACTATTTCTTATGTCTATTTTAATGTCAATATGTCTATTTCTAATATCTATTTTAATGTCTATATGTCTATTTCTAATATCTGTTTTAACGTCTATATGTCTATTTCAGATGTTTATATTAATGTCTATGTCTATTTCTAATGTTTATATTAATGTCTATATGTCTATTTATAATGTCTATTTTAATGTCCATATGTCTATTTCTAATGTTTATATTAATGTCTATATCTATTTCTAATGTCTATTTTAATGTCCATATGTCTATTTTTAATGTTTATATTAACGGTCTATGTCTATTTCTAATATCTATTTCTAATGTCTATGCCAATTTCTAATGTCTATTTTAATGTCTATATGTCTATTTTAATGCCTATTTGCCTATTTCTAATGTCTATTTTAATATTTATATGTCTATTTCAATGTTTATAATGTCTATATGTGTATTTCTAATATCTATTTTAATGTCTATATATGTATTTCTAATATCTATTTTAATATCTATATGCCTATTTCTAATATATACATATATATTTCTAATGCCTATTTTTAATATCTATTTTCATCTAGGCCGGATATGGGCATGTTAAATCCGTAGACCGGAAAGTCCATCTATGAGTCAGAGAGGGTGGGAGACGGTGCGATCCCACCAGATGTTGCTCCTGGGGGTGCTCGATCCAAATAGATGTGGCACCAGTGGGTGATGTTGGTTCCCCCATACGGTGCCCCCGTTGTAAGCAACCAACGATTCTCTCGGATTACGTGCGAATATCTTCATTGATACGTGTGCCGCGTTGGAAAAAATGTCTATTTTTAATGTCTGTATGCTTAGAATTTAGATAAATGCTGAAATTAAGAAGAGATCGACCTTTTAAATAAAACGTAATAAATTAATTAATTCATTGAAAATTTACCATTTTACTAATATCTCCAAGTCATAGTTAAGAAAAGAATTTTTGCGGGGAAACTGAAAAAAAAAATTTCCACACAGTGAGTTTAAGTTCGTATGAATATCTTTGTACATTGAAAATATTTTATAATATAGCATAATGTGGGACGATGGAAGTTTTAGTTTCTTAATCATGAAATTTTAATAATTTTTATATATTATAGTAAAATATTCCAAACTGTGCATTAAGGAATATGAGGCAATTTTTTTCCATACATTAAGATTTCCTCATCAACAAAACAATTTGAATAGGTGATAGCCCGATTTTCAGTTATCTGGGAAAAAATTACTTTTCTAGGCCAAATAATATTTTTAATCTTAACTGGAGAATTGACCATCAGCAACTTGAATGATTAATTTAATGATTTATCAAAAGCAAATTTTCTCAGTTTCAGAGTAGCGTGCTTTTTGTGCCTTGCACTTTGCTATGCATTTCACATTGCATAACACCTTCCAGTCTAAGTTACGTTCGGATAAAAAACGGGCGTCAGCCACAAAATTTGGTGGTCATATACTCGAGATTTTCTGTTTTCAAAAAGGCTTATACAGCGAACAAGTGTAAAAGTTTTCATAAATTGCATTCATAGCTAACGAGCTTTAAATTACCATAAATGAGAAATTAAGAGGAAGCTCTCTTTAGAGAACAAAGAGAAGGAAAATTTCCCTTAACAATTTTTTTAAAATCTAAAGCCTTCCCCTTACCTTATTCTTAACCATATTACAAATACAACGAAATCTCGTTTATCCGGATGTCTTGATAATTCGAATCAGATTTGTAGACATTATTTTTATTTAATGTTGACATTAAGTAATAATTTTTAACTATGATAGCAAGAACGTAACTACAAGTACGCCAAATATTCGCTTTTTAGTTTGATTGAATGTACAGTTCCTGCATAGATTGTACAATAAATTATGGAAATGAAATGCTTTTTGTTGAGTTTAGGAAAGTTTTACTAGACTTGCTAATTCTTTTTTAAGAAATGATGTGAAAAGTTATTTTTATATTTTTTAACGTCTTGTAAACAATACTATGTAATCTTGTTACAAAATATAGTTTTTTATCGTAATAAACGGTAATTCTGCTTAGTTAAGGATTTTGTTTTGCTTATCACCCATATTACACGGATTATCCGGATTGCCTATGGTCTCAGTTAGTCCAGATAAACGGTTTTATTGTAGTTGAAAAAATAATCACATCTCGATATCTAGACTTACCAATTCTTTTTTTCAGAAATGATGTGAAAAGTTATTTTTATATTTTTTAATGTAATGTAAACAATACTATGTAATTGTGTTAAAAAACATAGTATTTTTTTATCGTAATAAACGGTGTGCTTAGTTAAGGATTTTGTTTTGCTTATTACCCATATTACCCGGATTATCCGGATTGTCTGTGGTCTCAGTTAGTCCGGATAAACGGTTTTACTGTAGTTGAAAACATAATCACATCTCGATATCTAGACTTACCAATTCTTTTTTTAAGGAATGATGTGAAAAGTTATTTTTATATTTTTTAATGTAATGTAAACAATACTATGTAATTGTGTTAAAAAACATAGTATTTTTTTATCGTAATAAACGGTGTGCTTAGTTAAGGATTTTGTTTTGCTTATTACACGGATTATCCGGATTGCCTATGGTCTCAGTCCAGATAAACGGTTTTATTGTAGTTGAAAAAATAATCACATCTCGATATCTAGACTTACCAATTCTTTTTTAAGAAATGATGTAAAAAGTTATTTTTATATTTTTTAATGTCTTGTAAACGATACTGTGAAATTTTGTTACAAAACATAGTATTTTTTTTATCGTAATAAACGGTAAGTGTGCTTAGCTAAGGATTTTGTTTTGCTTATTACCCATATTACCCGGATTATCCGGATTGTCTGTGGTCTCAGTTAGTCCGGATAAACGGTTTTACTGTAGCTGAAAAAATAATCACATCTCGATATCTAGACTTACCAATTCTTTTTTAAGAAATGATGTGAAAAGTTATTTTTATATATTTTAATAAAATTTAAACAATACTATGTAATTTTGTTACAAAGCATAGTTTTTTATCCAATGTTTTGTAAAAAATACTATGTAATTTTTTACAAAACATAGTTTTTTTAAACATAGTTTATTTTATATAGTCTGTATAGTGTGTATTAGCAATTCTTAGATAAAGTATTTGCTAGATGATTTTCGTCATTTCTCATGAAATACATGTTCCAGTCATCAAATTCAAAAAAAGGCAAAATAAAGTAAAAAGCAATATTCATATGGCTACAATTTCCCCATGCTTTCATTGGTTACGTAAGTTTACCAAGGAAAGGAATCTAAATTTTTCTTTTTAGTCTTCACTATCGCTTTTAAATATATAACAGCATAAACCCTGCCATGTTGAGAGTAAGTATCTTATCACATGCGATTCTGTATAGCAAATAAAAATTCATTTCACATTAAAAGATTTTGAACAACAAACGTAATGCTTGTTAGGCGGTATTTTTGAAGATTTCCACAAAAGTTATTACAATTTTTTTTAAATCTTACTTTACGATAATTTTTAAGAGTATCCGGAAAATTATTATTTTGCTATTTGCATTCATTTTGTGATAATTTATAAGTTATATCCCTCATATGTGACTTTGTGTAAAGACAATTAAACAGATAAAAAAATGCTTAAATATTGAAATTTTGTTTTTTAAAACTTAAAATCCAAAATTCACAGCATATTCACCTTTTAATACAACTCCTGAACCAGTGATGCTATTTGCATATTTTTTCGCTATTCTAATGAAAGTAGTTTTTAAAATACTTTATCTCTGATTGATTCACAAAAATTTTATTAACAAGATTTTTAATCATTTTAAAGCCAAAAAATAACTTTTTACAGAGTAACTTTGGATTCATAGGAATTTTCAGAATTTTTTACTTTTGTCAAAAATCCTAAACATAGTTTAAGGGAAATAAAATAAAAGAACGCTATACAATTTTTCACAGAGACACCATGCTAGGAAATCGAGATACATATTTTTTAAGATGACAACTCATGAAAATCTCCATTCTCAACCAAACGGGTGTGCACAAGGGTTTGCGTAGAGAGCATAGCCAAAAAAGTTCTGTCACTGTAAATCTAATAATCCTCCTGACAAAATATAACAAACGTTATTTGGCTCCATTAGCTCTATATTATATTTTAAGTCCAAATAATAAGGTACTTTTGATTAATTTAGTTCTCAGACACGCTTATAAAGCAACATGGAGCCCCCTTTTTGAATTGCGTTTATGGCGACGTACGGATTGATCACAATGAATCCGGAGCATTGTATAGCATCATCAATAAAAATTTTAACCAATCAGAGAGCTCGATTCATTGACCACGTGACACGTCAAACCAATCACGGGGCATGTCAACAATCTCGGACCAATATCAGCCAACGTAGTAAAATGCAATGTGAATAGACCTTTATACAATAAATAGACAAATAATTACGGTGACGTTGTTAGCATTACACTGTGCTTAAAGGAGACCTACAATTTTGTTAGAGTTTGAAGAACGACTTACAAAAGCTGAGTGTGTCATGATGTAGAAAAACCACATAAACTTTTGGTACGCAACTTTATTAATGTACACTGTTTGACACGCTATTTGGCATATTAACCCTTATCGGATCAAAAAATCCGTGCAACGAAACATGTAGAGTTGGAAATGTCATCCGTAGAGAGTTGAGGCAGGTTTGATCAGAATAGAGTAGTTATCGCGCATGAAAGAATGTTTTCCTTTTTCTAATTGGTCGAGGAAAATGTTTTATGTTTCCTAGAGAAATATTGCTACTTAAAAATACAATTGTGTTGTTGAGCGTATTTTTGTGATGTGACGGGGGCTTTGCTTTACGCCATTTGAAAAAAAAACAACTTTTTTATGTTTCAAGGATAGAGATGTTCTTTGGCTTGGTATTACGAAGTCTGCAGTACTTTTTCAGATAGGTATTTCACAACAAATGTGGGAAATTAGGCCGTAGAAGATGTTCGATTTACACGTGGCTCGAGAAATTTATGGAAACTGCCAGTTTTGAGTATCATGATCGATTAATGGATGGGAGCATTTTTCCGAGAATGTTGTTGAAATTTTACGTGGAATTTTAGGCAGCTAACCATTCGTCCAAAACTGAAACAAACATGGAAAACACATAAAACAATTATGGGATTTTTTTCGGAGTTGGGTGGAAAGAAAAACATAATGGTTAACAACCTACACTCCAGAATGGCTGCCGGAGTAATGCCAGATTTGGATTTCCGATGGAAAGCCTGCAGATTTACTAGAAGCCAGTCACTTCAAACTTATACTGTGTCATTGTTGGCATGGATGTTTGTATCGGTCGAAATGGACTTTAAACTGTAGGTTCCGGTATAGTTAGCCTTCGCGCAGCAAAACGTCCATAGCGGAGCAGCCAATTAACCTAATGCTTGAACCTATGCTTCATCAGTATTCCACGTTCAAAATCCATGAAATCTTATCTACCATAGTTCCTAATAAAATGGTCTTCGTTAGTTTTTACAAGTCATTCCTTTTAAACAAACGGAACTCCCAGTTCGTATCATCAAGTGAGGATGATGATGGCGATATATTTTAAGACGGCAACAATAATTATGACATGGACGCAACAACAATAGATGAGATAGATGACCTGTATTCTAGTGAAAATGAATAAGGCCCATAATTTGACAGTATTGTTTGTTTTGAATTAACAATTTAATATTTTTTTGTACCGAATTTGACGTTTTCGTTTCCTTTTTATTACAAATTTTATTTATGTTAATAAATATTTCTGCAATTTTTAAATAAAATATTGAAAAGTTATGGTCGCGTATTATAGTCGAATTTTAATTCTTTCCGAAAATTTCCTGCAAAATCAAGCATGCGTATTATACTCGCGTGCGTATTATAGTCGATATTTTACGGTAGATGCCGTCATCCCTGGCTAACTGCTTTCCTTTATTACGAGAAATATATGGTTATTCCCTCGAAAGAGGCCCCGAATATAGTGTAATAACTCTTGCGAGGACGAAGCAATCTAAACAAAAATATATGCTACATATCTTGACGTATATTTAATCGATTGCATTGCATACGGTACTGAAGGCGATCTCCGTGTTCTGCTAGACACATTTCGATGAGACTCTCCATGTTCCTGAATGTATTGGCAATGATATCGGAGGGAATAGCAGAAATGTCACGTAGGATGTTTCCTTTCAAATCTTCACCAGTGCGAGGCTTTCTTCGATAGACTTTTTCCATCGGAAGAAGTTTCGTGGTGTCCGATCTGGCGACCGTGGTGGCCAAATCCTCTTTGAAATGACCCTGTTGCCAAAGGAGGACTCGATTTCCGCCATATTCCTGGCCGATGTGTGACACGGTACCCCATCTTGCAGAAAGTAACCTTCCGTTAACTCACGATCACCCAGCTGATTCACGAACTGTTCAGAAATGTCCAGGTACACATCGGTGTTCACGGTGGTGTCGTAGAAAATGGGGCCTGTCTTGCGCGACCGACACTTCGCACACCAACTTTTCAATAATGGAGCGGTGTTTGGAGAGTGACAAAGGGATTTTCGGCTGCCCATATACGGGTATTTTGCGAGTTAGTATAACCCGACAAATGGACCCACGCCTCATCCGGGAACTATGTGATGGTATGTACCATCGACTGAGGAGCATATAGTGCGTTGTTTCGTTAAGATTCCTTGGTCCTAGCTCGAGTTATTACAGAATATTCGGGGTCTCTTTTGGGTGAATCACCTTATATATTAGCTGTAACAATATTTTTTTAAATGGACATCGTATTTATATAACCTCAAAGTAACGGGCGCATTTTTGAAGACCTCATTTAACGAGCGAATAAAGATTCATTTGTCAAATTCCATGTTAAAGATTTATAAATGTAATCATTAAAAGAGATTCTAATGACTTGCAGTTATCTGCAATAGTTGTTTTACATACAAAATGTGATGTATCCACTGTCTGAACAGAATTTACGACTACTAAGGTCTTTTTTTTTTGTCTAATAATAGTTATTTTGATCAGAGTTATTGTTGGATATCGTTAACCGATGACGTCACTTCACCATCGGTTTTTTATAATTTAAGTTTCTTTCTTTGGTCTTGCAATGTTTTTGATGACTATCAGTCATCAAAAATAACGAATATAAAAGGCAATGTTTATAAGTGGCAATGTTTATTTTCCCCCCACCCGTCGACAAATTAGAATCAATCATGTCCCGTATATATACTGGATTGTTTTGTTTATTTTTTTTTTGCCTCTCCACTTTTTGTTGCTGTATCTCATCATTTTTTTTTGCCTGTGTACTTACCGAATAAAAGGTAATGTTTCTTTTTTTTTAATTTTACCTGCTGTCTGATTTAGAAGTTTTCATATTCATAACAATGCGTTTTGCCATTAGTTATTTATAACGTTCTGTAACAACAGGGTTTTGATTAGCTAATAAAGTAGTCAAAAACCTGTACCATGCTACATTACCAGCCAGCAAAAACTCTGTCCTACTGGCCAATGGCCGGCAACAAATGAAATTATAAAAAAAGATATTTTTTTAATCAAATAGGATTATTTATAACATACCGTGTAGGGCACATTTTTATCAGCGAATTAGTATTCATCGATCCCCTGCCATGCAAGTCTTAAATGTATGCAATATAAATCATGCAATCCCTGTCAGGAGATTTTGATGACTATAAGTCATCAAAAATAAGAGTAAATAATTATATCTATATTTCGGCTCTATTAGCACTAGTTTTAATATCTCCATAACGTAATGTATCCACTATATGTTCATCGATTACATAGCATTAAAATATATATGGTTTATGTATTATTACGATAGCTTTTGAATCATATACAATTAAATACAGTCGAACCCGGTATATAACGACCTCCCGGATATAACGAACGAAAATTCTGGTCCCGCCGTTTTCCTATTGTATTTAATGCTAATTTATCCTTTTATAACGAACCTCCGAAATCTTAAGAATCGGCTATAACGAACCCTTTTTTCAGTGGACAAATGATTTTTTTTTTTATTTTAAAATTTTTTAAGAATGTTGAAGTACAACGAATGAAGAAGCATAGAATGTTGAAGAAAAAGATGATGATGAAGATTTACCTATCCCGGTGTGGATAGAAAAGCACAACATTTCATCATTCTCAGATTGTGGCGTGTAGTTGTTCGAAACATGTGATGATGAAGTCATTACATGTGAAAATCCGACTGATGGAGATATTGTGGAAGAAATTAAAATGAATCATTCTGAAATTGAAGATTCTGCTTCTGATGCTGATGAAGAGAATCACATAAATGACGAAATCTCCACCACCTCAGATGCTACAGCAGCGATGAGTGTAATTAATAAACTTTTGTCTAGACAAACAGTGGAAGAAAGAGTGTTGGAGTCATTTGATGTATTGGACAAAGAAATTCATAAAATGTTTTTTAAAATCAGCATTACGTCAGCAGAAGATTACCGATTATTTCTGTATCAAAACAGCGAGCAACAATTGAAGAAAAAATTGATTTATTTTCATTTGCCTTCATTTTTGGTTAATTTAATTAGTATTGCATCAGTTTAATATAATCGATTTTAGACAATTTAATACATTAATGATCATTTTTAATAGATTTTATGATTCTTTCAATACATCATTATTGAATATACATAGCAACTAATGAGTTATACATTTTGTGAACTTTAACATTTTTCTCAATGGCTCGGATATAGCGAAACACCGGATATAGCGAACAAAACCTTTGGTCCCTTAAAGTTCGTTATAACGGGGTTCGACTGTATAACGTGAAAGACCGGTGTTCGTACTAACTAAAGTCACTTTTGTTTATACAGCTATTCAAGCTTGACATTGCGGTATGCCAGAACGATCTCATACGGGACAAATGACATCAAAGCGTTCTGAAAACGCAAGAACCCTCAGTGACCGCGTTTTACAACTGTCCCCTCAAATATTTTTCCGGCAGAAAAACACTTAAAAGCCACGGAGCGCTATTTTGTGGTGTGACGTCACGATTTAAGTCCGTTCGAGAGAGTGCGGGGGAGGACGCGGGGGTAGACAGACATCCCTTTCCCTCCAATCAATATCCAAAAATGGCAATAATTCAGGTTTAAGCGTCGCCTTTTGCAGTTTTGTCGTAAATATCAAAATGGGAAGAAAAGGAAAGGGAGGGGGGACGGAAAACGCTCTGTTTGAATTACTGACCCCCTCGAGTGGAGTTGAGTTGTAGAGTGGGGACCGGAGGGTTACGGCGTTATTTCACACTCCATTTGCTTTTCGACTTCTGCTAGCTACTTCTACTTCTTCCACGGTCCCCCCTCCTTCCCGTGATCTACTTTTTTTTTTGCCTTTTCAGTTTGAATGTGGAGAAAATATTTAAGGAATGTGCGCGGTTAAAGTGAAGTAAGTCCATCACTGTTTAAATTAACCGTCCGTTACGGCCACAGCGAAGAATGAAGTAAAGTAATGAGGAAGAATGCCAAATGAAAATATTTTTTTCACGCCCCATTTGAAAATCTTGATGGAAATAATGCAAATGATATAAATAAACGCTCGTGACGTGAAGCATTTTTTATATTTATTTGTTTAAAAGGTAATCTTTATTTTCATTTCTGTCACGACGCCTTTAAATTCGTAGGGCAAGTAGGGCTACCAGTATCTACAGTGGATTTCCTCTGAAATTTTTATATTTAATATCTGATAGCGGTTAAATGCTTGATTAATTAATTACTTTTCTAATAAATAATATTTAATTAATAAAGTAAGGTTCGGGTGTAAATTTACATTCATTTTTTACAAAGCAACATTGCATCCAAAATTCTTGGATTGCATCCGAAATTCTTATATTACCAGTATGATAGTCTATTTAATGTTTGATTAGTAATTGTTTTACTAATAAATTAAAGTTCTAATGTAATTTTGGCTGTAAATATACATTTATTTATTTACAAAGTAACTTTTTTATCATTTACATCACGATTTGGAGTCTTTATGCTTGTAGGGCAAATAGAGCTCCCATCCAAAATTCTTATATTTAAAGTCTGATAATCAATAAAATGCCTCATTGATAAATATTTTACTTATAAACATAATTGTATTTACAAATATTAATTTAGAAGTAATTTCAGATGAAAATTTACATTTACTTATCCACATAGTAACTTTTATCCTCATTTATATCACAATCTGGAGCCATTCAGCACGTAGGGTTTTACATTCAAAATTATTTTATTAAAGGTCTGATTAAGTTCTTCATTAATAATTATTTTACTGATAAATAATAATTTCGATGTAAATTTACTTTTCTTTATTTATAAAGTAACTTTTATTCTCAATTGTATCATGACCTTTAAGGCTTGTGGCGCAAGTTAGGGCATCCAATATCTACTGCAAATTACATCCGAAATTATTGTATCAAGAGTGATATTCAATTAAATTCTCGATTAACAATCACTTTACAAGTAAATATTAGTTAAAAATATTTATTGATTTGCTAACTGTTATTAATTTATTTATTAATTTATTAACTTAACAATAAAATTTAAATTTTTCCTTTTAAAGGTCTTTAATTTAATGCCTTAGTATAATGTTTGATATTTATTATTAGAAGCTCTAGGAGGGCTAACTGTACTTCAATTGATTATTTCAATACAATCATGCAGTTAAACCATTCAAAAGTTATCATTAAGGGTAAAACTTTCTAAGAAAATTATATCTTTGAAAATGAGCGCAGAGGCATACTAGAAAGGATCCTTTTTGAGACTACGGCGCAATTTTACGTATTTAGAAAGTCTACTGCGTCTTTTTATATTGAATTTATAATAATGCGGTTTAAGTACTGATGCGCAGAAAAATTGCTTAAAATTCATTGTCATTTGCAATTCATAGCAATGTAAACAAAAAACTTATTAATTTACAATTATGAGCGTAGTCCATTACCTTTTTAAACATTTGATGAGAAACTCTTCAAAATTTCAAGGCATGTCATGCATAACTTTTGATTGTAGGATGTTTAGCGTACAGAGAAATGACGAAAAAATTCATTTCGAGAAAAAGCTTCTTTCGATTATAAAATTCTTGGACGACTGTTGTTGAAATTGCTGTTACTCGGCTCTCAGATAATACAGTCGAACCCCGTTATAACGAACTTCAAGGGATCAAAGGTTTTGTTTGCTTTATCAGGTGGTTCGCTATATCCGAACCTTTAAGGAACATGTTAGAGTTCACAAAATGTATAATTCATTAATTGCTATGTGTATTTAATAATGATGTATTTAAAAAAACAAAATCTATTAAAAATGATCATTAATGAATTAAATTGATTAAAATCGATTACAATAAACTTGCACAATACTTAATAAATTAACTAAAAATGAAGACAAATGGAAATAAATTCATTTTACCTTTAATTGCTGCTCATTGTTTTGATACAGAAATAATCGGTATTCTTCTGCTGACTTCATGCCGATTTCAAAAACATTTTATGAATTTCCTTGTCCAAATACATCAAATGACTTCAACACTCTTCCACTGTTTGTGTAGACAAAAACTTATTAATTATCGGCACCATTGCTGTAGCATCTAATGGTGGGGATTTCGTCATTCATGTGCTCCTCTTCTTTAGCATCAGTTGCAGAATCTTCGGTTTCAGAATGATTCATTTTGATTTCTTCCACAATATCTTTATCAGTCGGATTTTTACATGTAATGACTTCATCATCACATATTTCGAACAATTGCATGTCACAATCTGAGAATGATGAAATTTTGTGCTTTTCTATCCACATCGCGATAGATAAATCTTCATCATCTTCTTCTTCATTCGTTGTATCTTCAACATTCTTAAAAAGTTTTTAAAAAAAATTCAGTAGTCGACAGAAAAAAAGGTTCGTTATAGCCTATTTTTAAGATTTAGGAGGTTCGCTATAAAAGGATAAATTAGCATTAAATACAATAGGAAAACGGCGGGACCAAAATTTTCGTTCGCTATGTCCGGGAGTTCGTTATATACCGGGTTCGCTATAACGGGGTTCGACTGTATAGAAACATAATTAAACCAGAATTAGAAAGATAATATATTACGCTTTGATATTATGGTTTAAGTGGAAAATCGATTATTTGATCGAAAAGATCGTTTCAAAAGTGTACGGATACCTTAAAAAAAAAACTCCGAAGTAGAGAAATATTTTGCTCTACCATCTTACTCAATTTAGAAATTTTGTACACCAAAGGAAAAGATGCGAGTACAAAACACAGTATATCACATTTTTTTGATATGGACATGAAAAATTCGTAAACCGGAGACTCCTTCCACAAAGTCAATGGGTAGGGTGAGGCGTGAGCCCTTCAGATGTCGACCCTGGGGTTTCTCTATGAGAACTGAGGCGTCACCAAGGGAGCAGTGTTGACGAACCTGTATGCCACTCACTGATAAAAAGTAGTCAACAATTTCCGTGGTTTTTCTGCGAGTGTCTCAGGACTAGTGCCTCCTCATTAGTCGAAAAAAAATCAGATAATAAACACATATGCACGTACGTGTGCACATATGCACATGCACATATGCACATCGTGTTTACATTAATTGCACTGACAAAAGTCCCCGGACATCATATGTCTACTGCATCCTACAGTAATGCAATTCACTTGCAAATTGGTAAAAAAGCAAGCTTTTGGCGTCGTTGTATTCTTCACAATGCGAGAGGGATTGAAAATGCCAAGGCTTGAAAAAGATTGGGGGAAAATGAATGACAGAACATTGGAAAAGAACTGTGGGAGGCTACATAAGGGATTTATCTATCAGAAATAGTATGCAGCGCTTTAACATACCAAAAGCCTTTGGATGAAGAGCAGTGCCCGAGAAGGAATGGTGTTCTTCGACTCTCAAAATGTGCTGACCTATCAAATGAAATCACTGATAGGAGATATCAAAGTATAAGGAGAACCCTTAGGTCTCCCTAACACATCAGTTCTTTGAACCTAAGCACCTAGGTCAGAGGAAGAACACGAGAAATCTGTATGCACATGTATCACTCGCAGAGAACTTCATTTTTAGGGCTTTCACTGTGTAGCGACTGCTCAAGATCCCAGGTTTGATTGCTGTTCACTGTTTTGCGTGGCGCAGAGGACATCTCTCGTGGGCATTAAGAGTAGTGAAAACCGTCCCATGGAATACTGAATTCAGCTAAATTATGCAGCACTCTGATGGGTGCGCGTTTGTAAGGCGACAAATCAGGAAAACGGCATTTATCAGTGTGTATTTCCCACTCTGATAGTCACAGGTGGCTTCGGTTTTGTTTGCGACTGTTTTACGTGACACGGACTCGTCCCATTAGTTATAGTGGACGAACGCGATTAACCAGAAAGTCTGCATTCAAGGAAATTGTGCCCAAACAACATTTTGCCAACTACGGGGGTGAACTCTGTTAACACAAGCGTGGTGATGTCTCTACCAAATAGC